>VZTA01029685.1:0-263784 GCA_013398855.1 Mohoua ochrocephala
AAACTGACACACAGGAGGTTCCAACTCAATATGAGGAAGAACTCTGTTATGCAAGGGACCATGCACTAGAACAGGTTACCCAGAGGGGTTGTAGAGTGTCCTTCACTGTACATATTCAAGAACTATCTGGACACAATCCTGTGCCATGTGCTCCAGGATGACCCTGCTTAAGCGAGGAGGTTGGACCTGATGCCCCACTGTGGTCCCTTCCAACCTTATCCAGTCTGTGATTTCTGCTCCTTCTTTCACAGCCTCATCACCATGTGGGATTTGTAGCATTAAGTAGTCCCACAAATGGTCGTCTCTGGCATGCATTAACTCTACACCCTTTGTTTCACAGTTTACACAGTCCTCTTCAAGCTTCTGCTGGGACCACTGCAAGCAAATCTCATGTATGAGCAGACTGGTTATTTTCATGCCCATCAGCTTGCATTCATTTTGTTGGCCAACATGCCTGCTACATAAATAATCATGGTTTAAGAACAGAGCTAAGTTCTATTCCTCTGTTTGACATACTGAACTAACTGCAAATATTCTCAGCCCAGCTTTTTAGAGCAGTTTGTAAACAGCACAAAAACCAGATGTGACTCAAAGGACGATCTCATGTAAATATAAAAAGTCCTAATTCAAAGTACAATGTTAAGTGTCAGTAATTCACACCAATTTGAGCTTTCCACTTCAGTGGCAACAACCCTGACCTGACAAATACTACTGTGTAAATTTGTATAAAATTGAGTACATGACAAGGTATCAAAATCATAATAATAGCAGTGGACTTTTCCCTGCAGCCCAGTACCTACACACAGATTTTCTAAAAGGCCTGAGGAATGTAGGTGCATAGGCACTACTGAAGGTCAGTGGGATTTCCATGGCTAAATCCCTAGGACCTGTTGGAATCAGTCCCTTGCAATTACTGATTCGGGTACAATATACAGCTATTCACTTCTGTATTTTAATATAGATAAAACAATAGGCTTCATTTGGACTGATCCTGAATCACATCTGCCTACATACCTTTGCAGTGAGGTAATACGTGTTGGTAAAGTCATCTCTAATGGGAGAGAGATCATCTGAGTCTGGCTGTGGCTGTTTATTATCTTTGCTTCTGTTCTCTCGGGATTTTTTTCTTTATGTTCAGCATCTCCCATTCTCAAGATAATTTTCTCATGTGTGTTTTGATATAGACAGTGTTTTTCTTCTTGGCCACACACTCTTTTCTCTCTGCATCACCAGGCTCAATTCAGAAGGAATTAGTGACTTAGCTGCTTCCTCCTCCAAGTTGTATTTACAATAATGATGACAGCATTTGGGTTAACTCCTTCTTGTTTTCTGATAGAACTGAAGCAAAATTAAATGTGTTTGTTAGCCAGACACTAGGGAAGTTTTTGGAGTTAGAGGTATGTCTGTGGTACCAGAACACTGTCAGAGACAAAAGAGGCATAGTCACGCAACCCCTATAACCCTCCACCCATACCCATCCAGACTTACTCTCCCTCGCATTCCCAAACAGGTAAGTGGGATTCTATCCCAGACAGTCTTGCAGAGCCCATTGATCAGCAGCATTCATTACATTAGAACACCTCTATCCACTGTAGCACAATACACATCAGTGAAGGAGGAAATCATCCATAGAACATGAGGCAATATTGTGCCTGCATGATGGAAAGGGGGTGCTCCTGGAGCAAACATCAAGTGCTGGAGGAGAAACTCCCAGCAGGAGACTGCACATGAGGTCTTCTCCCTGGGAGCCCTGAGAGATGACAGACATGGATACAGCACAGTGCTGCAGATGGGCTACACAAATAGATGTGCACTGGTCAGCAGCTGCTTGGACACGCTGCTTGCTGTTAAGTATGGGATTCCACTGAATAAAATGGTCCCTATTTCACTCCACAAATGTGAGGAATAAGTGCAGCAGAGTCCAGGTGTATGACTGCTGTTCACTGCACTGACATTGAACCAGTTTTGAAATGGTTTTGTTTGAGTATTCAAACAAACAATAAAAATTAAAGTCTTTTTAGTAAAATATTATCTTAATATTTGATCCAGAGCCCCAAATATATAAGCCATGCGAGGATCAAATCCTCGCAGTTCAGCTCCTTCACAACTGGAAAGCAGTAAGATTTAATTATTTTATGGCTGGAAGATAAATAACAGTCCCTGTAGAAAACTGCAAGTAATATTGCAAAAGATTAGCCTTATTCGGTTTTGTTTTCTTTTGCACAGGGTAATAGAGTTGCTGAATCATTATTAATAATTGTTTATGTCACAGTAATGCCTTAAGCAACCCTCTAGGACAAATACTAAAAAGGATAAACCCTAAGCAATAGCTCCAGCAGAACAAGGAAGATTTTGTTTTCCCTGAACCTGGAGCCTCTTGCACCTCCAGTTGAGCTGCTCCTCAAATTGCCAATGCCACCCATCCACGGGATGCTACTGAGCAAGTGGTACTAGCTGCCTTTCTTCTGCAGTGGAAACTCAATCACCCCTCAGCTCCTTAATTCCCCAAGAGATCTGTCAAGGAAAATAAAACAAGCCTGGCATGCACTCAGCTATGATAGTCAATCTGAATAATTCCCTAGCTTTGGTATCAGGCACCATGCAGCTCCCACTCACCCCAGTAGGAGGGAACTGGCCCTGTGCATTGCCCAATTTATCAACATGATACATGAAGTCTGTCTAGAAGATAAACAAGGGGACATATTGTGGTGACATACGAACTCTTTTCAAGTTGTGCATCCTAGGAGATAGATTACATGATGAACATGTGCAGTATGCCTTTTCCAGCTTGTGCTTCTGAGCTGAACTGTGATGTCCTTCCTGAAGAAAATCTGCATTTTATCTCACAGATAAAGCTGGCTACCCTTTCAGGAGGAGCCTCTCAGAATTCAGTTCTCAGGTCCTTGAGTGCCTAATGAGAGGAGATTCATAACCCTTTGCCTGATGAGATTTTGTGTTGTCTTTCTCTTTGGGGAGAGGTGAAGTAGTACATTTCCATTCAGAGAAAGGCAAAGAAAAGGAGCAAGCCTTGTGATGTAAAACCGTCACAGTCCCTGCCTGCCTCCTACCAAAGCTGTTTGCAAAGGCAAATCCACCTCAGTTCCATGCTTCTCCTCTAATTCACCATCACTTGAGAGAGAAGAAAGAGCAGACAACACACAGTAATTTTTAAAAGGCATTAGGAGTAATATTGTGACAAACAAGTCAGCAGCATTTCAACACCTCCAAACACAGAACGGCAGAAGTGCGCTTGTCAAAGCACAGCTACAGAACAATTTCTGGACTTGCCATCCCCAGTGTAAAGTACAAAGGTGGGAAATCTCCAGGAACCTGAGAGACACTTAAAGACAGCCTCCCTTCTCCCAGCCAAATTGATCTGGGGACCTTTTCACTTCTTATGCCTTTAAAAACTTCCCCTCCAAATGTAATGGATATTAGAGTTGTTATGAAATCTGCTACACCTGGACTGCACTATTGCTGAAAACAGATTATCTGAAGATAGTAATCTTTTAATAACATCTTTTCAAATTGTCTCTTCTCCTCTTGTCATTGATATGTTGTCATATGCTCAAAAGTCATTGTAAGTATTGATGCTAAGCTTGTGTCACCTGGCTGGAGAAAACAGGTTAGCATGGGAGTTTTTAAGAAATCAGTCACCAAAAAAAGCCCTCCTAAAAAAAAAATATATTAATATATGGGGAATAAATAATCCAGATAGCTAGACTAACAAAGAGGTTGGCACAGGATATACACTTAGACTGTGTTAAAGTACGATTTAAAATGCTAGGTGCCTTAATCCAGCCTTTTACATTCACGCCAGCTACTCAGAGGCTACGTGAACTTGTATCTTACCTGGTCAGTCCCTGGAACAGGCAAAAGTCCATGTCCCGAGACCTTCAACTCACATCAAGTCTTTCATCAGATTGCGTACTTCTCCCTTGCACCCTTGCTCCCCTGATGCTGGGGCCTCTCTAGGTAGCACATTTGGGCTGGTGGCTCAGAGTTGCTCAGTGGGCCAGCTGGATGTTATCACCAGGTATAGAGCATCCAGACCTGTCCGTGTGGACAGGTTTTTTGCCCTAAGGCATAAAATTCAGCCCTTGAGATCTTAGCTGCTCAATGCTAGCCATTGGGTTACCCCAGGGCTACCAGGCTGGTGCCTGAGTTTGACTCTACAGGGCTCCAAGGAAAAAGTAAAATGTATTGGTAATGACCTATCTCTGCTCCAGCAGCATGTGTGTTATGGCTACAGCTCTGCAAATGTGAGCAAACTAGAGATCTTTTTCAGACTAGAGATCTTTCTTTAGGCTTGGCCCAGCCCTCATTCTAGCATAGTCAAGACCTGAACAGGATGGCCATATCCTAACTGCTTTTTGGGATAATTCTTGTTACATGTTCTGTCCCATCCATCTCCAGCTTTGTGCTGGTTAAATCCATTACAGGGACCTTGCTGGCAGTTTACCTGTGGAAAATCACATATGAATGCTTGAGCATGCACTGCTAACCCAGGTCAGACGTAGCTTCTGTGTCCTCAGCTGCCGAGGCAGAGATGAACCCAAAATAACCACTGTTGTCCTGGGCTGTCAGCACAAAGTCTCACTGTGGTCTGCTCCACTCAATATTCCAGGAGCAAAACTTCAGGTCCACTTTTTGCCCTAAACACACCCACTCATGGTGCTCAGGAAAGCCTTGGTGGCATTTAGCAGTGTGGCTGGTAAACCAAGACTTGGAAAGTGGTTTGAACTGGGACCGGCTAAGGTGTTGTATTTTAGTGTATCAAGACACTCCAAAAGAAGCAAAAATAATGGGGTTTCCACATAATGGCAATAGACATCAGAGCAGCTTAAGGGGTTAATGGAAAAGAAGGCACAGTTTTGTCACTTTGATACTCAGTTTCCATGCAGCCTTTTAAATCAGCCTCCTCAAAATCGAAACACACTCCCCTCTGCACAGAGCCACAGCGCACACAAAAAGGAATATGCAATGCAATTTGGAGAGATAATATTAGGTTGGAAAATTTTGGACTATTTCTCTTACAAACACAATTGGTGCCAGTTTTGTGTATCTTTCTACCTGCACGAACGAAATAATTGCCAGACTACAGCATTCTGCAGTAATGGTCATTAACTGCAGTAGCAATATTGCAGACTCTAGGGCCTTATTGTAATCTTCCTCATTTCAGTGTTAAACTACTCTAACTTCATTAGCTTCGCTGGAGATACTCCACTTTACACCTACATAATTGAGAGCAGAATCAAGCCTCCACTGCTGTGGAAAACACTGGGTAGTGCAGCACTTTTCAAATAAAATGTAATTAACATGAAATTCTAGATCCATATTGCAATTTGCAGAATGATCACTGTGGGTGCAACATGACTTCCAACTCCCTCTCTCGTCTTAATTTAGTTAGAAATAGGGCTGCTTGTGTAATATTTTCTCCATAGCAGCAAACAGAGGCATATTTCTTTTTTTTTTCCTATTGTTATTTTTTACTCTTTATAAATCTTTGTCAACAAAGGATTACTAGCTCACCTGAGAGAGGCAGTTAAAGTCAGATACTTGCCCATAATTAGGGAAACTTGGAATCCTTGACAGTGAACACCTGGCTCCTCATTACTACCTGAATTTTATACCTCCAAGTGTTAATCTCTCCTCAGGGTTTGCCTTGGAGTTTCATTCTGGTATTCAATGAAACCATCAGGTTTTCCAGGCACTGACACCTTTGAAATGTTTTCCACATGGGAACCAATATGAAACATGTGTGATTATTACTGATTTTGCTGTGTTGATTTCTATTATGGTAGCACCCTGGAAAAATAGTACAGACAGCAGTAATAAAACCTTTCATTGAATAACTTTATACAGCAGGAAGAGTTGTGTTTAAAAGGGCTAGTTTGATGGGGGAGAGGGGGAGGCATTGCTATGATGAATGGTGTTATCATGATTATAACTTGGTTTAAAGGATTCTAAGAACTTGCACATTTTTTAGCCTTGAGAGTAAGTTCTACCAGCACTTCTTTCCTCTTAAAAGCCATCACTCTTGCCATTCCTCATAGCTCTAGATGAAATACGTGGGCTAGCTGGAACCTGGGAGCATGCTGATCGTGAACTCCCGGCTAACACGACAGGGCTACGGTTCAGGCAGATTACTGTAATTTCCTTTACTTTACTGAGTGCAGAGTTTTCTTCCCAACCTTTACCAGCCTTATGGGCAGGAAAATTTTCTCATTCCTACAAGACCAAATGTGCTAGCAACTTTGTACTTTTTACTCCAGACACTGGAAAACCCAGGCAAAAGGATTTCTTTGGGGCTTTTCTTCTGTTATTCAGAAGGATTTGCTATCCTGAGCCCGAATAAGAGTTGTTTAATTCATTCCAGGCCCAAAGCTTTTATTGACTACTGCAAGGCAATAGAGGTAATAAGAAATCAAAATCCCCTGAAAGAAAAACACCAAACTAAGAGTTTCCATGGAGCTGAAACTCACTCAGAAACATGAAAACAAGTGACTTGTAAGCAACAGTGCATTTGATTTTGGAAAGCACCGGGTGCCAATGAGAAGAAAAACATCCAGGTTATCTTACCTTGATCAAGTCCAAGCCCTGACGCACTTGACAATTTTTAAAGTTGTCAGTGAAATCAGGAAGAGCAGACTTACTGCAGAAGCAAGCAGCGTGCTCAGTGAAAGAAAATATGTAAAACATGTTTGGGATCTGAAGTGGAAAAAAAAAAGGAAGCAAAGCAGCGGAAGATTTTGTTACTGACCTAAGCCTGAGCATCTGAATTAGTAGTATTTAACTGATAAGAGAGCAGTTGTCATGGAATCCCAGAAGAAAAACACAGAAGAAAGCTGAGAAACCCCAAGTTAACCTATGGTGAGCTTTATATGTGAAATGAATTAAGAATGCAAAATGTAATTAAAACATCAAAAAATCAAAAGTACTGATCAAAGTAGTCTTTGGCTTGAAGTTCAGTAATAAAAAATGGAAAACTCCTTTGAACTACAAGGTTCGACTCAGATTCTAATGTCTAATGTGTCAAAGATGCTAAAAATGAGCATCAATATATTCCGTCAGAACAAGAGAATTTGTTCTTCCCAGAAGACACAGGAAATTTCATGTCCCTATTTCCCAGAACTCAGTTTCATGTAAAAGCAACCAGAGTCCAGTTCTTACCACTGCCAAAGGACACCTGAAAATCTTTCCCTGGAGTATAAGATTTTCTTTCTTTAGTTGCGCAATTACGATTGGAGTTCTGGACACAGGCCTGGGAGACGCTGTTGCATATACTTTGAAGGAGACTACATAACCCTGTTGTCAGAACTGGAATGCAAGCACATTTCCCCAGACCTTTAGTGAGGTCCTAGATGCATGGCATTTCCCAAATTCCTTGGGGATATCAAATAATCTTACCAGTATCCAGGTTGCTTGTGGAGCAGCTACAGAGTACTGACTCCTACTTAGCTGAGCTCAGGTTAAAAAAACAAATATATCTTCATAAATATACGCTTCAGATTATTCAGACAATAAAAATAAAATAAACCAAAACCAAACAAACAAATAAAGAAAGCCTCAGACCTGTACCATAGGCACAGTGTACATTATGTACCTATATTTGTAAATAATGCAAGGGAAAGTTTAACTTAGATGCTTCTTCCCTCAACAGTTTTTCAGTCTCCATTGACTGTTTCAATTCCTGCAATAAACGCCTTCTCCTCAATTCCCTACAGTCTGTTTTTCCTCTCTGTTGTAATACCCTTCCTGCTCTGCCTTTGATTTTATGCAAATTTGGGTTGTCTGGGGTGATGATTATAGAACTGAAAATAGAGTAATACAATAGTCCTGTGCTAGAGTTTTAGACTCAAACAAAGCACAGAGGATCACTACCTGCTCTGCTGGGAGCATTTCTGAGCACTCAGTGCACCTTAGGCAATTCTTCAGATCTTACTATTTGTCTTCCAGTTATGTGTGTCAGGAATGAATTGTCTCACAAGGCTACAGGGCAGATTCGTGCAACAGTCCAGCTCTCTGGGACTGGTGTCTTGCGTCACAGACCTGTGCCCTGTCACAGGAATGACACAGTGCCAGCTTTCCCACTCTCAGTCTTCATATATCTAATTGTATCTGCATATAGATAGTGGTGTATGTCATTTAACTCTTCTGCAAGCCCCACTTGGGTTGACATCAGCTTCTCTCACTATAGAGACTGTAGTTCTCAGTTTCCTGTCAAAAAACCTGCATAGATGAGGTCATGAAATATGTTGTGGTGGTGCCTCCTGTGAAGAGTTGGTGACTCTGCCCCAGTAAAACTGACAAACTCCGTTCACTGATGAAGTTACAAGGCAAGTTGGTGGGCTCTGAAATGTTTCTATGAATTCAACTCATGGGTTCTCACAAGATGAGGAACTCTGAGGAAATGCTAATCTAAGCAGCCATGATTTTACCAATTTTGACTGAAGAGATTGACTGATGAACCAGCTTTCACTGCCTGTCAAGAGAAATGAGGAATTAAAAAAAAAAAAAAAAATCCCAGAAGGATTTTAGAGACATACACAAAAACAATGAAGGAGAAGGGTCAAAAAACTCATAAGACAAAGAAACATACATTCATGTGATGGGGAGGATCTGACTTCGCTAATGGATCAGCTCAAGATGTGGAAACACTGTCTTGTTCAGAAAACAGCAAGGGAAATATCTGAACAGAAGCAAGAGTACCTGCTTCCAGCCTAAATGATTTACTAGGGGAATAAGGAAAAGGCAAAGAAATGTATATAGGATTTATCACATTTATAAGTAAGTAAGGAGTAAAAGAAAACCTGAACTGAGACCTCTGACATAGTATTAATAAATGTATCCATGCCACCCTGTATACTTGAAATGTAAGATAGCGTGCTCACATACTTGCCAATAGTGATTTCTAGGAAAATATATTTAAATTTGTGAAGTCTACAGAGTTAGTGTTTTGTTTAGTGGAGGGAACAAAAAAAAAATGTTGTTTTGGGTGAGAACAAATGTTTCATTTTGTGTTTTCCAATTCAGTCAACAACAAAATATACTTCATTGCTAGCATCACTTGCGAGTCAGGCATATACACAGGAAAACAAAAAAACATAGATTTATGTTGTCTGTTGCACTGGAGAAACCCAAGGGGAAACTCTGTTTGACAGGCAAAAAAAAGAAAACAGAGAGGAAAGAATTCTTATTTCAAAATCTCTAACTGGATTAAAGTGACAGGGAACAAATGACTACAAGCCTCAGGAGCTGAGGACTTCCATCTCTAGGTGTTTCTATTATGAGCCCCCACTTCAAATATAACTACAGAGATGAAATTGGTTTTCTGGTTTTATGACCTTTTTAAAGGCACATTAATGTTCTACATAACTGAGTATTTGCACAGTACTTTATTATGTGAAATACCATTAATTTCAATGGGAGTTTGTGTAGTATGGTAACGATGTCATTAAACAGTGCTGTTAAACTCATTGGGCTATTTACCATCCTGAATTACACCTGGACACCCCCTGCCCCTGAGCAGCACGGCCTCTCCCACACCTCTGCCCCTGAGCAGCACGGCCTCTCCCACACCTCTGTACCTGAGCCCTACACTGTGCCCCTGCTTCCCCTGGCTAGCAGGGGCCAAAGACCAAAGCTCTGCAGCTGCAGCTAATGACTAACAGGACGTGTTGAGACACGGCCCATGTTATATCCATCTGCACAAGAGCAAGATTTGTCCAGAAGACACTTACAGACCTTTACTGTGTGGCTATGTCATGAGATAGAATGGTTTCATTTATCACTCTATCCTAAAATGTCCCAGGTTTATTCTCATAACACCTTTCTGAAGAAGAAAAAGAGCAACTTAATTCCCTGGGGTTAAACTGGTGCACGCCCAGAAGATATGACCTGCACACAGCAAATTCATCCAGCAGCCTGCGCCATGAGCAGCATCCAGGCTAGAGGCTGCTTTACAGACCCATTACTGCTGCAACCAGTAGGAATATCAGTATGTGACATGTTTTATGGATGATTATTTCCATTTTAATCCATGGATAATAACCTGCATGTTCAAGAACTTGCAAGACTTTGTCCCTTTAACGTTGAGGCATTACATTGCATCTTCAGGAAATGCTTGGAATAGGGGCGGTAAGTTCCACCATCTTTAAAGTAGCTTGAGGACGTATTGTGCTCAGCATCACTGCTCTAAAGTATCATCAAACCTCTTTCCTGTGTGTGCCAAGCTGAGGGAAGACCTGTTTTCCTTACTATCCTGTCCATGCTCTTTGCCTTGAAGAGAGGAGAGAAATTGATGCGCAGTTAGATGAGGGAATGAGAGGCTGGAGCGCAGCCCTGCAGGAGGAGATCTGAGGTTTTTGGTTGATGATAAACTCAATTTGAGTCAACAATGTGCAGTCAAAAGGACCAACCATACACGCGGAGTGCATCGAGGATGATGTAGCTAACTGATCTAAAGTGATTGTCCCATTATACTCAGCATTGGTGAGGCCTCACCTCGAATACTGTGTGTGGTTTTGGGCTTCACAATATCAGAAGGGTATAAAAATTTTAGAAAGCACCCAAAGGAGGGCAACAAAGATGGAGAAAGGACAGTTGGACATGACTTACGAGGATTGGCTGAGGATCCTAGGTTTGTTCAGCTTAGAAAAGAGGACTGAGCGGTGACCACACTTCTGTCTGCAAATCCCTCAAGGTGGGGAGCAGAGAGGGAGATGCTGATCTCTTTTGCCTGGTATCTGGTAATAGAACACACGGGAATGGCTTAAAGCTGCATCAGATGAAGCTTGGACTGGATATGAGGAAAAGGTTCTTTCCTGAAAGGGACATCTATCACTGAAAGAAACTCCTCAGGGAATAGGTCATCACCCCAGGCCCATTGGATATTCCAGCAGCATTTGAACACTGCGTTTAGACACCCGATTTAACTTTCAGGTTTCCCTTTATGGAATAAAGAGTTGGACTCAATGATCCTTGTGAGTCCCTTCCAACTCAAGATATTTTATAAATTTATGAAAATACAGCCCCATCCTCAGCTTCCCACTTGAACTAGAGGCAGCATGCCAGAACAGACCGGAAACCAGTGAGGGCCTGGTATGAAGGAAGCGCTCACTTTCCATCTTCACGTCGCGGTTTGTAGCCCAAATCATCTCTTTGACTTTAACCTCTGTCATTTTCTCTCTTTCCCAGTAATGGGTTTTTTCTTTACAATGGTTTCTTCCTGTCCCATTGAAGTCAATGAGAAATAAGATCAAGCTCTTTATTTTTCTTTTTGCGGGTTTTTTTTGGTATCTAATTTGGATTGCAGTTGTACTGATTGACAACTCTACTACAACTGCATTGAATTTCTGCCCAACTCAGTAATCTACTTTGGTGTCTTAATTAACTAGAATCAAATTTGAATTGAATTGCTTTTCTTGGAGATCTTTTAGGGTGGTTGTCAATCCAAAGGTAAAGACTTTTATAAAATTGCTGCTGCTTTTTATTTTGTACAATTGCTTTAGATAAAGATATTTTTCTTCATCTCTTACCTCTCAGTACTTGCATTTTCTTATTTCATATTTCCTTCTATTTCCTTTTTCCATTTTTAATGTATTCTTTTCTCCCTGTTATTTTTTTAATTAGATTTCTATTTGAATTTAATTATTTTTTTCTCTTTCAGCTAACTCCGGTCTTACGCAGAGCACTATCTCACCACCCCCTTCAATAAAGCTCTGTCTCTCAGCTTCACCTGCCTCTTTGAATTCTCAACTCTCTAATTTATTTTTTTTTGCTTTTCTAATCCCCCTCCCCCCAATAATTCTTTTTTAACTCGTGAGTTTCCGTTCCAGCCACAGAGCCTAGGTTTCTCCCCTTTCGCTTCCCTTACATCACTTCAATGCTGTAGGTCCCAAATGAGCAGTACCAGGTCTGTACCCTTCTGGTGTAGAGAAGAGTCAGTCCCACAAAGCAAACCCAGTCAAGAAAACTGAGACGTTTCCTTTTGAACACACTGGGAAGCAACTGTTCAAAGTATGACAAATAATAGGAAACATTTTCATATTTCTCATCCCATGAAGAGGGAAGAGCATTGCAGTACGCAGATAATAAATATTCCTTGTCTTTACCCATTCCCTACCAACATTTCTCTTCCCACTCATTCTCTTTCTACAAAGTTCACATATGATGTCTCTTATGGGCACAGATTCTGATCTTGTTTTTACTGCTGTTACGCTGCCTCCACTGTGTTAATTTCTGTTCATTTCTCTTGAGTTATTCAAGCGTTAGCAAGAGCAGACTCAGGCTCTCTGTTGGGCTGGGATTTTCTCTTTTTTTTTTCTTTTACTTTTTAAATTTGATGTCCCAGCTGATCTTAAACAGATGGCTTTTCTCATTTCAGGAGTAGCTTAAGTCTGCACTCTCCAACATACAGCAGTTATCAGTTAATGAGATGACTTGTACCCTTGTCCACACTTGCATCACTACGGCTGCTTAAATGAGCTGATGTGCTGCAACTGAGGATTAAACCATCTCTTTCAATCCTGCATGCACTGCAGCACAAGCTACTCACTCCAGCAACCACAGAAGCGATTGCAGCCCTGGGAAACCAAGATGAGCAGAAACCCTTGTGCATTAAAGGTAAAGCAACTTCAGCAGTAGCAAAAATGAAAAGAGGAACATATCCTCTCCCTGCTGTTCAGATGCTGCTGAAATCCCCTACTATTTTCTTTTCAATTATATATTATTTTGTGTATTTTCACATCCTTTTTTAATTCACCCATGCGCCATCTTTGTAAGGTGGACTGTGAACCTGCCAGAGTTAGAAAGGGTACCCCAAAATTCATATCTGTAGACTACACCATTCCAAAGCCATCCACACAGAGTATAGGAAACACGTTCTAGAAAAAGAAAAAAATTCCTAATGTTGGAATACAATCTTTGGGACTTCATGCTTCCAGGGTGAGGTAACCACTCTGGCACCCTGAAGCTCAAAGAAGAGTTACTTTTCTAATAATGCTACATTTGTTGACACCACAAGGAACTCACACATTTTGTCAAAATGGTTACAGAGGTTTTAATCCAAATGTTGGACCCACCCTGATATTCAGCTATAAATGACTACCTGGCCATTTAAATTGAGGAGCTGAAGATAATTACATACATCTTTTGGTTGTTATTGGTTACAGAAACACCACAACCTAACTATTTCAGCCCTAGGGCTAACCAGGTTCAGATGTACCCTCTCCTCTCTATGGACTGCAGAAAACAAAGATGCTTTAAGGAAGGCTTGGAAACTAGTGTCTATTATCAGTGCAAAAAGTATAATTTGTTCAGAGAACCTAAATTAATTGTTCAATTTCCCTGTTTCAGAGACAAAGTTAATAAAGTTTCTTCATATGTGACGGCAACATTTGCACTGACGTGGTTATATTTGCCAAAACAACAAAAATCCTCAGTGGACAAATATTTTTTTTCTGTCATACGCCATTCTCCCTTCTCTGAAAAAATTCTGGATTAGACTTCTATGACTTATTGAAATAGAGAGCTAGAGCACAATTCTTATAAGCAGTTTTATGTAGTACGAAGACTCGACAAGATCCACACAGCTCTAAGCACTATGCAGATATCTACAGAAAGACAAATCCATATACCCACTCAACCCTGAAAGATATTTATTCCAATGCAAAATTAATGTATTATAATATCATTCTGGTTTGATGGTAACTGAGGTCCATCAGCTAATTAATTGTGTGCAGCACAAAAATAGTGCTGAAGGGACACAACAGTCCCTGCCCTGGCGGCTTCATGATCTACTTCCCCATCCTTTCCTTGTTGCACTTGTGTGAGCTCTACACACAGGCAGCAAGTCTTCAGACTTAGAAAGGATTCAGAATAAAGCACACCAAAACAAAACCCCCATTGTGTACTTTCTGATTAATTTTTGAGTGCACCTGAAGCAATTACAAGAGCAGTACTGGTATTCTTCATAGAGCCTGTCCCTTAATGTGCACCATAATAAAAGGAAACTTGGATCCCAACAGACACGGTCTCTAAAGACTTGAGAGATTGGTGAGGGAGAGGGGGAGCAGGGGAACATGAAGGTCATTAAACATAGCCAAGGCACCTCTGCTTGCCCCTCTCAGCACAGACCAATGCAAATATGCAGTCTGAAAATTAACACAGTTAGGAGGGAAACATCCCACAGGGGGAATCAATATCCAGCAAAGGATAATGGGAACCCTGCGCAAGCAGCTGTGATCTGCCCTCTGAACATTAGCACCTGTCGAGGACAGCAATCAATGCTGGTCAATGGGCAGTTCTCCTTACAGCTCAATTCACAGTGATCATTAGCTGGAACCAAGGCAGTGGCACCCCATGCTGCCAAATGGTGTCCCTTTCTTGCTAAATGCAGACAAACAATGACTTCCCCAAACAATTGGCACTGCTCTTTTTAATCTTCTGATTTGGCTTTTTGCAGTATACAAGGAGGATCTGTAGAATCCACAACTAGAAATTAAGTTATTCAGCCTAATTTCAGAACATGTCAAGGCATGACGGGCACTTCAATTCAGGCACAGCAAGGAATTTTGGTTTAACCATTTCCATCAGTGCCATGTTTGTCTTGTACTTTATGTTATTATTAATGAATCTTATTTTTTACCTTTTGAAGAACAGTAGAAGAGCCGAACTGGAGATGCTTCAAGCTGGTTGGTATTTGAGTTATTCTCCACAGGACAGAGAAATTTTGCAGACAGTGACCTTTATGTTCAGTTGCATCACTGAAGACCACCCTTGTCACAGCCTTTGTGCACATCTCCATGCAATCACACTGGAATGTAGCAAAAAGGGGAAAAATGGATATAAGCAAAGAATCATATCTTTCATGGGGCCATTGGACAGGATGAGGAATTAGCCTGATGTAGCCAGCAACAGGTCCTGAGAACATTTCATTCACTCAGAAGGACCTTCTTGTCTCTGGTACAATTAATAACGAACAATAACAAAGTCTGCAGATTTTTTAGAAATTTTAAGCATGTCATTTTGACCCATGACTGTATGACTCCTCCTGATGGTCTCCAAATACTGTTACCCTTCAGTATCCTGAGATAGTGTGAAATACGTGCCGTAAACTGAACTCTAAGGAAATCAAAGCCTCATTCCTCTAACTGCTATGTGACTACTCACATGCTCAAATCTAGAACTGTGCTTCATTAGACCGGAGTCTGTGAATCTTCTTTAAATACTAAACCAGAAGAATGTCTCCAGAAGTTTTCAGGAAATCCTAATAGCCACCAAAAATTACTCCAGATCTTGTGGTTCCCAGTCCCTCGCTCTCAACATAATAATATCCTGTTTCCCACTAGAGAACCCAATAGCATTAACAAACACTGAAATGCAGATTGAGCTTACTGAGATGCCAGCAAGGGCGCTGAAAGGTAGATAGCTGAGCAGTGTACTGGAAAATGACCAGATATATTTAAACTGGCACGATCCAGTTAACTACATTCTGAACTGATGCCAAAAGTTCAGGGGCATTGTGAGCACATCTTACATAAGGGGGACACATTTCTGCCATCTACTCCTGCTACTGAGCACAGCTGAGTGGAGAGCAGGGAGCAAAGGATATCCTAGATTGTTCTTTCAAACTTGACACAGATTTCCATTTTGTCACGTTCTTAGCATGTGTGTTTATTTTCCTTGAATATTCAAGCATTTGGTGCTTTACAGTTGCCAGAGCTTATGAAAAGTGCATATTTAGCTCAAAGAGTTCCCAGATGTGAATTTCAAAATGACACTGTGTTGATTAGCTATAGAAGGCAGCCAGTCAAAGAGCAGGAGCAACAACATGTGACTTGGCATTCCCCAGCCAGCCAGAAAATAGTCACCCATTTAATTTTTCATGAATTTTCCAAAATCTGGGAATACAGCAAAAGTTAAAGGCAGGAAAAAATATTTCTGTTTTCTAATCCATACTTAATATCTTACCTCATCATCACTTCTATTTTGCCTTCTCCTTTTGGGAAGGGGTATTGAGAAGACCTGTGGGGTCATTGGAAAACTGTTTCCAGGACTTAAATATTCCTCCTTAACTAAAGTTATCCCACTATGAAGACACCTGGGGCTCTGCCCCACCTCTGGGAAAAAAATGAAATTACAGTGAAATGCCTTTATTTTCTCTAAATGTTATGCATTGTTTGCAGCTGATCATTCATCATCACAGCTCCCCCCATGAATGATTCATGAGGGGACAGCTGTTCCCAGGGCCTCAGCTCCTGAGCTGCACATACCACAGGAGGCTTCCCCAGGCTGGTTATGCCAGAAGCCGAGCACCTGAGAAGTGCTAATGCTTCTTCAGCTCAAAGAGCTTCATTTTTTCAAATGAAGGCAAGGCTGCAATGCTCTCTAACAGTGCAGTTAAGGTGTAAGGAATGGGTAAGTGGGTTATAGAAAGAAATAAAAAATGTTTCAAAGTGTACAATAAGCCAGACTTTAAGCAGAGGTGGTATCAGTCTGATCTGCTGGAAATACTGGGATTAAATATCCTGTAGAGGATTCTTCCAGCTTCTACAAAATGCATGCATAAAACACACAAAACTTCATTCAAGTGTTCACATGTTCTGCAGATATTATTTGGCTTGTGTCTTATTTTTCAAGAAAAGGACCGTATTTAAACTGTAGGCACTACAAAGGACAGAGTAAAGCCAGTTTTCATATCCATTTCTGATTTGCTTCTGAGTCTTGTCTTTGCATAACAAGCTGCATGTCTCACACTTTCACGAACACCGTGTATAGCACTTTCTACTGCAGACAGAACTAAACTTCTCCTTATGAGGCTTTCCAGCTTTAAATTAATGGTAATTTAAAAACAATATCCTCCCTCTCTCTTTACTATTACCTCAACTGAAGAAGAAAGGCTTAAGATAGAATTTTTAAAAATCTACTCAAAAATCACAGTTGGTAATATTACAGTAATTGTTATTATAGATCAGCTAATTTTTTTAACACAATTACAATTTTGCCCTAAGAAAATGGGAAACTGGCAGTAGAACTGAAGTGGTGAACAATTTCTGCACTGTATGTAATGTTGCACAAATCAGGAACATATCTTATACCTTCTTCTCCTCCTTTGTGTCCTTGCCCTTTAAAAAAAAAAAAAGCTAGGATAAATTACTTCCAGGATTATATTCTACTAGCAAATGTAGGAAATCCCTAGACCCCAACAACTGCACTGAAAAAAGAGTGGTGCAACTCTTTCAAGCTCTACCAAAAAAAGAAAAAAAGAAAAGAAAAAAGATTGGATTGCCAAAATCTGATGCCATTTGTAATAAACAGCACAGATGTTTAAAATACAGAGAAAATGCTACTTATAATTTGGGGTTTGAACTCTTTGAAACCACATTGATTGAAAAAAGCATCATGCGCTGATATTTCAAAATAATAGTTCCTAACTGGAAATCTTCTCAATCTGCAGTCCAAGTTTGGAATTCACATGTCACTTCCTTCTTTAAGGAAGAGTAGTTGACAACAACGCAGAGTGGGATTAACTGGTTTGGGGTTTTTTAACCAAACAGCTTTTGTGTAGGTGTTCTTTATCCTATTTGGCTGGTGTTTTCTCTCAGCCTCATTGTGACCTTTCACTCGTACCACCACACTCAGTCTACAAAGTATTGAGGGTTATTTATACCACAATCACTTTTCATACAGAAGCGGGCAAGGGAAACTCAGTTGTTTGCATATGCAGGAGGGCAATTTATAATAGAATGAATTTCAGATGCAGTGCTGGAATTCTTTACCATGTCTTCATAAGAGATGTACAAACCACTTACTCTGCAGAGAACAAGGTTACAAGTCACACGTCATACATACACTGGAATTACATGGTTTGTGGTAGACCTCTCTGACAGAGCCAAACTCTGCTCTCAATCTCTGGAGAGATGGGTTTGTGTTGATATAAAGTTGCAGAATTTGACTTTAAATCAGTAAGCAGAAACACCAGACAAAAAACAACAGGCCTCTGCAGACATATGTCATTGATCAGATATTACTTGCACATGGAAATTTTTTTTAGTTACAGAAGAAAACCTTTTGTTTTCTCCAGAAAGACCAATACTATGTCTAGGCAGTCAAACGTTAATAAGTAGCTCCCTGAAAGCAGCAATGGTCGCCTTTGCTGTAAGGGAAGAGAACCGTGGGAGGGTTTCCCTGGGGAAGGGGCAATGTGTCCAGTCACCTTTTTTCCCATTAACAACAGTTAGTGCAGTTCAAATTCCTCATCACAGAGACATATGGCACCAACACCATCATACCTGCTTGCAGCTGGCCACCAGCTGGTTTTGACTCCATTCACCACCTCTCGCTGAGCCCAGCTGTCCAGCCAGATTTTACCCAGTGAACAGTGCACCCATCTGAGCCTTGAGCAGCCAGTTTCTCCAGGAAAGTGCTCTGCGAAACGGTGTCAAAGGCTTGACTAAAGTCCACGTAACACCCACAGCCTCTTCCTCATCCACTGATCGCCTTGTCATAGGAGGAGATCAGGCTGGTTAAGCAGGAGCTCCCTTTCATAAACCCGTGCTAGCTGGGCCTGATCACCTGGTTGTCCCGCATGTGCCACAAGATGACACTCAGGATGATCTTCTTCGTGACATTCCTCAGTACCTAGGTCAGGCTAACAGGCCTAGAGTTCCCCATATCCTCCTTCCATCGCTTCTGGTAGACGGGCACCACATTTGCTAAGCTCCAGTTAACTGCAACCTCCCCAGCTGACCAGGATTGCTTACAAATGATTGAAGGTGAGCACTTCCACCAGCTCCCTCTGTACACTTGGGTGGATCCCATTGGGCCCTGTGTGTGTCTAAGTGGTGTAGCAGGTTGTTAACTATTCCCACTTGGATTATGGACCTTCATTCTGCTCTCCATCCATGTCTTCCAGCTCAGGGGCCCGGTTAACCCTGAGGACAAGTGGTCTTATGTTAAAAACTGAGACAAAGAAGGCATTATTACCTCAGCCTTTTCCTTATTTTTTGTCACTATGTTTTCCCCTACATCCAAAATCCGTGGAGATTGTCCTTAGCCCTCTGTCTGTTGCTCATGTATTTACAGAAACATTTTTGATTGTTTTTTATGGCAGTAACCAGATTAAGTTCTAGTTGGGCTTTGGCCCTTCTAATTTTCTCCCTACATAACCTCACAATATGTTTGTAGTCAACTTGAGTTGCCTGCCCCTTCTTCCAATGGTCAGAAAATCTCTTTTTTTATCTGAGTTCCAGCTAAGACTCTCTGTTCAGGCAGGCCAATCCCACTGAGTCATCTTTTGGCACGTGGGAATGGCCTGCTCCTGTACCTGTGGGATTTTCTTGAAGAATGTCCAGCCTTCCTGGACTTCTTTACTCTTCAGGACTGCTTTCCAAGGGAGTCTGTCAACCAGGCTCCTAAACAGGTCAGAATCTGAAAATGTGGCAGTTCTGCTGACCCCTGCCCTTATCTCTCCAAGAATCAAAAATTCTATCATTTTGTGATGGCTGTACCCCAGATGGCCTCTGACCATCACATCACCCACTAGTCCTTCTCTGATCACAAACATAAGGTCCATCAGGGCACCTTCCCTTCTTGGTTCACTCACCAGCTCTCAGGAAATTAAACCAATCAGCCCAGGTTGTAGACCTCTGTACCCATGACTGAACTGTTCTCCAGTGTTCTTGGGTGACCTAAGAGAGATCCTACAGGGGTTTCCTCAATTGAAAATTGATGAAGAAATAAAAAATGCTGTGTATGTAATGGGAAAGAGTGGAAATTCTTTGAACCAGTTAGCACAGCAGTGTGTTCACAGTGACTTATGAAATATCTGTGGACTTTAAGCATTTTTTCTGTGATGCCTAATAAACCTTATATGTATGACAAAATAAAAAATTGAAAGGTCGGTTTTTCTTGCAGCAATATTCACTACATTTTTTTCTTTGCAATGCTTACATTTCAGTTTCCACAATGAGTTCTTTCACATCCTTACTTGAAGACAGTAAATATTTGAGAAAGCACTGAAATAATTAATTCAGACAGATGCATATCTCAGAAAAAAATCCAGCTACATGAAGGCCAATTAGAAAGGGAATGATTTTGTAGGTGCTGTTGTTCGCTACCTGAAATATCAATTGTCTTTCTGAAGATCTTGTCCTAGAATAACGCCAGACGTTTTTTCCATAATACCAATAGGCTTCTATGCCTGGATATGTTTATATCCAGAATGTCATCTCTGTGTCAGTCATTTGCAGAGATGTTTGTCTGCTGTGGCTCTTGTAAAGGCTACTAGTTCCTGTGGAACAACTAACCCACTGCCCACTAACCTATTGCCAAGGTAGGCATCACTATGGGAGACAAAACCTCACCACTCACAGCAAACAGATGCTGAAACTGTTTCAGATCCACTCTGCCTTCGTGAATGTACTTTATATACGGTAAGTGGCAAAAAAATCTGCGAAGAGATTGGACTAAATTGCTTCCTAAGGTCATTCCAAACCTAAATTTACTTCTAAATCTATCACAGAATCACAGAATTAGTTGAGTTGGAAGGGACCACGGTGGCCATCTGGTCCAACATCCCTGCTTTAGCAGAGTCAGCCCAGAGCACGTTGCACAGGATCATGTCCAGTCGGTTCTTTAATATCTCCAGTGAGGGAGACTCCACAATCTCTCTGGGCAATCTTGTGCTTGGTCACATGTACAGTAAAGCTCTTCCTCAAACTGAAGTGGAATCTCCTGTGTATCAGTTTCTTCCCTTTGCCTCTTGTCCTCTTGCTTGGCACCACCAAGAGGACTCTGGCTCCATCCTCTTAAGAACTTCCTTCAGATACTTAAATACATTGATGCGATACACTTTCAGTCGCCTCTTCTAGAGGCTGATTAAGCTCAGCTCTCTCAGTCTTTTCTCATAAGAGAGATGCTCCGGTCCTTTAATTGCATTTGTAGCCTCTGCTGGACCCCATCCAGACGTTCCATGTTTCTCTTGTACCGAGGAGCTCTCCCTCGGCCTGCTGGAAATGTTCTTCCTAATGCACCCCTCCTAATCTACCCTTTTCAGCCAAAAGGACACACTGCCAGCTCATGGATGGCTTGTTGTCCAGCAGGACTCCCAGGTCCTTCTCCACAGAGCTGCTTCCCAGCAGATCAGCCCCAGCCTGTGCCGGTGCCCGGGGTTATTCCTCCCCAGGTGCAGGACCCTGCATTTACCTTTGTTAAATTTCAAACTGTTCCTCTCTGCCCATCTCTCCAACCTGTTGAGGTCCTTCTGAAGGGCTGCACAGCTCTCTGGGGTATCAGCCACTCCTTCCAGCTTTGTGTCATCAGGGAACTTGCTGAGGAGGCATCTGCCCCTTCATCCAAGTCATTGATGAATAAGTTAAATAACATTGAACTTTGGGAGACACCACGAGTGACAGGCCTCCAACTAGACCCTGTGCCACTGACTACCCTCTGGGACCGGCTGTTCAGTCAATTCTCAATGCACCTCGCTGTCCAGTCTTCCTGAGTTTGCCTACAGAGACATTGTGAGAGACATGGTGGCAATGTGGTACATGAGACAGGAGCCTCTCCTACTGCAGAAACCTGAGGATTCACTGTCTATGACTACTGAGCTGTTGTTACAGTTCTTCCATCGGAGGTGAGGTAATGCATGGGCTCGCGTCTTGATCACGTGAATTGTCTTCCTCTAATACGCTTTTCCGCATAAAATACTAATATATTTGTCTTTATAATTAATATACTTGTAAATTATAAATAATACAATTCATTATATAGCCCCCACAACAAAATCTATTGAAGATAGTGTGAGCTAAAATAAAACCCAAGCAACTCTTTGACAATTTAGCAATGTCTGTGCACTGTACTACATCTCTTAAACAGAAGCCCACACATGAAGATAGAACATGAAGGACCTTTCCTGGGGCTTTATAGCAACAAGGGTTTTACTGCCAGGAACAGAACAATGCTCAGCCACGTTCAACAGTTGTGCAACGTTAATTTGGAGCAATATCAGAAAGGGATCCCCACTTTGTGACAAAAATAGGGCTGACAAAGTTGTGGAAGGTGACAAAACTTAACAACAGATACAGCATGTGGTGGAAGGGAATGCTGCTTGGAGCATAACGTAACACTCACAGCATTGCTGTTTGCAGGAAGAGAGATGTTATTCCTGCCCGCCCCCCACAACACAGACACACTCACACATTGTAATGAATCACAGATTAACCACTAGGTTATTCCAGCAGATTCAAAGGGCTGTTGTAGAGTAGAAGGCTGTGGGGGTGGTTGTCCTGCTGCTAACAGTGCCAAAGAGTTGCCTCATTTCACTTGAGAGAAGGCATTCCAACATTACACTAACAGAAGGGCTTAAAAAGCCTCTTTTCCCATGTATGCTGTGCTTGCTGTCATGAATGCCGGCCTCAGATATTAACCATTTCAGGTTATTTCAATTAACAGTCCACTACCTGGTGTGCATGGCCAGGCATCAAAATCCACAGAATGATTCAAAGTATGCACACTTCAATGGAGAGACATGCCCTGACTTCCATCCTGGCTCACATGGGCTGAGGGTCAGGCTCTAAGAGTCTGCACATGACTGGTAATTTTTAAATGATTACAATGAAAGGAAAGACTGCCTTTTTAATGTCCAAGCACAACAGCTGCAATGTCACTGGGGTTGTGTTCCGAGATGCTCCTAGACTGCAGCCCAAATAAGCATCTTAATGATACTTTGAAAATATGTAAAGCACTTCTTTTATATGCAATGACAATTCTGTCTGGGCACATTGTCTGTTTGTCCAGCCAGAACAGAATTAGAATTAATGAACCAGATTCTACTCTGATTTGCACAACGTGCAGTAAAAACAAGAAGGTTACACTGTGTGTAAATAAGGGGAGACTAGGACTATTTTATTTGTGACAATGAGCTTACAATTAGATAACACCTTTCAACACTGTGGAATCTCCAGGTTCTCTGAAAAGTGACGTGCTACACAAAGCTCTGCTTTGTTTACATGCATCTACTGTTTAACAGTTCTTAACCAGCAGCTTCAGAAATATCATACAACAATAAAACTCTTTATTAAAGCAACAGAAATTTTAGGGAAGCAGACTACAACTACCTGTACAGGAATTTGGACAGTATGCAAGCACTTCACCTCTACTCGTGTGAGAAATGCCTTTGGAGCCTTTAATGATCACACACAATGATAGTCTTGTCTTGTTACCATACAGACAAGACAGCTTATATCTGCCATAGTGACCCAAAGGTGAGGGCACAGAGGTGACAGCAAATAGTGGTCCTAAAGGTGTATTGCTGACTAAAAGAACTATCGTTCCTTAGTTGCAGTAATTCTTATGTATGGTAATTGTGTTACTAATTATGTTATATCTTGAAATTTCGATATATTAGCATTTATATAGTATAACAAATATATCCGGTGCTAAACCAGCAGCAAAATATAGGCTAGCTTCTTGTCTTTAAAAAAAGGTTAATCAAATAAGTTCATTAGGGTGCACAGCATTGTCTACTGAAGGGAACAGCCAAGGTCATGCAAGTTAGTGCTATTGACATCTCAAAGGAAACAAGTGGTAACCTAAATGCAACACAGACAAAAATAATGATGGTTGACAAAACAGTAATAGCTGACTGTATTAGTGGGAGGTGAATTAGGAACAGACAGATGAAGCAACATTAGTTCCAGCAAATCTCTCGTATTCCTGCAACCCTTATACTAGACCAGTGTAAAGGCAGCAGCATCTCAAGCAATACCTGATGTATCTCAAGGTTATAATTGCTGTCACTGGTAGATATTTGTTTTTTGTGCGTTCTTCTAGAGCATGTGAAGTGTTACGCAGGAAGATATGAGCCTGTCAAGAGCTCTTCCAGTCTGAAAGGCAATCCACCACTAATTTCAAAACTCATAAAGGTAAAAAAGGAACAGCTTAATTCCAAAACTCTTGGCTTTTTGTAAGTAATGTCTTGCTATATAAAGTAAGACAAGCTAATGAATGATACCTGCTTGTCAGCACTGTGCACCCTGCACATTTCCTCATACTAATGGACTCATTAAAATCTGGAGACCAGCGAAGTTTGTAGCTCTTCCCCATCCTGGCCTTTCACTTGGTTTTACCTAGAAAAGGCAATTGTCCATTTTCTTCTTTCTTTCAATGACAATTCCTGTAATTAAAATAAGACCTGGGGAACAGGATTCAGGGGAGAGGGGAAGGATACTAATATAAAAGTACTAAGAAACTTCAAGAGATCTCAGCTGCTCATTAGGTGACATCTACACAGCCACCAGTGTGCAGGTGAATAAGGGAGGTATATCTTAGGGACAAACAACAAATCAAGTGTGAGACTCCAGCCATCAGATGGAGAAGAGGCCCCTGGGAACTGGCAGCATGGTTCTCGATAGTAAAGGGACTTCGGTGAAAATGTATGGATGCCAGCATATGGTTATGCCACCTGACTCCTTATTACATTTACAGGACAGAGGTCTGGTAATATCATGAGGTTATAGTGCTACAGCAGTCCATAGCATATGTGCTTCTCCCCCAGTAATATTTTTGTCTCCTTCACACACCTATCAGGCTGTGTCTGTCTGATTGACTACAGCAAGTGACTTTGGCAGGGCAACACACAGCCCTGAGGAGGAAGGGCTATAACATATTAATATAAGAATGTAGTTGATTACAATATAAGCCGCTGAAAGTGAGCTGACTATAGCACAAGACTGAAAGAATGTGGCCGTCTGCAGGGTCCCGCCGGGAGAATGCATCTATCTATACCTACAGTGCGTGGCTGACCCCAGGCAGCTGTCATGCAGTCGGAGTGGTCTGATGAGGTTGTCACCTATCAACCCTTGCACTGCCATTATTGCGGGCTTAAATGCACCTCCTTTGGCAGCTAACTAGGGTTTCTCTCCTGCAAGGGAGGAGGAGGAAGGAGTCTCACTGGGTTTGTTAAGAAGTTTGTGAATCTCCACTTTGACAGAAAGTTCATCCTTCAACTAGCAAATGCCATTCACTTCTTGTACTCAAGAGAATGATTCCATTATTAAGAATCTGTTTTATTTTTAATAACCCCTCTACTGTATATAGAGGAACGCCTGGAACATTATAATCTAAAAAAATTCCCAAGGATAATTTGTTTTGGAATAAATATACTGTCTGGGATTTTTTGAATAGTGAACTGTAATCAAATGAGGTGCCTTTTCTACATCTGATGTCTTACAAGACAGCACTGAAGTGTATGGGGTTTTTGTTTTCTGCTTTCGAAATACACAACCAGCATTTAAACAATAAAGCATTACAAAAAATAGATCTAAATAAATTCTTAATAAAGAACAACCAGTTCTGCAACCAGACCTATCAGGTCCATCCCGCCTGAAAGCCAAAGAGTCCACCTGCTGTGAGCTGACTGCTATATTTATATATGTATCAGACTGGGATTTGCCAGTTACTCTCTGCCAGTTGACAGAGCTCAGCCCCGCGTGGTCTCAGAGGGGATGCTTAGGATAACTATGCATGGGGCTGTGGCCACCCTCTCCAGTTGTTGCAGCATGCCTTCCCTCGTCAAGCTCCCCTTTGGAGCAATGGGGCCTTTCAGACACTTATCTTCTCCTTAGTGGAGCAGCCCATTGACTTTCAGCTCTCACTTTCCAGCTCCAGATCTCCTGCCCCAAAGGTTTCACAGGGAAGCATTAGCTGGCCTCACCTCTCTTTCTCCAGTACTGGTACATGGGAGTCCATTTAAACATCCCCAGTTGGAGCTTTAGATACCACCCTCCATACACATGGATCAAGAAGTCTGAGCTTTTTCCTCTTCAACTATGAGCTATTAGTATGTGAATGTTTTGTCCCTTTCTTCCCCTAAAAAAGAAAGCTTTAAATGTTATTTGCTTTGGATTCTGAGAAGTACAAACTCTACCACATGGCAGACACATGTGAATCCATATGCTAGCATGTCTGTAAAGCCGAGAGAGATTAAAGCCTGAAGTTTCTATTAAATGCTCTCCTTTTTCTCTTGCATGCAACATTTTTAGATCAAGCTCTAAATGTTCACCGACTCATGAATATTTTTGAGCCAGCTCTGCTCACTGTGATAAATCATACTGCTTGTATGTTGGTTTAGTGACAGATAGTTACCTGAAAACTTCTAATGTAAAATGGTTTACGGCCATCTGAGGGGGAAAAAAAAATCCGTGATCTTTGCCTGACTGCTGGAACAGTATGACAGAGGAAACATACTGTATTCAAGCTCCACAGCATGCCAACTTTATTTCTTTATTCTAGAAATGGACAAAACTGAAAGGAAAATGACTGCTGGCATATTGCGAAAGTACTTCCAAGTGTGTACAAGCTTCAGTGATAGATGCAAACACAGACAAAACCCTTCACAGGCAATGAAAAGTTTTGCAAAGAAAGCTGAAAAATATCCTATGAAAGAAACAGAACTATCGTGGTTAGTCCTTCCAACAAAAAGAAACAGACGGTCTCTAGGCTTATGTTCCAGAGTCAGATTTATTGTAGTTGCTAAGCCAAATATAGATATTAAAGGATGTTATTCACAGTGTAAAAGCCACATATCATATTTGAAGCAATGTAAAAAACACCACATTTTCTTCTTTTACAGATCTTTTACAAGGATTGCATTGTCTCCTGGAAAGTCAGCTACCTTGAATCACCTCACATGACCATGGTGCATGACCATACAAACCGGCAGTTTTCTGACAAGGTATACCCTGCATGAACTGCCTGCCCTGTGATAGCAGCTTGGATGTAGACTTCATACACCTGTAAATGTAGGACAGTCTCATTTAGCTGATCCCTATTGGCCATCAAATACAACCCTTAAGTTAGAGATCCCTCTGGGATAAGGAAACAGTTGTCTTTTGTTCAGGTGAAGAATGAGAAGAAAACTACCCATAGGCCCCAGAGAGCTGATATTCTTCCTCTTGATGTTGACTGAGCAGCAGCAACTTCTACTGGAGTCATCATCAGATGTCTCACATGCACTGCACCTGCCCTGTGATAATGAAAACAGAGTTCTTGCGGTTCTTCCCCTGCCAATCTTTTTTTCCTAAATCAGTCCTAAATGCCAAGTTCTTTGTAGAATAAGGCATCTGCCAGTTCTGGAGCAATATGAAATTTCATTCTGTTGGGATAGAAATGTAAGACGTAATGGAAAAAATCTTCTCCCACTGCTGGGTGGACGTGCATTAGCATAATACACGATTTTGTACTTAGCCTAAAAAAATGTGTTTCTTTTCTTGATTAGGAATAAATCACGTCACACCCCCACAGCCGGGGGTTGGAACTGGATGATCTTTAAGGTCTCTTCCAACCCAAGTCATTCTATGATTCTAAGATAGTTATACTATCATCATTAATACAGCATCGCTCAGAGTATTGCAGCTCTGAGTTCTGAGGAAGACCTGAGAAAGAGTTCTGGCAGAGTGAAAAGAAATTTCGCTTTCTATTTTAATGGTCAAAGTCCACAAATGAAGACTCTTTTTTCCAAAAGAATAGAAGGTAATAAACTATCAATACTAATTTTCAGTGAGATCTACACATTAAATCCCAGATTATGCCTTTGAAAATATTAGTCTGAAGAGCTCAGCCAAGAGTGAAATTTCGCTCAATAAATCCAGAGAGCACCACTAACATCAGTTGCAGTTGCACTGAGTGGGAAGGATGAAGGGTAATTACAGTCCCAGCTGCCAATTCACCTCAGTTGCAAGTAATCATGATTTACACTGGAATTTAAAGATGGGGAGACACAAACACTCTGAAAATCAAGCCACTTTTATTAACTGCTAAAACATGGACATAAGCACTTCATCTGTGTTTGAAAATCCTCACCTCAATGACTAGGGAAGGTCACTAAATCTGCACAGGGATGTGAATGACGCTCAGATTATCGTGATCCCCAACAAGCTGACTATGACTCTTTTATTAAAAATAACATAAAGTACATTGGTCCCTACCCAGATTACTACTTTTGCATCTTTTAAAATTAGATAATGCTAACAATGAACTTCACGTAACTACAATTTTTTTTTTACATAAAGTTACATGTATTTGTAGTAAAAGTACGGTTGTTCATGACACAATTATTACTCCATTATACCAGTGTTCTTTATTAAACTACCCAGTTGTTATTCTTTTATGTATATATGATAAATTAGTGTATTATTAAAACAGCCCCTCTGTTAGAAAGTGTTATTTACAGCATAAGGGCAGATTAGACCAGTAATCTACCACCACCTGTAGCTCTTAGGGAACCTCTGCAAGGATAAAAGAAGGCACACGTCTCTGCAAGAGCGCCACTTCATTCCTGACTCCCAGTCTTCTGTGATGTGCAGTGTTTGCCATGGAGGCGCCCTCCCAAAGCCCTGTTGCTCGGCACTCCAAGCAGGTTCTCAAGCCAGCCCTACAACAGCCGCTGCATACAATTGCTGTTCTAATTTAGAGGAAACTCCATCCTGGAGTGTTCGTTATAGTAAATAAGGAGACAAGATACTTCAGGCAAAAAATAGAGCTCTACCATGTCACCTACCATTCTTAGCATCAAAAGTCACTTTCATACTACACCACTAAACACGACCATCAAAGCAGAAATGGCAAGTGGAATCAAAGAAATTTCCTAGGGAGAAAAAAATCAGTTTTAATGCTTTGCAAAGCTTTTGTCTCAGTGGCCTATTGATAACACGCAACGTGTCTCTCACACCATTCTGCATATTTATCAGAAAATTTTCAATAGAAAACACTCTTTTGCTTTCAGTGGCCTGAGGCCAGCTTCGAAGCAGGCATGTTGGCCTTACTAACCAGCCACTATCTTACAGATAATCACTCAGAAAGCTACAGTCCAGAGCATCTTATTGTTCTCATAATTGTCGTATCTGACCACCTTTAAGAGCAGATTATTTGGAAGCAGTAGGTAAAGATTAATAAATTAATGCCTTCAGTAAACACACCTGCACTTTCTCCACAGCAAATACTGCTGATCACTGATCTGTATCTAATCTCTTCCTTTCAGTGAAGCATAAATTCAGCCATGATTTGGATCTCAGTCCAGATTTAGAAGTTAGATATTTAATAGGCCAAACTAAGTCCATGATATGCAGACGTTTGGAATTCAAGAAAGAATATGACTAAGAACAATGTTATCTCTTTTTTAACCTTAGCCCCCCTCTTTGTAATTTTTTCAGCTTGACAGTTTCAACTTGCCTTAAAACCAGTCACCACAGAAAGCAACACACTTACCCATTACTGACAGTCTTTGCTTTGTGTTCTTGAGAGTTAAAACAAAGAAAGGGAAAGGGAAAGGGAAAGGAAGGGAAATTGTTTTTCCCTGAGACATCTTATTAAATTATCTCCCTACAGTACCTGAGCTAATTGCTTTTAACCTGTGATTCTATATTGTCATTTCACCTTTGCTGACTGCTTTCTAAGCATGTTTCTTATCGGTTTCCCAGAAAAAACACTCCACCACTTAGAGTGATGTAGTCCTTCCACGAAGGAAAGGCAAAGTACCTTGGAGCTTCTCCAGAGTGAGTTTTAAGGATCTGAAATGCAACATTCAATAGCACTATCCCTTATTCTCAGTGGAAACGATCCTACAGTGGAAATGATCAGGTGAGTAATTACAAAGAGTAGCTAGAAAACTCCACTTCTGGCCTCTCTGGGAGACATCTCATTACAGTCACCTCTCAGGCTTCTCTGGACACAGGCATTTATCTAATATTCCCATGTAGCCATAAGTCATAGATTTGAAGCAGGAACTAATTCAGGTAAATTTAGGAGCAAGGTCAGGAAAAATGAGAAAATATTCCAAAGGTCAAATTGGATTGTCATGATGGCTGATTGTAAGCTTAAAATACATAAATGTAGACCTGTTGTCCTGCAGAAATTTTTATATAATGCTGTCACACGCTTCCTAGCCACAGAGATCACCAGTATCGCTGAAGTACCCCAACATTGTTATTATCACATGGAAAATATTACAGAAAAAAAAAGCTCCTTTTCTATTAGCCAGTCTGCAAATCTTTCCTCAACTAACTCAAGGGAGAATGGCCTTAAGCTGAAGAAGAGTAAGTTTAGACTAAATATTATGTAAAATTCATTTACTGTGAAGGTGATGAGGCATTGGAACAGGTTGCCCAGAAAGGTTGTGGACTCCCCATCCTTGGAAGTGTTCAAGACAAGGATGGATGAAGCTCTGAGCAACCTGGTCTAGTGAAAGGTTCCCCACCCATGGCAGGAGCTTGGAACCAGATGATTTTTAAAGACCCTTCCAAACCAAACCATTATATGATTCCATGTGCACTATCAAGCACGCTATGATAGGAAACATCCTTCAGACGGGTTTACACAGTTCCACGCACAGTCATAGTGAAATCAATACATGTGATACAGGGATCCATGGTGACCTTACTGTTCCCCTTTCAGGTACATATTAGAGGCTTGGACTCTACACAATCAGCACATCAGCATAAATTTGTCTATACTGCCACTGCACATTTTCCTGACTTTCTGTATACAGAGAAAATACACATCTACTTTAGGTCTAAAGTCTTCAGATTATTGTTTTCAGACAAAATGTTGTTGTCTGGATTATGTGCAAAATGGAAAAGACAATCCATGTTATTTCTATATTATAACTCAATATGGATGAGTCAGATGTTGACTGTTTTTTCTGATAATTAAATGCCTTTTGTCTTTCCAGATTTCTACAGCACCATGGTGATTTTAGGATCGTAGTGATTTGCCAAGGACCATTTTTATTGTCAGAATTTAAAGACCAGGCCCAGCAACTGGATCTCAAGAGCAATCTTGGGCACACAGAAAAATTTAGTGAATAACAGATTAATAGATATAGAAATCTGAGGTTAAGAAGATGGAAATTGCATTCAATCATTCCAGTAAAAAAAAAAATATTTGCCATGCTTATTTGGAAATAAACAACTAATAAAATCTACTAAAATCATCAAAGAAATTGAAGGGTATACTTTTCAATTTGCACCTCCCCCTATTATGAATATCCCAGGATACTGTCAAAAAGAGCACCAATATAAAATTCCCATTTTTCAGCTCAGGTAACTTTTGAGTGCTGTCTTGCAGGACAGGAAACGTTTGGAGCGTTAACTGCAGTTGCCTAAGCCTTTAGTAGACTGCATGGGTGAAATCAATTGATTTAACTCAGGCATGTCTGGCTAATAAGCGTTCAGAGTAGTTTTCTTTCTACTAGTGTAGTGTGAAGGTGTGTCACACGCTGTTCTGGTGTGACTAGCTGAGTACAAACGCCTCCCGTAAAATTCATCCATGGCTGTAGCAACTGTAAATCCGATTACTTCAAAATGGCTGTTGTACTTATGAAGTTCAAGCAAACAATGCCAGGGGAGTGCTTCATGAAATCTTTTCCCCCGCATCAGGACAGCCTTCCACGAAGTACAAAGAACAGGTGTGCATGTGAGCTAAGTTGTCTCTATTGTTTTATAACAAGCCCTCTCATTTTTTGTACTTCAGCCCTGTGTCCATTAAATGCAATTTAGCGGGATCATCAGAGCTTGAAAGGGCAGATCAAACAGCACTGAGAATCCCAGCTGTGCAGGCCTCAGTTCAGAGTGAACATTAACCTAGGCATTCAGCACTAATTTATTCTACTTGATACAGGAAGACGGTCTATTTCTGTGTTGTATGTTGGCCTCATTTTTTTTTTTTACTTCTGAAAGAAAAGTCACACAGATAGGTAGAGAAATAGAGAGAGAGAGAGATTTATGTATTTATGTGTGACAAACTAAGGCAATTTTTATACATGCGTATATGTACACACAAATACATGTGTCAAGGAGAATCTATCTCCCAGCTAATTTTGGATATGCACAGGACTGGACTAGTATCTCAGAAGCCCCTTCAGAGGAGCAGGCTATTTCTGTTATTATTATTGTTGTTGTTGTTGCTGCTATTATTATCGGCAAACACAATGACTCTACAAGCTCGTATTCATGTCTCTGTGGTACCATGGCTGAAACCTGATGGCTGAGGCTGAGGATTGCCCTGAAAGCACATTTTTTAGGCAGAAGATATTGATCGGTGATTGTACTTTAAAGTTAAACAGTGAAACAGTGTTGAGTTGGGTTTTTTCTTTCCTTCTTAGTCCACCGTTAGCTAAAGCTTCCAAGCAGGGCTTCTACAAGCACCAGAAGACAAGAAATGTGCGCAGAGTAATTTGTCAGATAGGCTGCACCTCATCTGATATAACTGTATGCATATGTCTCTATTTTGCAGAGTATTTTTTTTAACTATGAGAGATGTACACTGGTACAAACCTCGAAAGCTAGTCAAGAACCAAAACCTGCCATTATCCTTCAGGTAAAGGTAGGCAAAAATACGGGGGTTCATGTCTATGACGATCATTGCACAAATTGTTAAATTATGGACTAGAGAGTTGCTAGTGTTAACTACTAGTGACATGGCTCGTATTTAAACAGTAACACTTCTCTTGCTACACCCAGCGCTAGAGACACTCAGGGAAAGGATAACTCCAAAAGGAGGGTCACAAAAGAATTGCAATTAATGACCAAAGTACAGCAATAACCTGTTGGGGGCTTTTTTGCTCTCTCTCTTTCTCTCTTCCTGTTCTTTGCTCTGTATCAGATTGTGCTACATGAAACATTTTGCTTGTTTTGATTTTTCCTAAATACTGAAGTTTATTTTGGATCAGTGAGGTGAAAAACCTCTGAAAGGCTCATGAGACTCCCTAAGCCCGAGAGTCCAGCATTTGCACCTGTCAGGATCACGGTTTCCTTCAACAGATTGCTAACTTGGAAATTTAGCAGACACATTTCTGCATTTATTTCCTTTCCTGCCTTAGCATGAAAAGAAGCAGTATTGTGTAGGTAGCATGTAATCAAAGGTTCCACTTGTCAGATTAAATGGATTGTGACTTTTTTCAGAAGTGAAAGAAAGCTGCAGCAAACTCTGTCTGCATTGCACAATCCCTCAGGTACACAGAGACAGTAGTTAGCTTGTCTTAGAGAATGTTAGAAGGATTAAAAGGCTACATAAAAAAGAGGAGAAAAAGGGAGTTCCTCTGATTAAGGAAAGCAGTGGTTGCCTGTGTATTTGTTTAAATCTTCACAGTCACATTAAAAGCCTAATTACTTTTTAGTTAAGGATTCAGGTTCTATTGAGGACAAGAACTACGAAGAGACAAAACTAATTAATGCAAAATATTCAAAGTCATGGAGCACAAAAAAACTCTTCAAAATCCCTTTCCCTTAGACGCATTTACAGTAGTGAAAGGTACATCCAATAATATCAGACAAATTTCTTCCATTGAAGTATTGCAACTCTACTTCTTTTCTTCATTCTTCCTTAACTTCAGAAATAGATTTAGTATTTAATTTTTATATAACACATATATTTACAAAACAGAAAGTGAACAGATCCTGGGATCTGAACATTTACAGGCAGCAAGTATCACAGCTACAGAAAGATACAAACAATTTTCAGTCTGGAGGTCAACAGTTTCAGAATCTCCTAAGCTTATTAGCAGTCTAAGTTCCACAGATAAGCCCTGCTTTGAAAAGCAAGAAAATAAGAGCCTAAGCTTCACCAAAAATGGAGAATCAGGCTCCTAGGTCTCTTTCAGAAATCAGGTATAACTTTATTTGTATTTTTCAGAAATGTGTGCCTGTGGTCATGAACCCTACTGGAAGGTAATACTGGGTATTACTGGAAAGTAATATGAGCCTTCAGAAACCCACATGCTTTTTAGAATACAGACCTATGGCCTCAAAGTATCTTAACCTCACCTACAGGCTGGCTACATCCGAGTCTTGCTTAACTTGGTGCTGCTTTGTGGAAGGGCCATTTGCTTTCCATTCTATCAGAAATGCTCAAAAGCTGCTCCAGTTACTGCTTGGCCATAACACGCTGTAAACCAAAATCACAACCAATAGTCAACATGAACAAGTGTAAATGAAACACTACACTGCCTTCCCATTGCCTTCTCCCTTTGGACAAGCACCCCTTTGATGTTATCTCAGCAACGCTAAGGAAGAGAATTGTAGGTGCCCCACAGCAGCTCATCATCTCAGAATTACATTTATGCTGAGCCAGATTCTCCAGCTTTCGTGTGAGTTTATGCTGACAGTGCAGAGAAAAGCAGCTGCACAATAATGGAGACTCCTGCCCTACATTTCTATTTCTATCTAGCCCACAGGAACCATAAGAGGATGACCACATCAATCATAAACAATCCAAATGTATTTTGATGCATGCTATGAAGTTGGATGAATGTTGCATTAAAAAAGGTTGTGCCTGTTTGTTAAAATAGAAACCATGAATGCAATTACTTTGTGCTTCGTGAATATTCAGTAGTTATGTTGTGCTGTTAATATGTTCAAAGGACGCATATGTGCATTGAAACACTTACAAGCACATTTGTGCTTGTACTGATGGAGGTAACATTCTCACTGCCCTCTTGACATCTCTTCATCAGAATTCATTTCCCCGAATCAGGGGACAGAGACAATGGTACGTGTGCTTCTTAATCTCTCTAATACAACATATAAAGCCTGAGGTAAAAAGATCGTGAAAGCTAAAGGGATTACATAGATTGTTCAACAAAGGAAAGCCATAAGGGAATTACCAAATATCCAGTAAAATATATAGGAAATTCATAGGTAAAACATGAAAAAATATTCCCTAGAGTTAGTTGATCCTTCATCATTCCCAATCCATCATAGTCATATCACAAAGACCTTGGAAACATATCTTCTCTTTTTAATATTTACAATGGATGATATCTAAAGCAGCAACATACAGTGAGGGACAGTCTCAGTCTCAAGTAGCCTTTTTGTCCAAAAGCAGCAAGTGAGGTGAGTAATAGGCTGAAGGCAATGTAGATGCATTTTGTAGATGCTCACACTCAGACGTGTTTCAGAGGTGCGTCCCCAGCACTGTGGAGATGCCTGTTACAGGATGGCTCTCCCCAGCTTTGTTCAGCATGGAAAATGGTGGCAGGCTGGGACACAGACCAAGAAGTACAAAAATGCTCGCTCCTGTCATAGTATGCTATGGGTAATTGACAAGTGGGGCCAGAGCAAGGATAGAAAGCCCCTCCAATCTCTTTTCCCCTGGTAAACAGATGCCTAGGTAAGCCACAGAGAAGTGAAGTTATTTGTCCTGGTAGCCTGCTTCAAAGTTAGGAAACTCCAGGCTTCCCAGCTCTCAACACACTGTGCTTTCTATTAAGGCATATTTTTTCCGAGTGCTCTTTTAAGTTAATGCCACACTGAAAACTTAGCTCATGGCTTGTCATCTATTAACAGGCCACACATACATCCCATCCGTCTTTCCACTCCCCAAAAAAATCTTATTTTGAACACTATATTCCTCTGTGCCTTTGAATACATTATCTATAAGAACTGTGATAGGGAAGCTCAGATTGAAGGCTACAGATCTCAGCAACGGGCTTGCATCAAGTGTGAGCCGCGCATTCGTCGTTGCTGGCCTCTTTCATCGCTGATTTATGCAGAGGTGTACACAAGCTACACTCACTCCTGAGAAACCTGTTCAATTGCCACTGGAATCAGCAAGAAGCCTTGACGGATTAGGCATGGGCAAGTCTTCTGAGAAGGTGTTTTTTGCTAAAGAAAGAAAATTAACATGGCAAACTGGCATCCCAGTACAATATGAACCATGTAGCGTTTCACTTCGTAAGTTGTACATTTCATGCTGCCTACGAGCTTTTAAAGGTCAAACATGTAAACTTAAGAAGGTGTGTGAGTGTATACTAGTTGCAAAGCCCTTTTTTTTGTCAGGTCTGTGAAGCAATAAGCCATGAAATATAGTTGATATCTCATGGGCACATTTCTCCATGCCTGCAAACATTTAAAATTGCACTTGTGGTACATAAAAGATTTATAATGATCTCACCCACAAATATAAATTTTATCCCACATAGGACAAAAAGACCTAGAAGCAGAAGCAGTGAACAGCTGAACATGAGCACAGTGCCATAAATTCATAACACTTACAGCTTTTTAACAACCAGTCATAAATGTGACTGATTTCAATTTAATTTATGAGATTTTGAGATAGAACCAGGAATACCTCCTCAAATTTAAAACTGAGTTTTAAAACAGAGTGAGTACAATTATGGCCTTACTAGGATATTAGTTGAGGCAAACGGGATTGGGGTGGCCATCTGGAAGGTCCCTGGGCCATGCTGCACATACCGGGTCAGACAACTGGAGCTGAGTGGGCTCCACCAAACTGCAGTGCAGATCCTACTACCACTCCAAGTCAACAGCAAGCACAAACTACCACAAAGGGACACATTGCACAGCTTACTGTCACCAAACCTAGGGTTCCTTCTATGGGTACAGCTGGGCAACAGATGGCCAAGTCATCCGTCATGGTAGTGTTGTGACTATTTCTCATGCAGGTGACGATCAGATTCACCTCATCTCCATTGCTCCATCACATCCCCCAGACATTCACGCAACTCACACATATTTAGGCAGTTTCATTCGGACTGGAATTTTTTCTGGCAGTTATTTGGAAGGAAAGGATATTTGAGAAGGGACTGGAAGATAGGGAACACCACCAACCGAGACAACAGGGGATGAAAAAAGAAGTGAAACATTCTTGCTCAAGCTTGCTTCCTCAGGCATCACTAGAACAGCTCCTATAAATCAGGTGCCATAAGTTAAAAACCTTCTCTTTCAAAAATGAGATGTTATCTTTCTCCCACAACTGTATTGCTTCAATACAGAATCTGTGGTAAAAAAAGAAAAATCTGAATTTCATCTACATGAATCTCATAAAATCTCCAAGACAAGCCCTGATATCTAGCAAGTCAACAGAACTGTTTATCTTCTTGGACAGGGAGATTGAATTTTATTTTGGGTCTGGCAAGAGGAAAATTTTTTAAGTACCCTGAGGAGTCAAAGTTTGCCTCAGAGCTCTCTCTTTCTGCACCTGTCAGAAATTTGATTTTTTTTTTTTCTCTACTGTACATATTGGCAGCTTGGAAACCCAACAAACAAACAACTTGTATATTTTCCCTGTAACTTCATCAGGATAAAAACAGAAGGGAGAAAACATGTTTTACTACCTAAGCGTTTTGCTTCCAGCTTTATCTTATGTTGCACTTGTTCTTACACATGGAAGATAACAAACAGTCCTTTGTGTTGCCTATGTGTATGAAATTGAAGGCAAAATATTATGCCACAGTGTGAAGTTGTAATATTGTGCCTATTAAAACATCAAAACTAACTCAAAATAGAAAAAGACATGGTGAGGTCAAGCTGCAGATGTATACCTAAGGGTATGAACTAAGGAGGACATTTCAGTCCCAATTATTTTTAAATGTGTGTTGGATAACTACAGCATAGTTCTTCTGGTTCTGAAGGATAATCTTTTGCTTATAGGTGATGGCTACATCATCCAAAAAGGTAAAAAGTTTTTATTTTACTGATGTTTTTAAAAAAATTTAAAGCATTTAGATTTTCTTATCAAGAAACTAATTGAGCAATTATGGAGACAAAACTTCTAAGGACTGACAAGTCAGTGATATTTATTAGTTACGGGTAGGTAGGATCATTAAAGAGCAACATGGTGGCCAATGTGAAAAGTAATAGTGATCTGAGTTTCTTGTATAAAATGGTACAGAAATAACTGTAGCCAGTCCTGGATCAAAAAATAATGCTGAATTCTTGCAATGCTTATAGTAATTCTTAAAGCAGTTTGGGAAAAACCAGAGATGATGGTTACATGTTATGTAATAAAGAATAAGAAAGTGGCTACATATACCACCAAAAATTTAGCAGTGTCAGCACTGGGGTCTGCGAAGATGATCTGTGCTTTAGGAAAGGCATAGGAAAAGAAAAAGGCAATGCCAGATGGCAGGACAGCCCTGAGGAGCTTGCAGAGCTCTTTGCCTTAGAATAACGTGGTTAATATGAAGAGCTCTTCAGTCTCTGAGGGGAGCTCTTCAGTCTCTGCACCACACTGAAATCATGACAGTACCCAAAGAATACAGATGCATCCTGAACTGGGGTGCAAAGTTGCGACAGCCAAAAGTTCCAGTCATGGCCTGAGACACCACTGATCTATTTGTTGCTGAAAGCCCAGCTGTCTTTTTCAAAGTCATTTGTCCTAATAAGAGATACATACCTGTCTTTAAATACCCATTTCAGTTTATATTCCTGAGACCATCGTGGTTACTAAAGTATTATTTCAGGTTCAGGGAACAAGAACACCTTCATCTCTGAGAAAAGCAAGGGAATCAATATACATTCAAGAGTTTCACTAGGCAAAGATTCAAAAGTACAGAATAGGATTTGTTTGCTTAAACAAGAAATAACGTTATCACCCAAAATATCTCACCTTTCAAAGCAGGTTAAGTAGGCTCAAAGTGCTGAAGAAATCCCATTGGAAACCTCACCTGTGACAGTTAGTGAGATCTTTCACACAAACACAATTTGGGCTAAGTGATACTCCATTTGTCTGGCCAATAATTAATTTGGAAGCTCTTTTAATTTTCTGCAAGTATTCTATGATTGCTTTTTTGCCTCCAGCTTAAGATGAGGAGGCTAAATCAAGAAGAGATAGAGTTGCTTGTGTAGTTAGCACATGTCAGTGAGCTGTGTCCTGCTCTGAGTGTGGCTTCTATTCCAATGGTAGAGGTCCAATTCTTTCGTTTTCTGCTTCATCATAAAAATATCAGAAAATTAAACTTAATGAAAGCAGAACTGAAAGACTTCTCTTCATCTTTGTTTAGTCTTCCACTCATGACAGTTTGGATGCTAAATTTGCCATTGCCTCTTTTAAAATAGAGTGACCCCTAGGAGAGAGAAAGGACAGGTATTTATATCCTAATAGATGCAGGGACACAACTCACATTTGCACTGGTGCTTCAGCTATTAACTAAAAATTAATATGAATTCCTTAGAGGCAGAGGAGAGTGAAGGATAACCTTTTCTTCTTGAATCAGTGGCTTGGAGAAATGATTGGAAAAAACTCAACAAGAGGTTTCTATGGTTTTAGTTCTTCATGTCAAAATACAGTTAGTCATATTTGTAGGGTATTTTCAATAAATTCTTTCAAAGATGACAGTTCCAATACCACCACAGTTCTGATGTAGGCTCATTTCCATTTTTATCAAGGCAGGAAATGTGTCCACATTCAGGTAGCCTGTAGCAGGATTTCAGATGCCAGAGTATCTAGAGCATCTACCTTTAAAGGGTTTGGTGAGGCTTCATTGTTTACTGCTGCCATATCCTGAGTCTCAGTTCACTCAGTGGGAAACAGCAGGCACAGCCACCAAACCGGGCACCCCTGCAGACAGTCTGAAGAGCATCTCATGCCTGCTGTCAAGATTTATTCAAGAAGTTTTGTATGTTCCAGTGTAAAAATAACAGATTCCAGAAAGGCTCTGAAAGGGTAAATATTAGAGTTATCAGAGCTAAACAATTAGCAACTGAGTCACACCAAAAGAGCAGTTACTCATGTGCACAGCACAATTTCAGTAGCAGATCCTAAATCTGCCCTACTATAGTGAGTAAAACCTTCTCTCTGCTCTTTCAGAATATTATACAATTGCCATCAATGTTTACCCACCAATGCTTTAAAACAAGCATTCATCTTAGCACTCCAATTACAGGTAGTAGAACATCTGTGGAGTTGTAAAAGAGAAATAGCCAAACACAGTTTTTCAGTGCTGAAGTAAGTGTTACTGTTTTCTCCTTTTTTTTGGATGCATAACATTCCTGTCCCTGCGATGCAAAGCTTAAGCTGAACTAGTTCCCACTTTGCCACCAAAAGGATAACATATGGTTTTAAATGATTGTTTGACAGCCTAGACACAAAACTTCCCAGTTAAGAAGTGGGGGAAAATTTTAACATTCATTTAACTGTTCCATAGCTCTGCACATTTCAGCTGGAAATTCATACAAGCCTTTTGTCATCCAATGCAGAAGGTACTTTCAGTTTCCTCATAGTCCCCAAATTCTGCCAGGTATTGTCCATTTACCAGAGAAGGTAAAATAGGTTGGGGAGACATTAAAAAAAAAAAAAATTAATTAATTATTTAATTAGAAAATTAATTAATTTTCATTGTTTTCTCTACTATCCCAGTACCTATATGACTTTTGCATGCATATTTATTGTGAGATCTTTGTATCTAAAGGTACGAAGATGCACCCCAAACACTAAGCATATCACATCTATTGGCGATCATTAACCCATATTTTGAACTTATTTGATCTTCTTGGGCTTTTTCCAGCCTTTTTTCATTTTATTTGGAGACAAACTGTATGGTTACACAATGGTACGCCAAACTTTCTTTTTTCCATGACACATGAGGCACTGGGTAACTAAGTACCGAAGACTCCAGGATCCAGACTTTTCTTGATCTAAAAAATTATCTGGTCCATACAAGGAAGCATGGACCAGCACCTCAGCCAACAGCTGGGAAGCAATAAGAGACTCTGAAGGTGGTGCTGAGGAAATTCATGAGATGTGGGTTCTGGTCCTGGCTCTGCTACTGGCTTACCTTACAACAAAACTGGAAAAGGAAGTTAAAATGTTGCAGCCTCTGCAAACAAGGAGGTCTTTGGGCAAGAATAAGCAAAGAGAGCCAGATATAATCATTATTCTGGCACAATAACAACATAGCTACTAGAACAAATTGAGTCACATGGTCATCATGTAACACTTGGAAGAGCTATCAAATCACAAAGCAGCTACACCCTGGAGAAAGAGCTTTAGTCATCACATTGCTTCAGGACACCGTGGGGGTTTCTAAAAGGTAGCCAGTACTGGGGAGGTCACCAGCTCCCTCACAGTCTGACAAAGACCAGGGGCACACGCGTCTCTGAAGTGACACCAGAGGGTGTCTACATAATGCTGCCCTTGACCATGCCATCATGTTTCTCCTTATGCTGATCCTTTTCATTGTCCAGCAATTAACTTCCTTCCTTCCTTCCTTCCTTCCTTCCTTCCTTCCTTCCTTCCTTCCTTCCTTCCTTCCTTCCTTCCTTCCTTCTCAAGCTGTCACAGTATGAAGATGTTTCCAAACTGCATGAAGAACACTGTCAGAGTGGAAATAAACCACAGCTGAACAGGTAAGGGTTTCCATTTCTCTTGTTTAACCATGTAATCACAAACAGGAGAGAAGGGGTATTAGACATACGTGAGATTTTGCTGTTTCACAAATGCTTTTGTTCACCTTCCAACACGCACAGTAGGCATCCAACTACATTTTAGTCATCTACCTTTCAGCTTGTGAGGAACAGTAAGGCAGTCTCACTGTTCTGAAAATGAATGGGTAGACCCATTAGCATTAGACAGACCTTGGCTAATGTAGACCAGAAACAATAAAAGTCCACGCAATTTACTGCTGGTTTAATGAAACGTATTCACACTGAAGAAATGCTACTTCTTTGCTTTTACCGGCTCCACTCACTTTATTACACAATCCTCTGTGCCTCTGTCATTAAATCCGCCAACTTTCTGGGCCATAGCCTCTACAGATATCTTCCCTTGGTTAATGAATATCTTCCAGACAGCATTCGTTTTATTGGCATCCATAAAAGTCCAGGCTTATTTGCCTTGCAAAAGTTAGATTTTATCGGCTGTGTATGCTTTAGTTAGTTAATTAAGAAGTAACCAGCAACAGCCTTGGCTTATCCTGGTCTTGAGAACTTTGTCTGGGTCAATTTCCAGTGCTTTGACATGTCAGTTTAGCATGATTTTTTTCCCGCATATTTTCCCACAGCCTAAAACAATGGATAACAATCATTTACTATTATTTCTTTCTATTCTAGTCATGCCTGAAGGTTCATACTCAACTGTGCATCTCGTATGTCTTCCAATACCATGACAAAAAAAAAGTCCACGCCTTCCAGAAGCTCACAAGAAACAAAACAAAACAAAACCAAAAAAAAAAAAAAAGTGGCAGTAAAAATTATATCATTTATGAAACATTGACTGATAAGGTGACCTACCCATAAATAACATTTGGAGCCCGTAAAAAAGCCACAGAAAGCGGAAAAGGTTTGGGGGCTTTCCTTCTGGTTTCTATGTAAATTGACATCAAATGTTAAATTGATTTTTAATCCTGTAAAGAAAGTTCATAATGCTGTATCTAAAAAACAGCAAGCCCATTTTAAGCATTAAATATCATTTGTTTGGTGAGGTTTTTCCTCCCATATTGGGTTTATTCACACCTCTGAGTATTCACATATTGATGATCAAACAAGCCTAGTAACAAAGCTCAGCCTTATCGAGTCTTCATGGTTTTCATTCAGTGATCAAGAGACTGAACCAAACAGTCATTCTTGATGGTTGCTCGTGATTAGTATGTGATGTCAGTGCAAGATCAGGCCTCCAGGAAGCCACTCCTCTCTTTCAGGTGCGGTGCAGGTGATTGGCAGGACTGGGATTTATGCATCAACCAAGGGCCAGGGCCAGTGTCTGAAGACAGAAAATCTGTTTGTGGCAGGGACGCTTGCTAGCAAACCTACAGTGAGACACAGCAGCTATCCATGCAGGATGGGGGTTGAGCTATTCATCAAGTGTTTCCATGGGGCACAGGTGAAGAGGAAAATATTTGTGATTCAAAAATGCTTTCTGACAGTGCAGGAGAAAATACTCTTGGACACACATCTGACTGCACATTTTTTAGCAACTTTTCCATTTGTAACTCCCATCCATATGTGAAATGAAAGGCCATTTTCTGTCCCTGTAAAGTATATAATGGAAGATTTGTCTGTTAGACAGGTGACTCTTGCAGATACTTCTTGAACAAGGGTATTTTATAGTGTATAAAATCCTTCATACTTTGCACAGAATGATCTTTTTTACAAGTAAAGATTTTGTACAAGGCTCATGGGTAAAAGCAGAGGACATGGGACACATTTTAAGCTCTCCTCCAAAACACATGGTCCATGGTATTCTGTGCTGCCCCTACGGCACCATCTTTCCCAGCCCATTTTAACTTGATCATCTTTGTAATGAAGAAAGAATCCAAAGACTTCCAGTATATCAATCTTTTTCTTATTATTACCTCTTTATAAGAAAAAACCACATTTGTTGACTACAGTCAAGGATCTCCTTGCCCCTCCTCCTTGACTTGCTTTTGGAAAGAAGGAACAAAATCGGGCAATGGATTTTCTTGCCTATTTTACATTACTCTAATTTAGAATATTTTGTTGAAATACTGCACTGAGCAGGAAGCCCCTTCCTGTCCCCTGAGGGCATTTGTGAGGCATTGATATACATGCTAAAGAAAGATTTGTGTTCCACATGGACCACGGCTTCAAAAATAGCAGCATCTCTGCAGTACAAATGGTGCATTGCTCAGAGGGAGCGTTTTGCAGTCAATCTGATGACTTCTGTGACCTTTTTCAACGAGATGAGGAAGATCATAAGACCTATGCATTGCCCTCTCAGTCCCCAGCCTCAGAGCTGTCGATGTCTTGGTGAAAGCTGTAGCTGCACATACTTCCCTTGCAGCAGTTGCTATCTGACACAAAAGATGACTTTGAAGACAGAGCCAGGCCAGCCACACAGTGCCAAATCAGCACAGGGCTGAATAAAAGTTTCAGACTGATAGCTGTGTTCTGATAATTACAGACTATTAAAATATTTCCTGAATTTATCATTGGAAAAACTAAGTCTAAAAATAAAGATTCCTGCATGCAGTGGTCCAGAATTTTAAAAGGTGACATAAAAATCCCAGCAATCATTGATTGCGCATTGAGAGTGAAAGCTGTTTAATGTCTAGGAAGAACAGCTAAGACATCTGGGTTGTTTTCTAAGCTCTGCCACAGATTTTTTACATCTCCTGGGGCTGGCTACTTAAACTGTAGAAAACTGCTCAGCAGCTGCAGCCTGCAGTGTGCTTTGGAGCCCTGGACCTTCAGTCACTTGGAATGGGGATCCAGCTGGGACACACTGGGGCTCTCTTATGGCCTTCAGGGGAAGAGGAGATTTCATCCTCCCACAGAGCTTGGAGCGAAAGCAAAGAAATCATCCAGAACCTGGGCAAAGTGTGCCTAAGATTCTCCAGTACTGACCTCATTCAAGAATAAAAGGATAGAGAAAGATGGGAAAGGCAATATGAGAAAAAAAAAGATAGAAAGTAGGAAAGATCAGAAAATCTCCAGCCCCAGTAGATCCTAAAGCACCTAAAGTCTTCACCTTAAAATGACTGTAAAAATGCAAAGAATTATTGTCTCCATATACACAAGGTGTTTCTGTGTCTTTGTGGGTTATGCTAAGGGAAGAATGTGTTGGCTTAAACACATCCGGAATCAATGTTAAACAGCAGCTTGCATAATTTGAGAAGCTGAAAAATAATAAGCCATAATACACCCTCAGAAAATTCCCTTCCTTCACTTGCTTGATTGAACTGTGCCCCCAAAACCTGTACAGAGGTCTGAGTAGTGTCTTAGATTCTGACATTTCCAAACTTTTAACTGACAGAGAGCAGAAATGCCACTGGAAAAAGGAGCATCAACAGATGAGAGAGGAATACAGGCAATTAGGCCTTCACCCTGACACATTTCCCCAGGGAAGCAGGCTCAGCAAAGTCAGAAAAGAGCAGGGTCTAAGACCCCCGTGCAGAAAGCATTTAAACAGGTGCTTTTGATTTGGACAAGACTTGACCAGATACTTAAGCGCAGTTTGATGAACTGATGCTTGATGAATGATTGCAGAATCAGACCTTTACATTATTCAGTTCAAAGCCGCTTTTAAAGACCCTTCACTTCAATGTTTATAATGCTCTCTTCTAGAAACATCACTATTCAATATAAACCTTGCTTTTTTTTTTTTTTTTCCCCCACAGTGGCATTAACTCCTGAAATTAAATTAATTAGTTGCTAATTTTCACTCTGTAAAAATGTGTTGACACACGGAGTATAATAAACAGTGGTTGGGTCAGATAAATAGTGAAGCATTTACCTGACCCCAAGCCATTATTATAATTAGCTTCCTCTGACACGTGACAGCGTGTTCTTCAATCTACCACTCACCAAACATCCAGAAGGACATCCACACAACAGCACCAGTTCACAGTTCCTGGCATACTGGGGAGAAGTGCTTTTGGTCCCATAAACAGTATAGCAGAACACAGTGTTAAGTCTTTCCAAGGCTTTAAGCACGGTGGGCATGGCTGCTCTTTCAGGTTTTTACTGTTTTTCCATATTTTTTTTTTAAGCATCATTTTACAGGAGAGTTGGACATTCAGTGTTCTGTCAGAACAAATAAAAAACTTCAGCACCTCAGGAGCAACAACAGCAACAAATATCCAGCACTCATACAGAACTGCACCCACAGTGGAATCCTACAAGCATACTGTGTATAGTGCTTATTGCCCTTTGTCATGAATTTCCTCTTATTTGAATATCTGGCAGTATTATGGATAAAAAAAAAAAGATTCAATTTAAAGAAGATTATCAGCTGTTCTGAGTTTTTGAGTCAAATGCCAGATCTTTCCAGTTTTCACTATAAAATACAAACAGGTTATTTTTACAATCTGAAGAATTCTGGGTTGGTTTTTTCTCTTTTTTTTTAAACAAAGGAATACATGATGTCATGGACAAACAAATATTGTGTTAGTTTGTTTCTAATAACGGACACATTTTTAAAAGTAAGGATAACAGGAAAAAAACAAGATAAAAGGAAAAAAGATGAAGTTAGTGTTGAATGAATTAATAGCAGGCAGGTGGCTGGGTGGGTGTCATGGCAGATAAACACTGAGATGAAGCCAAGGTAATTATAATTATAATCTGGCTAGTAATGCTGTCAGCTGAGGGTGTATAAAAACCTCGGTAAGTTAATACAGAGATGATCGGATCAACCTCCTTCCTGCCTGATCCCACAAAACACAATCTCGTATATTCGAACTCACATTTTATGCATTTTTATTTTCTGAGTATTTCAGTTAGCATGTTTTAAGAGAGCTATTCTGTTGTAACCAGAGTTTAACCAACTTTCCACTCTCCTCGTGAAATCCTGGAAAACATGAGTATGTAATCAGCTGAGTCTGTCCTGACCTCCATGTTTTGCTGGACAGAATTCACCACTTTCTATCATTCTCTTTCGCAGGCTTTCTCTCCCCACTGTGCTATTCACGGGGGTATAAAATGTTCAGGCAAACAGAAGTCAATGGCAGATGTGTCAGCAGCACTTCTTTCTGCAATTTTACTAAATGGATGTAGCTCATAAAAGCAGCCTTAATTAATGGAAACATTTTAAAGGCACTCATAATAAGCCGGGAAAACAAGGGTTGCCAAAAGCAAACTTTATTAACAAATAACATTTAAAAATTATATTCGTGAAGGTGACAAAAGATTTGTGGTGGGTTGACCCTGGCTGGGGGCCAGGTGCCCGCCAAAGCTGCTTTATCACTGCCCTCCTCAGCTGGGCAGGGGAAAGAAAGTATAATGAGAGGCGCGTGGCTCGAGATAAGGGTGGGGAGAGATCACTCACCAGTGACTGTCATTGGCAAAACAGACTTCACTTGGGGAAATTAGTTTAATTTATTACAAATCAAACCACAGAGAAGTAAATCCATATCTTACAACACCTTCCCTCCAACCCTCCCTTTTTCCCAGGATCAGCTTCTCTCCTGATTTCTCTCCCTCCTCCGTCCCAACAGTGTAGGGGGAGGGGGAAGGGGGCTGTGGTCAGTTCACCACATGGTGTCCCTTCTGCTCCTTCCTCCTCAGCAGGAGGACTCCTCATGCTCTTCCACTGCTCCAGGATGAGGTCCACCCCACAGGAGACAATTCCCACCAACTTCTCCAACGTGAGTCCTTCCCATGGGCTACAGTTCGTTATGAACTGCTCCAGCGTGGATCCCTTTCATGGGGTGCAGTCCTGCAGGAACAGGCTGCTCCACACTGTATCCTCACAGGGTCCCAAGTCCTGCCAGCAAACCTGCCCCAACATGGACTCCTCTCTCCACAGGGACATGGCTCCTGGCAGAGTCTGCTCCAATGCAGGCTTCCCATGGGGTCACACCCTCCTTCAGGCATTCCCTTCTTCTCCATGAGCTGCAGATGGATCTGTGCTCCATCACAAACCTCCATGGGCTGCAGGGGCACAGCCTGTCTCACTCAGCTCTGGCACCTGGAGCATCCCCCCTGCCCCCTCCTTTGCACTGACCTTGGGGTATGTTGGGTTGCTCCCCTCACATATCCTCACTCTTTCCTCCAGCAGCTGTTGCACCCCAGTTTGGTGGGGTTTTCTCCCACTTCTTGACCATGTCATCCCTGAGGCTCCACCATCATCACTGTTGAGCTCAGCCTCGGCCAGCAGTGCGTCTGTCTTGGAGACAGCTGTCATTGGCTCTGCCGGGCGTGGGGAAGCTTCTGGCAGCTTCTCACAGAAGCCACCCCTGTAGCCTCCCCCTCTACCAAAACCTTGCCATGCAAACCCAATACAAGATTTTATGTGTGCAGTATTTTAAAAAGGTATTTCTTTATTCAAACACCTTAACAATCTTACGGGACTCACGTTTGGGATATGGCATGTTTTCTGGAGGATGAAAGTGAGACAGGACAGCTTTCCTGCTCCTGTGTGACAGGCAGGAAATGCTTTTACAGTGTCTCAAGAGTCTTTTATTATTTAGAGACCTGAACCTGAAAGGTGCTGAGTGCTCTCAGCTCTCATTGACTTCAATGTCACCCAGTCCTCAATTAGCTTCGATGGGATCAGAGGGAACATCACCTCCCATAGCAGATGTTTACCCTGCAGAGCATCTCCTCTAGTGCACCCCAAATACAGAAACACCTCAATTCAGATCCAGCAGAGCTCTTAGATGTATGCTTAAGTCCTTCCTTAGCCTAACACTCTTCAGTAGGATTTAGCTACATGTCTAAAAATTAGGATGTGTTTAAATATCTTACTTTCTTGAAAAAAGATGGAATACTTTTTTATTTTCCGTGAAAGATGTGACAGTATGTGCTTTTGTTTAAATAATAAGTCATATTTTTAAAAAATGCAATAAAACCACGTAGCTAAATACATTCTCAGGAAGTATATAACCTGGACAAACCTCTTGTCATTTTCTACAGCTATCACAATTCATTTTTGCCGACATACACTTTGCCTTGTTTTGTTGTGGCAAGGATGCTCATGGAGAAATTGAATAAGCCCCATGTTCTCATTGCACCAAGGGAAATGTCTTTCCTTAGGAAAATGCCCCCTCACACACCATCTGACACTGGCTTTCCAATCAAATATAAAAAGTAAAAGCAAACTGTCCGCACCATCTGTGACAAAGTCCCTTTAATTCTTCAAACACTTCTCTGTAAAATGTGGCTATTAGTAATAGCCACACATTTTGCTGCATTTGTATATTAGAGCTGTTTTCTTTCATTCCTGATTGAGATAGAATCATTGTATTATTAACCCAGAGAAGTTCTCTGTGCTTTTTAATTCCAGAATAATGAAACTCATTGGAACTTGGCGGCATTGAGTCTTGCTGACTAATCATTGGCATTGGCTAATGGCAATTTTTAATCAAATCTTATTATTAAATCAGAATATAAAAGATTTAGAAAATGCAAGGTTGCAGCTAGAGGTCATTAGTCATGAGCACAAGAAGTAATCAATACAATTATGGTTGCTCAAATTGTGTTGGATGGGCCAGGTGGCGCAGTGTGATAATGCGTTACCCTTTCACCCCGGGTGTCCTGCCTGGATCGCAGATAACGGCGAGTCTGCTGCCTCCCATCTAATCTCTGGTGGATGCCTGAACGTGCAGAAACCATTAAAAGGAATTCGACAAAGTGGGCTAAATTCAGTTCTTGGTCACACTGGTGTAAATTTTCAGTGGAGTTATTCCAGATTTATTCTTGTCCCATTGCGAATTTTTTAGCTGTCTCTTTTAAAACTAAGGTATTGTGTTGGATAATAGGGATGAGCTGGAAACACTCATTTTACAATGCCATCAACAGCCTAACCTACTGTTATTCACTGTAGGGCCAGCATGAAGTAATAAAGTCATTGCAGATTTATACTGAAGCTAACGAGTGCAGAGCTGGTTGTTAAGCAGTTTCTTGCAGATCCTTTCTGTTATGAGAATGTGATCCTGAGGTTGCCTTATTTTCTTTGTCTTAGGAATGTATTTAAGAAAGGATCCTCAGGAAGAAAAAAAGGGGCTAAGAAAGGCTAAAAATTTTGAAACTCTAGGTAACAGGTGGAGCTAGAAGCTATCTGAAGAAGCTACACTTCATCCTAATAAATGAATTTATCTCAAATGGGTGAGATGGCACTAGAAAAGTTACACTACCTGTGAATCTGGCCCTATTGGCAAGTGTTCAAGCAGAAATATTACCATCCATAAGCATTTACTTTCCAAATGACATGCTTTTCTTTATCTCCTTCTGACAAAATGATTGGCTCAACTCCAATCTTATGCAATTTTTTTAAGGATTTCACACAGGCATCTACCTGGACAAGTGGTGCTGGTCTCCCACCCCTCTCGTCAGAGAACACTGAAAAATGCTTGGTTACCAGCAGAGATTGATGTCTGGGGCATTCGCACATCAAGGGTATTACCTTCTCTGAGAATTGCAAAATTTCACTAAATATTTATTTTGGAGTTCATTTTCTCTAACAAAAGTATAATCAGTTTCACTTTGTGTCACCGTACTCCTTGCAGTCATCTACATATGTACCCTCTAATGCAAACAAAAGGAAATTCCAACGCTGTAAAAATCCTGTGTTCATATGAAGGTAAGATTTCCTTACAAAAGCTGGACAGGCCAAAATAAGTAGACTATAATGACTTTTTCTTACTTTTCTGCAAACAGTGAAAATATCTCATTCTTTATACGTAAAGTTTCATCCTGTGAACCTTCATGTATGTATGAGTAAGAAATAAAACTTCGCACAAGCTAACTAACTACCAACCATATAGACATAATTGCTTTTGGAAATATTGTACTTGAAGACATTTTCATGTCAGCTGTATGTGTTTGAGTATCATCATAACATGGTGTTTACACCAGATTAATACCATATGCTGTGTGGGAATTATGTCAGGTTATAAATGGAAATACAGTATAATATCTGAAATTCAGGAGTGTTTTAAAATCTGATTTCTGTTAAAGTGCTGCTATTCTAGAAGAACATAAGTTTGAATAACATTACTTTTTATTTACACCAGTATAGTGCGGATAGAACCCCATTCCAGCTGCCTTAAATTTTGTTAAACAAGTGTTAAAATTATCACCAATTAAAACTGTTTCTACACACTGCTAGCGGATTCATGACCTCATTAAGGCAGCCAGGAGTGCTGCCACAGCATCATGGTGAGACCTCAGGTCTGATGAGAGTCATTTTTCTAGCTTTTCTTCTCCCAAAATGATGCCACTCTCCCATGTCTCCTCTAGGCCTCTTGTGAGTCCTGTCAACACATTTTAGCTCAAAGCTGAAAGCACTTCTTTAATCTGCATTTTACTCACTGCCTAAGTAATTTAACAGTTGTCGAGCAGGTCAGGAATAGGAATAAAAGTACAAAAATACAAAAGTGGGGAAAGATGAGGGATGTTTAGAACACAGTAAAAGTGAGCCTAAACAGAAAGCAGTTAAAAACAGAAAAGAAAGGCAAATTAAGGAGCAGAGCCAGAGTACCAAAGCCAGTAAAATCCAAGAGAGCTTTCCACTGGTTTTAATCAGACCCCCTGGGAAAGACAGAGAGGAGAATAATGAAGGACATTGAGAGAGGTGGCATCATTATGGTAAAAGGGCTTAGCTAAAGGAGAGCGGATGCTGACAGCAAGGGAAGGTTTACCAAGGGAGCATCTTCCCACACTGCTGAGGAAGAGGCAGCGGGCTCCTTCCTGGGCTAAGCTGACGGGCTTCAGGAGCCAAACTGCCACATTAAGTCAGCATCACGTTCCAGGTCTCAGTTCTGCTCTCCATGGGGCTCATTATCCACGATGCCAGCACAGTGCTCAGGCTCCCACAGGGAGCGGCTTCCCAGCGAGCCAGGGCAGAGCGGGAGCAGAGCTGGGTCACCCTCACGTCTCTGCAGACCTGACCCACCTTTGTTTCACATGCAGACTGCTCAAAATTAGGCAAACACCTGACCCCTTGGACAGCTTCTTAAATTCACACTCAACTTCTTCTGAGCAGACCACATTACTCAGGTCAGCAGATTGGAAAAAAGGAAAAATATCAGACAGTGTCCTGAGTTCAAGTAACATTACATTATTAAATGTACAACATTATATGAGAAGCTTTCAGAAAATTATGGCATCTGAGAAGATCACAAAAATAAAGTGTGTACTGATTCCTCAAAAAAAAATTGAGATGATTTTTAATTTAGAGCGGATATGCATGCTAGCATCACAGCTTCTCATGTAAGAACTAAAGTATCTTCTAGATACTCCATGGAATGTTTTCTGTGTGCTACAGTAAGTTCTCCCATGTATTTCCATTAAAACTTATTCATGTTATTCACTTAAATGTTACTTAACCCTCTTAGGGATGACAGATTGCCACTTTGATTAAAAATTTAAGGGTTTGCTGTTGATTTGACCCTGATTCATACACTGAGTAGGACGTGATATCTTTTGTGCTAATCTAGTTCCAAGCAGATTTAAATATATATACGTATTTATATATATATGTGTGTGTGTGTGTATATATATAAGCATATATATATAAAAAAAACCCTATGTTGGAGGATTGAATGTAGGAGAGCATTAACTCTGTCTTTACACGGGACCTATTAATATGAAAATTATTGTAATATGATTAACGGCTCCTCTTAACACCAAAGAGAGTGAGTCTTGAGAGATTATTCTGCAAGATGATAACGTTTCCCTATCCAGTTTGTAACCCTAGGGAAAACTGAAAAAATATGGATTTTGACTTGAACAATAATGAAATGGTAAGTGATATAGCTTTGCTGTCTTATAATGACTGTATTAATTTGCAAGCTGTAGTGCTAAACCAGAATAGAGGTGCTCGAGGAGATATGCCTGTTATCTAGGCAACAGTTAATATGATGAAAATGCTATTTAGAAGCAGCTCCATATTTTTATCATAAATATAACTTTAATTCCTTGAGAGTCTCCATAAAGTCCCGGTGGAATGTAATAAATGAAACATAATCTAAAAGAGAAGACTGTCATTTATAGCCATTCCCAATATTAGTTATGGATCTTCTAAAGTTTAAAAGCACTTTCTGTGAGAGAATCTGTCCTATATATTCCATCCCATATTACTTCCCCAGTTTAGAAAAATGACTCAACTATGATAAAGAGATTCAATTTTTACCTTTTGCTTGCTTTTTTGAGTTAGCATGGCAGACCTTATCTATTAATTTGCCAGGCAGAATTTCTCTTCAATGATGCTCTTTTCCCCAAAAGTGAAAGTCTTTTAAATTTTAATTTTAGTGAGGGAAGGAAGTACTCCACAAGCAAATGATAATGTGGAACTATATACAGAGTGATGTTTTATCACCAGGCTGAAAGTGCAAAGCTTCTGTGAATGCAATTCTCTTACAATTGTCAGAATTTTATATTACTGGTATTTATATATGACTAGGTTGAATAAGCCTTTTTATTCACTGGTGAGGCTGTACTGTACAGATTTCATGTCATGTTTGCTGAAGCTGAACTGAATTTGACAAGACCGTAAACCACAGCTATTTTTTTCTATGACAATAGCCTAACTTCAGCTTTTGGAAAACAATGTTTTTAAAGATTCCTGGAAGTCAGTGCAGTGGTCTGACTGTAGGATCGAACCAAGCAATAAACACAGGGTCATAATGAGTAATATGCAGTTACACAATATGCAGCTCAGACCTCAGTCAGAGCCTCTCTTGCCTGGTTTCTGCAAGGTGCTCATGTTTTGTCTCGTCTCTCCTTGTATCACAGTGCAAATATGCTGGCACACTCTCCACGCACCTTTGGGCAGAAGACACAATAATGAGGCAGGATGAGAAGGAGCAGTGGCCTCTCCATGCTGCAGCACATCACCAGACCTGGTACAGTGCTGCGAAGGGCTGTTCTCCTTCACAAGCCACTGTTCCAAGTGTTTCACCCCTGAGGATCCATTTCACAGTAGTACCTAACATAAGCTAACAGTCTGATGTTCATAAAGGGAGAGCATTCAAGATAGCATTGATAGCTGTTTGGTCTTGCCTGGCTGCATAAAACAGACAATCGGTTATTTTTTCCCAGTTTCTTTATGGACTGCTGAATGAACTTCGGGTCTAGACATAGTGGGAAGATCCGTTCAGTAGCTGCATGTTCCTCATGAGACACGTGTCTGCAACAGGCTGAAGGATGCAATGTTGCTACAAACTTCGTAGGCAAGTGTGATGTTACCGAATACTTAGCGTTATGATGGAACTACATGACGATCCTAAAGGATGAGAAACACCTAAATCTGCCTGGGTATGGCTCTTCTAGTCCTGTTTAAAGTAAAGAAAAAGAGAGAAAGTTTGGGTTGCTTTGTAAGCTTCAGACCATGTCTTCTGATGTTTACCTGTGCAGTAAATTATCAGTTTTCTTCTCCATGTGACAGTGCCATCAAAATATACTGTGACATGTTGAAGCAGACTTCCATCTCTGAAGAAGGAAAACACTAAAGGGAAAAAGTATGGGAAACATATTAAAATGTGTATTCTGATTAGTTTTTCTTCAGTAAATGTAAAGCATCTCAAACTGTTCATCAGCCAAACCAGCAACTGATTTATTATCAATGAGAATGGGAATATTATGAGACAAGATTCTCTCTGCTTACTGTCCACATAAGCAGCTACTCCAATAAGAAGTTGTCTTTCTTTCTATATAGTCTGCATGTCTATATGATAGTCACAGATTTCTGTATCACTAAACACAAAAGCCTTCACCGCCTCCTCCTGAGATAACTGACAGAAATTTATTGGGAATCTGAAGGATATTCTCCCCACACTGGTATTTTCCTTTAAACACTCTCATTTTAGGGGAGCAGGAAGGAAGTTCTTTTCTTCAGCTTTGGTGTGCACAAAGTCTTAGTTTCTGTGCAGATTGCAGGATGTTATGGCATTGTCTATGTCAATATTGTCTGAGTGCATTCTCAAACCCTGTAGCTCTGAGCAGGTAGGATTCTGTCTGTACTTAAATGATAAGACTGTATCTGCTATAAATATAATAACATCATCCACAAACACATGCAGATGGCTACAAAAGAGAAATGAGACATCTTGTTTTGCCAAATATACAAGCTAATGAAAGAAATCACAGACTACTTTTTAGCTCTTGAGACTTTTAATCTTTGAACATTTGAGTTCAAGTTCATCTTGGCTCTGAGGATATTCAGCTTTTTATTATATTATTTTGTTCTTCCTTCTCCCACTAAAATCCTAGTGCATGATTTAATTACCAATAAGAATCTTGGCACAGTTTTCAATTTAAAGAGAATTTTTTTTCTGCTAAATTTATGTCTTTTCTTCAGTGAAGGGACAAGTTTAAATTACAACAGGGAACACAATCATCCCATAAAGGTTTGGAAAAGCCCTCATTTTCTTCTAAAGCTTAAAATACTTTTCAAAAAACTCACTCCCAGCAAGGCTCTTTCAACACAGCTATTAAAATATAAGTGACCATTTTCATTTAGGTTTATGCAAAAAGAATCCATTGTCATTTAAGTCTACTGCCAATTTCTCAGCTGGTATAAATCACCATTATTCCAGCTTAGTGGAGTAAAACTGCTGTACATCCAGCGCAGGATTCGGCTCCTGTTTTCTATTAACTCGGATATAGGGTACCTGGATGAAATTCTCTAGCCTGTGTTTTACAGGTAGTTAGACTCCAAGCTCTAATGATCTCTCTTCTGCCTTTGAAACCTATGAATCTAATGAAAATTATGTGCATGTATCAAGGGAGAAATATACCTGTTTACTGCACAAAATTCTTGTGCCTCATTTCACAAGACATAGAAACCTGGTTATTTCTTAAGCCAGGATTTCTTTTCGCAGTATTGATAATTATATTACAAACAGTAATTAGCACATGAAATTAATAAATCTTTTGCTTCTTCATTTACACCAGTTTCCCATATTGTATTAGTAACCACACATTAGCTAATCAGCAGGTTGGGAGGGAAAGCTGCCAAAAGCAGATCTGATAATTGGCATCAGTCAAACAATCATAGCAGGAAACTTTACACTTCCTGCGGACAAGGCTACTGATGGAGACAATGCTGAGATACAGCATTAGGGGAAAAAACTGGAACGTTTAGTTCTTTCATCTTTAATTATCTCTTGTAAAACTGGATGCACATATCACAGGGAGATACAGGTATTTTGCACAGAAACTATGTAGATAACCACCACTGGTTAAGGAAAACTTAGTAATCTAGTGATTACCTGGAAATATTCATGGGATTTGTTCTCTACCAAATTTTACAAACCATTTAAAACATTTTTCTATCTCTCCAAGTCCATATACAGTTATTACTGTAATAACTGAGCACTTGACACATTTCCCTGCCCAATATTGTCCTGAGATTAATATCAACAAATCCATCCTCCAGCAAGGAAATTTAGACACACATCAGCTGAGTTTTAGACCCAACCCAGCACTTTAGATGCCTCAGATAGTATTTAATTCAATATTCTAAATTTTCCATCTATTGCTTAGCCTTTGCACCATCTGAAGTTCTTCAAGTGTTAGGACTAAAGTTTCCCTAGTCATCTCAGTGATTCTCCTTCTAGACATAGATAGAAAAACTTCAATTTTACAGCATAAAGAACCCAGGAATCAAAAATATCTTTGACTCCAAGCATTAGCCACAGCTTGGCATCCTTAATTTATCTTCTTCCTGAAGGCATTCTTGCTAATATTTTACATCAAATATCCCCAAGATTAAATACAGTAATAGTATCTCAGAAAAGGAGAGCTGAAGAACTCCCACTTCTGCTCATACGTAGGTGGCTTGGTCCCTCTGGGCCAAGTGTCTCTCATATCTGTAAGTCTCTTTCAAAAGGAGGAACATTTTCAACAGGAAAACATCAGATTTCCTTACTGCAAAATGGCCTATATCTGGACAAGCAGGACAATTCCAAGAATTGCACTACAGGCTGATAGAAAGAACTGGTTTTGGGGTTTTTTTGATATTTTAAATAAGGTTAGGGTTAGGTTTTAGAGCTAGGGTTTAGGGCTAGGTTTAGGTTTTGGGTTATGTTAGGGTTGGTGTTAGGGTTGGGGTTAGGACTAGAGGTTAGAGGTTGGGGTTAGGGCTATTCTGTATGTCTCTTTCACAAGGAGGAATATTTTCAAGAGGAAAACATCAGATTTCCTTACTGCAAAATGGCCTTTATCTGGACAGGCAGGACAATTCCAAGAATTGCAGTACAGGCTTTGATAGAAAGAACTGGTATATGTTCCCTCTAAAACGCAAAGCATTAGGAGAAGGCACAAAATTATGAATCCTAAGTATTAGCTTCCTATCTCTTGATACACATGGTGCCTACATTCCCACAAGTCCTGTATTTAAGAAACACCCTTGGCACTATCATTTTTCACCATTTTTCCCTACTACTGAAGGCTAACCAGTACCTTTCCTTTAACTGTAGGCCCCCTCATGCCAGGTTGTCAAATGAGGGACCAAATCCGAATGAATTTCTGAATGTGCAGGAAGCCACTCTCTTTAGACATCTTTTATCTTCCTAAAGAAAAAACATGTACTTTCGTGAAACAAAGAGGGAGTGGGAAGGCCGAAAACAAATCCCGAACTTAAAATTATAGCAAAATACAGAATGAGACAACTCCAAATGGCAAAGGGAAAAGAGTACTAGGTCATATATCTGGTCTGCCTTAACCCATCTGTCCTATCATTATTTTTACTGTCTTTTACATTTTTGTTGGACTGGGTTTCTAGTCCATGCATATACAGGGCCCCAAATGCAGGGTTCTGATCTGCACCACAGTTTTCAGGCAGGAAAAAAACAAACAAACACAGATCAATATAAACTAATGACAGAGAACTAACAGCTGAAGAACAGTCAGTGCACTGCTCTCATTTCCAAGTACCTTGAGATGATAAAGCTTCAAATAAAATATGAGGATTTCACTGAGATGTACAAAAAGAGACATACAGAGTAGGAGGCAGAAAAGCAAGATCCAGTCTAATCTTTGGAACCAGACTGCCTTTGCTGACAATGAGGGTATACACACTCCTTGGAAAGTGTGTGTTTTGGGAAGGGATTTGTAATACTTCTGCTATATAGGAATATGATCACCATCTGCTCAAGTCTATTGAATTTTGCCTCTAGATTTCCTTTACAGATCTAAGAGGGAGTTCTTTGGCCAGCAGATTCTGGGACTGCACATCATACCCTCATCTGGGGTATCTCAAGTATATGGAAAATGATTCCACAAATTTGCGCCGCTTCCTCCTACTAAGTGCTGCATGCTTTAAGCTCTCAAGCATAGCAGGACTTCAAAGGATATTGTCATTACTACCAAGTATCAAAATCAGAAGGAAAATGCAGGGTAAAATGCCATCCTTGAGGTAATCCCTAATCTCACAAAAAATCTCAGCAACCTTTGCTTTTACTTTCAGTGCAAGCAGATCAGGACCCTCTGGTAAGCCATGTGTTTTGTGGATTAAATGTTCACATTTCCAAGGTCGCACAGCAAAAGGGAATGATAGTTTTCCCCTACAAATTTCAGATTTACCATTTAATTAATTGACTTTGGCAGTTGGCACACAACCTTTAAAAAAAAACATTCTGAAATGTCAGCCTTGAACAGGGAAAAAAATAATTTGATGAATTTAATCTAAGTGCCAACCAAAGCACAAATGTTCCCTGTGGACCCGTTACAACACTGGAGTTCACAACTGATTGCTTGGGAATGAGCAAGCTAATGCAGCAAAATATTTACTAGCTAAGTAGATGTAGTTTAATATATACACTCTACTTGCCAGATATTTATACCTGTACCCTGTAAAATGTTGAAATTTTCAGACTTGTTAAATTAATTAATTTGATTAGGGTAAATAAATAGAAATACAGGTTGCTGTTTTCCCAAACAAGAAGTTTCAATGACTGAGGGTATTCACTTGTTATTTCTTTTTTTGCTGTTTTGTTGTTTTACAAATGTAAGAAACCACAAAAAAAAGTTGTTCTCCTGCTTACACTACATAGTTTCCATGTAAATTATATACAGTTTACTGGATAGTCTTCGAAAATGAACTTCAGGTACCATCTGTATGTTTTTCTGGCACTATTTATTTGCAATTAACCAGGGCCTTATGTTTTATCCTCTGCAACTTAGAGTCTTAAATCCTGGAGGAGGTAAGTTTAGCAGAAGGGAATGTTGAATTCAGCATCAGGCTTTCTAATGAGCAAAACCTATCCCACTACTCCGTATTTAAACCATTGTGACTGAGAAAGACTGCTCTTCCTAGGTAAAAAAATTCTCTTGCCGAAAAGAAAAACCAACAACAACAAAAACCCCTAGTTTTAATAGCACCTGCAAGTGCAGATTAAACTATTTGTAATGATTCATTAAACTTGATGACTCAGATACTACACCAGTGAAAACAAGCTCCACTGATTTCACCAGAACACAAGGACTCAACTGGTAACTGAGGGACTGGAGCAATGTACCCCAAGCGACTCAAGGTGTCCGGTCGCAAAATAACCCTTTCATCCTGCAGAGCTTCTCCTGAGGTCAGTGTTTAAAAAGCAGAACCTGCAAGAGAACAAATATTCATGAGGCACCAGAAACTTTATTGATGCTGGAGACCGTTTCTTCTTCTCTTCTTTCAACCCACCACACTCATCCCACTCCACCCACAGAAACCACACATCTTGAAACTTGCAGATGCACTCATCTATCAGCAGAGACACACAGCTTTGGGAGAGCACTTGAGCAAAATGCAGCAGGCTCAGAAAAATCCCTCTATTCATAAAATCACCCAAATTATCTGTGTGCAGCTTCCAATATGAGAAGTAGTAGTCAAAGACATAGCAATGAGGCAGAGCTATGAGCCATACCAACATTTTCCAGAAAGAAATAGGCAGAAAAACACAGACAACTGCTTCACCTATTAGCTAAATCACTTCGCCGCTTCTGAACATGGAGATAGACTGAGCAGGCAGCAAATAGTTTGTCGCAACATGGCACACCCCAACTCTTCATAGCACTGCTTTCACTAATGGTATTTCAGTGTCCTAAATGCTGAGTGTTAGGTGCTTTAGCACCCTTCCCAGAAACACCCACCTGTGATGGTAAGATTGGTGGAAATGACTTGTGATGCTGAAAATATAAACTTTTCATCCCAGACATTGGTCACATTCTCCTAAGCTGAGTGAAATTCTCTGAAACCTTATAGTATGCAAGTACATCTGTGTGTGAGCATGTATAAAAGCAAGTGAGGGAGTGGGTGGGGAAAATATGTGTGGTACAGAACAAATAAAGCAGAAAACCCCAACCTTATCTCCTGCCGTGCACAAGGAAAGTCTATTTGTGTCAATGCAAGTAATTCTGAAGCAAACAAACAAGACAAGAAGGAGTAAATGACCGTGTTTCCCTCCAGGTTTTTTTATATCATCCCTGAACATTGGTATCACCACATTAAGGAGAGGGAACTGGTGAATCGTACAAGCAGGAGAACATGAATAAACATCAACATAAAACAGAGAGCTAAGTGATGAGGATTACTGAAATTGGACTGCCTGGTTAAATTAAATCAGGACAGGGGGGAAAAAATTGTAGCCAAACCACAAAATATTGGCCTCCTCATTTCATAAAAATAATTTTACCATTTCTTGGTACAAATTTACTGGAATCAAGTAAGAAACACAGTCTGAATTCCCCTCTCTCTTCTCAGGTTCATTAGCAGCAAAGGGCACGATGAGGAAGCTGTGCCTGGGAAGCAGTGGCCCTGCTCTGAGCATCTCCCCACTGTGGTCACAGCAACTGCCATTAGCTACCACACACATTCACATGTGGGCTTTGCATATCATACAGATTACAAAACAGAACAACAGAAAGTACCCTTCAACATGAGAACAGTTTTGCTGCATGAGAGCAAGAGCCCTTACAGACTTTGATCTCATTTCCAGCAAAGGAGCTAAGGAAGAGCAAAAGAACAGGGCAAATATGTACTCATAGTTTCTTGGTTGACTCACTCGTCCCTTCACGAAGTGTTGTCAGGCACTCTCTGATAAGAAGATATTTTAATAGTTCTCAGTGGATTTTTATTCCACAAACATGTTTAACAGCTTTCTATGCCTGTCTAAGACTTCTTTTGCACTCATGGAATAATGAGTGGCACAGCTCAACTGCACATCTGGTATTTGTTTCAAACCTGCTATCCAGTGGTTTACATGTGGTGCTTTCTAGGCCCAGTGTTACGAGAAGGGTTAAATACTAATTCTGTGTTCACCTCCCCACTCCATGATTTCAGGCATTCCCTTCACTTGCTCCTTTCATACCAAAGACCCACAGCCTATTTTATCTCCGTCTGAAGAAGCTGTTCCGCATGCTTGACTACCTCTCTTGCCTTCATCACTATTGAGTTCTGGGCTGATGGTTTTGGAGAACTCAGATATTCCTTCTGAGTGATAATAGCCAGTTCAAAAGCCACCACTGTGTATACAAGGTTAACACCACTTTACACTTCTAATTGCTGAATTGTACCTGACATTTTGTCAGCCACTCAGTCAGTATCACCATATTCCTCTGCAATTCTTTCCAGCATACATTTTTTCTAATAGCTTTATATTATTTGAAAACTATGTTATTTCAATATTTCTTTTGCCAGATCTTCTACTGACTGGCTCTCACTTATATCTTTGAGGGACTTCACTGATCATTTTCTGTTGGAAAAGCTGACTGTTTATTCTTATGCTTTTAACTAGTCCTTATGGGAAGCAGAGAGGCAGGAAAATGGGATGAAATAAATTTTAAGAATCAGTCTGTAATGATGAAGTTCTGCCAGTTTCGTTATTTGTGCTTCTTGTGGTACCTGTGCCATGAGGTTCACAAAATAAACGTTCTTCCTAAAACACTCCACACTACAGAACTAAGGATCTTTGATCAAGCAGCTATGTTATGAAGTTAAAAAAAATTTACTTTTAACTGAGAACCCTTCATTAAACTTCTCATTAATAGCTCGGGAAAGGTTTTTGCATTGGGATACTGTCAGTTTTCCACAAAAACATCTACTTCTTCTGAAAATACAATATTCTCAATAAAATTCCCCCAAACCCAAAGTGCTTAAACTTGTAAATGGTGCCAAGGTGGTGACTAATAGCAGTCGTATGTGAATTGCCTCATTCCCTTCCCTCTGAGCAGGGCACTCTGGCTAGGTACTAAGGTATTATTTCTCAGTGTTCACCATGGCCACAAACTTCAGTGATGGAGCTTCAATATTCAGATCCTAACTTGCCTTTCAAAAACAGCTGCAAAATACATGTAGAAAAACTCAATCACTTCCCACTATTTTCAATTCTTATGCTTTTTTAATTATTATTATTATTATTATTATTATTATTATTAATTTTTCTTGAGCTGAGTAATTTTGGAGTTCAGAATAAATCTAATATCTGGGCTTCAAATGCTACCAAGCAGTTTAACAAATAATTTAGACATACATTTTTAGAAATTCTAAATGTCCTATTTCCCTTCTACAGGAAGTGCTAGGGAATAGTTATTATCCAGCACTTTTCAATTGCAGAATATTGGTAATTATTGATTTTTGCAAATGATCAGATTCCTTTGGAGGCATTATATGATCAGTAAGCTGCATTGGCAAGTCATAAAATGATACCATAACATAGATTACATTTAAATAAGCATGCAGAGGATGTGTGTATCTTACCAGGTTGCTTTGTATTTTACAATATCTTTATTCTGTTTTTCTTTTCACAATAACCTGATTCATTTACAAGGCTAATGATCTGCTTTTGCTCTATATATCATAGAGCCTGCAGAGGTCCTTGATCCCTCCACATGTCAGGATCATGTTCTGCAAAAAGCTTGGTTCTTCTTCTCTTCGTGTCTAAGTCTTGGAGATAAGCCTAGGTGGCAGGCAGCTGACCAGAAGTTATCTGGAATGAGGCAAGTTAAAAACATGAAAGAAACAGATCTGTGATTTCTGCCTTCTCTGTACTTTGCTTTTAATTTTATAGTGAAACATTGAATTTGTGTTTGTGGGTTGTTTGGTTTCTTCAAGAAACTTTTCTTTCTTATCTTGCTGACTTCCCAAGATTCTCTTCTTTTGAGAGGGATATTTTCTCCCTCTGACATTTGCATGTCTTGTGCCAGAAAGAAAAAAAAAAAGAGGAAAGGAAACTTGGTCTTTTCAGGGGTAAATTTTTGTAATTCAAACACACAAATCAGCAGCTTGATAGAATTTGTATTTTCTTAGGTTTTTTGGATTAGTCTCCATCAGAAGTGGTCAAAATGAAAAAGCCTGTTATGAGGTTATTCATCTGGTCATCTCTCTCTGAAATAGAACAGTATATATTTGTGATAGGCTGTGAGGTGACAGTATGGCAGTCCTTCCATTTTCCCCTTTGTCCATTACTCAGTAGTTTTTTGACTAATCATAATTTTTGACAATTCCTAGGAGCAAGCAAGTCCAGAAGCCATGCCTGATGGAGCCCAAAACTCAGGGCAAAATGAATCCAGACAAGTTGTCAGGTTTTGAACATTTGGTTTCCTTCCACACATTTCTACCCTAACCCTGTCCTTTACATTTGCCTTGCCAATCACTTCTCAAATTCATGGCAAACATAATAAGAACACATAACATGTCACTGGAAAGCTGGATGAGATGGGTAACTATCAGTTCCTCCTCCAAGTCTGTCATGCATGAGATTTATTCACGAATAAGACTTAATTGGTTGGAGTCTGCATTGCTGTCACAGCAGCTACATGTGCCTTCAAGATGGTTTTGCCAGGCATGCAGGGTCAAGGACAGAAAAAACTATGGGTAGGTGTTGGGCCCAAGAAATCCCTTGTGAAAGGCTATTTGTCTATGGCAGACAGATTTTCTTTCCTTCTGCGCATTAAAAAGGGCAGAATGGAGTCTGGAGGCTCTTTCATAAAATTTATTTATGCTGTCCTGTTATTGGTTTCTTAAGCGGTCCCTTTCATAAAGCATTCTTTTAACAGCAAGGACTGGGCTTGGCAGAGCAAGCACTTAGTCCCTGCTGCTCTATGGACTTTACTGCCAAATCATAATGCCATTGATCTGTAAAATAAAGGTAAACTTTGAAAAGAAGTAGTACCACTTCCTCTTCACAGTTATTTTTAATGAAATGTACTTTTCATGCAGAGATTTAATTTCAGTAGGACTAGCTCAGTAAGTAAGGTCAAGCCCTTGCAAGAACTACAGAGGCTAATGCTGCTGATCTGGACAAATTAGGCAGTGTCATAGCATTGCTCCTTGTATTAGTTTAGGAGGCCAACAAAATCAGCGCAAGAGATGGAGGGTTAGGACATAATATTAAAAGCACTGTTCCTATATTTATATAGCTAATACAATGTTTGGAGACTCGAACATGCAGTTTGGAAATGGGAAGGTACCAACTTCTACTTCTTTCTCTGCCTGCCATGTTTACGTGGTCTTGAGGGCCATCTGCCCTTACAGTACTGTCTTACCTACTCCATAGAGGTGCTGTGAGCATTAGCTAATGACTCCTAAGTGCTTTGAACACACAAAGCCCTATGCCTCACAAATGTATGTATTATGAAATAGAATTATGTAGTTATTGGAAAAGTCCCTGATTGTCTCTTAGAAACAACTGTCACGCAGCACTTACTATACATAGGGAGTGACACATAATGATGAAGTAGTTAAAATGATACTCTTGCTTCTAGACAGAGCATTTGCATTTTTGGAGAAATTTCTTGTTTCTTTTTAGGGATTGGCATAAGAAGCTTTCAGAAATGCTAAAAATACCTTTTTATATTAACTAGCTTTCCTTTTCTTTGGGCTGAGCACACAGAGGTACAAAACCAGCTTTGATAGCTTCTGAATAATGGCATTAAGGTCAGAAAACTGCAAACGATAGTATGTTATATGAGCCTATTTTAGGTAGTAGTAGGGAACATTCATTACCAAAGAATTAATAAACTCTAAATTATGATTGTATAAGTTGCCCTTGGGCACAACATATACCCATAGTATTTCACCCAGGGACTTCTGCATAGACCCTACAATTTCGGGTCAAAGTAGGACAGCTTGTAGAAAAGATGCATTTTGAAATCTTAAAATTACTAAGAATCCAACAATAACTTTAAAAAAAAAAAAAAAAAAAGCTGCTACAATCTCAAAAGTGCTGCATCTTGTGTGAACTTGTCCAGATTAAGCATTCAATCACAGGACCTTGCTATGGCTTTAGTCTGCTAAATTAGAGATTCCCCATGTATTGGAAAACTGTTTCACTGCTTGGGACTTTGAGACCATGATCAAGCCACCTCTTAACCTTCTCTCTGATAATCTAAGTACACTGATCTTCTTTAATCTCTCAATGTCAGGCAGGATTTTCAGACTTTCAATTGTTCTTGCTCTTCTTTTCTGCAACCTTTTGAGTTTGCCTTAAGCCTTCAGAAGGAAGGATATTCAGCAAAATGATGACAGGATTCTGGGATAGAAACCCATGGGAAACACCCCCAGCTCTGGAGCACCAACAATAGGAATAGTATTAAAATCAGTGGCCATCAGTTTGTTGCATGGCCCCAGATAAGTCAGGCTGGGAGGCTGCTCTTAGGGTGGAAATTGAAGAATTCTGTTGATCCAGTGGCTGGAAGTGAGAAAAGGCAAGGACTTTCAGAGCCAGAGCCACTAGAACTTAGTCTTCAGCAGAAGAATTTGTATTTTGGGGATTTTTTCCGATCTGAATTAGAACGAACCAAACAATTTTGTTTTAAAGCTCAGAAATGTCTAGGAAATTGATTCAGCTTTCTTCACACAATTTTATTAAAAATACTAGCTTTTTTTTTCATTCTTTATTGACTGCATCCCAAGACAGCATTTACAAGATCTGTGATTGGGAAAATATCTCTTTAAATTTTACAGATTGTTTTGCTAAATCAAGTGAATTTCTATTACAATCAAATATTAGCAGCCCAGACTCCAATGGCAGGGCAATTAATGGCTGAAAATGCCTATATACATTAATATTTATACAACATGGTTATGAAGCATTCTGGGTATTTGAAATTCACCAGTTAACCCAAAATCACCTTCATGATTTTGACAATAGAACACTATCACACATAATTTATAGGTGTGCGGTCTAGCCAAAATTGTACAGTTGTACCAAATTGAAATTACTGCTATGTATGTGGAAAAAGAAAACAGAAACAAGTTTTGTTGGGAGACACTTGTGTACAGGTGATCAAGGGTTCCCTTCCTGGTAGTTCTGATTTTCTGATAGATAAAATAAAAAAAATAGCCATTAATAGGTTAAAAATAGAATGAATAACTGAAATGATTAATACTGTTATTATCCTTAGTCTCTCCTGTGTAATCTGTTGTCTAGGCTAATTCATCATTGCCCTAATGCTTGTTTACTTGTTACTGGAATGTGCATATAAATTGCTCCTAAAAGAGAATAATGCATTGGTGTAAATCAGGCCACATGATGCTCAACAACAGTGAATGGGGGCTTGGCTTTCTGTTCTTTCTCTCTTCTTCTCACTCCTCTTGTCAGAGCCCCCCCGTGCACGTTCATTCACCCCCCCCAAAGGAATTTGGCAGTAACTGTGTCTAATGCTAATGCCAGGCTCTCCACTGTGAGTGAAGAGTCAGGTGAGATGCTGAAAAGATCCATTAGGTATCAGTCTTTCTGCTTATACCCTCCTCTCCTTAACCACCTATCCTGCTCCATCCCTGAGAACCAATGCAGAAAACCCAGCCTTCCAACCCAAATCTTATACAGCAGCATGTGTTCTGCCAGTTTAAATTTGTTCTCCACAAGTCCAGACAGTTCTGTAAGCAATAGAGCAATCAGCCAGTGCTTGCAGCCATTTCTCTAAGGGAAGAAATGTAAACAATAAGAACAATGCAATTGTATAGGTCTCCTGTAAAAAAAGTAGCAAGTCTTGTTATGTCCATTGCACTGGTGGGCATCCTGGGCAGTAGGAAATGTCAGGGGCAGGAAATGCTGGCTTCAAAATACAGCGGCACACTGTGTGTCTGAAACGCTCATTATTATTACTGTGCACTTAAACACGGCTCTAGGAGAGTTCAAGGTCCCACCTCAGGAAAAGCTGGCTTAGGGCCTTGGCCAAGGTCAGCCTGCACTCAGAGGAAAGCCTAAGAGGCTCCTTTGCCTGGTGGGAGCACAACCCAACTTGAAAAAAGTAACTCCTAATTTCAGACGGAAGCTCTAACACCCATTCCGCTTCTTATATGTCAGAGACCAAGATAAAGGACAGGAAAAGAAAACTTCTGTTCCCTTTGTTTCTAATGTATTTCTGTTTATCGCTTCGTTGTATCATTTTGTGAGGCAGTTTCAAAGCTTTGTAGGCAGGCTGAATATTAACCATCCACTGCGATCCTCTCAGTCACTCCTGGCACAGGTTAATCCCTGTATCATAGGCTGCCACCGGTTTGCTAAGCAGCTTAAAAGGACATGTTATAACTTTGACAATGACCTGCTAATGGTTTTACATTTCTCAGAAGTATTATGAGCTATCTTTGTCATTTTTATCTTCTAATGAGATCAATAAATTTGGGAAGCAGACATAGATGGTGCAAACTGCAATGCCACAGCCAAGGACGTGGCATGTATAACTGCTAAACTATAAATAATAATGCAGGAACTATAATCAAACCTTGACTTTTATAGATGAAAATCAAATTGCAAGTGCCTCAGCATTAAAAAAATCTCCACATTTTTTAGGAAAAGTGTAACCCATGATTTCTTCTTTCATATCGCACCATATCAATTCTTTAATGAAAAGCTGCACACTGAGAAGTATGTTTCATTCACTGGTTTTTTTTTTCCAGTGGGAAATAGCAGTTCTTGATGTTTGAACTCTCTCTCTCCTTCTTTGGTGACTCTATACGAAATAAGCACGTCAGGTTAAAATTTTTGCACAGCTACACAGCAGATCTTACTGTTTCTTACACATATATCATTAACTCTCCTTCTTCCTTCCAAACAGCTATGAAAAGTTACAGGCTTTAAAGAGGCAGAGATTGCAGGTTGTTTTCAGTGCACAGGGCCACAGTTTTGGGGTGATATGGTAGGGTGATATCAGTTCATATGTCCCACATGTACCTGTTCATGCCACACCTTGGGGCTGGAATCCTGAGCCATCTCCAAGCAGCACAAATGCCAGAGAGGCTCCTTCGCACAGTCCAAATGGTTCTCGGAGATAACAAACCATTCTCAATGTGTCTGCAAAAGGGGTAGTTGCATACAACACCTGAATGGCCTGGGAGCAAGGTGTCTTTACCTTCCTCTGTGTTTTACACCTGTGGTTCTCCTCTCCAGTGCATATCTGGCCCAAACAAACATGAAAATAAACAAACATTCAGCGACCCTAAGACTCACATTTGATTTCACTGTGTCTGCAGTTTCTGTTGAATTAATCAGCAGTTTAAAGTCAAGCAGCTGTACCACTAGATATTTCTCCAGCTCAGTAACTATGTGCACAGGAAGGTACAAACTGCATGGCAAAAAGGAAGAGGTCTCTGGCAACATATGCCTCCAGGTATAGGAGTCCCAGGCAGAGAAACACCGAGATAAGATAGCTAAATATTTAAATGGTCCTCATTTCTGCAGCATGCAAGCACTTGTCACACAGTGGTAGTATTAAAGGCAGAAAAAGGAATGTACCATTTTACAATACATCAGCTGGCTACAGCTTCACTTATGAAGAAAACAGTTTGCATTTCTCAGAGCATGAGTCTGCTTAGCCTACTATGGTTTTTAATCTTACCAAACTCAACATGAAAAATATATTGTGGCAAACTGTTACACATCCCAACTGTCCATTGTGTACAGAAGATTCATTCTATTTAAGAGGGTTTGGATCTGCATGCTAGTCAGATATAAAAATTCTTTGACAATAAAATTTAATGATTGATTTTTGCTTTGTACAACAATGATATCTTAAAAGAGATTACCCTTGACAATATTTAGGAGATATTCCAATAGGGCACAGGTACTCTTCCCCATTCTTAAGCACAAAGCAAATTGTGCTGCCTGATTACAGAGCCGTACTCTGGAACACTACTTAAGCTGCAAAATGTGGAAAGAGATTTGTAACAGCTGAATATGTGTCTATAAACAAAGAGAGGGCTAACAACTAATCCAAGTACCCCAGGAATGTGTGGCTTGACTTGAAAAAGCTTTTCCTATTGCAAAATAGAATGGTTTGGATTTTCTTTTTTAGCAAATTATCACAGGCAATGAAAATTAAGGCATTGAGCACCTTTGAAACACCAGCAGTTCCTGACTCAGTGCATTGCATTGTTGTGATGTCAGGAATGAGCCCCAGGAAGGCTTTCAGTGGCACTGCAGCCATGCTGCTCTAAGTGCTTACTGCTGACACCGGTGCAGATGAGCCCAAGATACATGTGAGCAGAAAATCAATTATAGAAACTAGAGATTGAGGAAGGGAGAAAAACAAGTCTCCAGTTATCCAATACCTTTCAAACAACTGTACACTCACAGACCAAGAACATATTTTCCTGCCAGCTTTAAAAAATATTCCTTTTGATTTGGATGACAAAACTGGATTATGTTTTCTATTAGGTGTTCATGGTGTCTAAGGAGGACATGAGTGCCCAAATTACTGGTTTGTGCCCAAGAAAAAGTACAGAGTTCAACACACACATTGTCCCTCAAGCATATGTGAGCAGGACTAATGCAAAGATACATGTGCAATATTTAATGTAGGATTTATTTCTCCAGCAACACCTGCATTCTGCTCTTCATCTGTTCCAAAAGGAGGTTAATCAGGGCTCCAAAATGGAAATTCTGGTCCCAACTCTGTACCCTCCCTCACCAGATGCAGCAGCAAAATCTCTTTTATGTCAATAGAAAGAAAATAAACTGCACTGTTTGTTGGGAAGTTCATGTTGCTGTATTCCAGATACTGTGAAAACCCACCTGGCCTTCTGCGAAGGATTTCTCTCCTTTTTCATTTACCAGCACAAAACAGCTCTTTCAGACCATCCCTTCGCAGTGGAATGGATGAAAAGCATGTGGTGTGTCTCCAGCATGATCAGAGCACAACTCACCTCACTTATTTCTGATTGTTTATAAAGTAAGTGTTTGTGCCTGATGCAGCAGGCTAGACTCCAGTCATTAGAGAGGAACAGAGGCTTCACTAATCTGAAATCAGATGTCAGCCTCAGGGTGACACCAATCATGCCCCAGCGGTGCTTATGTCTCTCTGAGGACTGCTAAGCATGTCTAGAAAATGAGCTTAGACTTTGAGCAGTCACAGTGCACTCATCTATGGTCTACCATGTTCTCCACCAATTTATCTTCCATTTTCATGGACATTGTTGCTGAGAGCCCTGTTTTTCTTGCATCCTTACTATTTTTAGCCACAGTTTTAATAACTTTTGACATTATCTACATCCAGGTTCCATTATACATCCAGCTTCCATTTTCCCTGGAACTACTCACTTTTTGAGACATCCCTCGACAAAGCTAGTGGTTAATCTCACATGTCATCTTGGAATCTAATATAATTTGATGAGTGCACCGTGTCTCAAAATCTTGAAATGCCAGTGAAAATCAATTACTTTCTGCATGCAGATGAGTAGGCCAGTGGAAGAAACACACTACAACCTGTCTCCATATCACATCCAGTGTTGCAGTGAGCTGGGATCGGGGAGGTCAAAAAAGACATTAGGCCATGGTTTGGTCCAAAGAAAGCCCCTTCTTGGTTTACTGGAGAAAGCCTCGCCCATCTACTTATGCATATTCATGTATCCCTGCAACTGTAACCAAACCCCCCATTCCTGTCCCTCTCTCTCCATTGGCTATGTTGTATCACCCGCCCTTTTCTCCCTCTCTCCCTACTGGCAGTTCTGTATCACCCCGCCCCTTCGGGACCCCCTTATAACCCCCAGCCAAACGGAAGTTTCCCCTCTCGTTTCCTGGGTCGCCGTGTGGACCCTCTCCTTTCCCGGGGGGTTCACATAATAAAATCAATGGCGACCAGTCCGAGAGCCCCCTCCACTACCTCTGGGGCGCCTAAACCATCATGCGCAGGGAGGTGCAGGCCATAGCAGCCATGGGTGTAGGAACAGCTGGCTTAGCAGAGGTTTGGCCTCGCCCGGGACCCTGCAGAGAAGGGATCCTGCGGAACACACAGCAGCTGTCCCACCCAGCATCAGAACCTGTGCAGGCGCGTTTTAAACAATCCAGCTTGGCTCTAACATTTGCAGAGGATGTTAAATCCTAAGGTGAGGATCACCAAGCTGATGATATAGGACTTCGGAAGAGCTGAGAGAAACAATGCCTACTTTTGATGTAATAGGAGTGGAGGAGCTGTGAGAGACAGCCTCTGGATATTTCTATACCGAAACAGATCCAGGAAACTGATAGCAAGGAGGCAGAAAGGATCAAAAGATTTTACAGCTATTACCTTCTGCTGCTTTTCAACTTGTTTCCAATATTTTATCTCAAAATGTTAATCTAATTTCTAATAAGAATGCTGTCCTTGTTAAATAGATGTATTTTAATCAATTAGTTGCTGAAAAGGCTATGGGAGGATGTAAACCAGAAAGCATAGTAGACAAGCAGTTAATTCACACTGTTGGAGCATCCTTGGTATGTGGAGCTTTATGACATGTGAACATTTAACATTTCAACACAAAGATAAGAATTTAAGTTTTACAATTGCTTAGAGCATTGCATATGTGCTTCCTGGATTTACTAAAAACAAGCTAAATACCAAGGCCCAATATTATTACTATGGATGGAAACTTAATGTCCGCTGAAGCCATTGACCTAATTAAATATATAGAGCTACCTAAATGTATTAACGAAGGTCTACCTTTGCAATGCCTATTTGAGAATATAAAACATGCTCCCACACACACATGGAGTATCAGTGACACTGATGAATGAGTATTAGCATTTCAATGATGAAATGAGGAGACATGAGTGAACACCACCTGATACTGTAAATAAGCATGCTTCAGAGAGAGGAGAAATAATTTTCTACCTACAATCTAATCGTGACCTCAGTCCTGACCTGAAAAGACCACTTTCTTTAGTGATTAGATCAGAGATAATCCCACTGTGGCATGCACCCAGGTGTGTTGAACTGAGCTGAAGTGGTTATGTGACAAATGCTGAATTTTTAATATTCAAAAGCAGGACCAGGAATATCTTGCAAACTAAACTCATTTTGGGCACAGCAAGAATCCATGCTTTTTAACTGTGTTAACCAACCACACCTGAATTTCATGCAGCATATTTTAATACCTTATCAAGTGTTCCAATTTACTGGGTTTTCTATAAATATTATTCATTACTAGAACTGCTTTGTGATCTTTAAAACTCTGGTCTTTCAAGAAGATACACATGGTGCTTTATGGGTCCAGACAATCAGCATTTTGATGATACAGGCACTGCAATGGTAATTCACAGTCCCAAGATGAGCCCTCCAAAGACCAAATACCATGGTCACAATGCAACTATTGTTATTGCCTAAACTTGCTTCATACAAAAGTACATTTCATCTCTTGATGCAGTTATCCATCCCTGCCAACTCAGCAACACAATTTTCAATTGCCTGACTTGAGATTTTTTTTTTAAATTCATGCACAACAATAATCTCTGATCCCCGGCAGTAATACACTTTAGGACCTGAAATGTTTATCCTTAAAGCATGAAGTAGAAAAGAACTAACGACATGCTGCAACAGAGTGAACAGGGCAATCTCCTACTGTCATTCAGGAGGACTGTGTTCTCAAGCAAACAAAAAAAAGGCATCTTTTAAGTCTCAGATCTCAGCCAGACAAGATAGCGACATGAATCTGTAGTAATACATACAAGGTCTAAGGTTCAGCAGACAGTGTACCCTGGCTCTAAAATCAAGGATAAGCACAACGGTAGCAATTTGTTGCAATACCTTGATCCTACAGCTGGCTGATCCCACAGACTAGCGAATGGATCGGTAGATCCTGAATCCCTCCTTTCCCTGCACTGACCCACAGGGCCACGGACCTGCCTTCTGCCACAAGCAGAATCTGTAAGCCTGGTCCTAGCTGCAGACCTGACATTCATATTCCCATACAGAATCATGGAATCATTAAGGTTGGAAAAGACTAGCCAAGACCAGCAAGTCCAACCTTCGACCAAACTCCACCATGCCAACTAAACCACAGTACTGAGTCCAGTCATTTCTTTATCACTTCCAGGGATGGTGATTCCACCATCTCCCTGGGCAGCCCATTCCAATGTTTGACCACCCTTTCAGTGAAACAATTCCTCTTGATGTCCAACCTGAACATCCATGGGCACAGCTTGAGGCTATCTTTGGTGTTTATTAACATTTATTCATTGAGATGCTTCCAGATGTAAATACCTGGCTACTGCAATGGGATTTTTACACCCCTATTCTGCCAAAACATTTAAAAGTAGTAAGTGCTCTTTCAAGAGTGCCACCCATGCAGCAGCATTCAGGTCTGATGAGAACAGTTTTCAGTAAGTGGTCACAAAGTGGCTTTATTTTAAATGTCTCTGTCATAGTTGCACAAGACAAATCAATTGTAATGAAGCATCTCCCATCTATCTGTTCTTAGGGTCAGGTTTAAGAGACACAAGCTCATCTGAGATGAATTAATACATATCTCTTTTAGGTACAGCAATTTCCCCTTATTTTGCTCTAGCCATCAATTTGGTTTCAGCATTACACTTTGTCACTGGATGGGTCCAGAGACAGGTCTGCTCTCAGGAAAGAACTGAAGCAAGTGAACTGACTCGTGGTGCACTTCTGCATACCAATAAAGACACTGAGCAATGGCAAGCTGACATTTTAGGTACCTAAAAATGTATACCAAAGTACCATTCTTCTCACCGTAGTTCAGGCTTGCCAGGCACAGTATTTGTACCATAAATATTGCCTCTCTCGTATCAATGTGAAAAGAAAGCTAAGTCCAGAAATAGTGATGATGTCTGGGGAGGAAGCTCTTCTTCCTCCATACCTCAACACTGCTACTGACCTTCCCTCTGGCTCTGCATCATTTGAACTACTCTGAATTGTTTATCAAAATCACAAACAAGTCAATTACACTCTTAGAGCATAAAGCTCTGAGCCTTGATTACATGTGCAGGAGGAATATTTACTTTTAATCAGAGTTGACTGTGGGGTGTGGAGGTAAGGCTATTTTGAAGATTAATTAGTATTTGTACGTTGCTTTGAAGATGTGAGATACTAAGTATTTTTATGGCACACAGCTAATGGCCTTAACTCTTTCAGCAATGCTGATGTCAAGGCCTTGAAAGGTGGCTCATCTGAGCTGCTTTTATGTAAACCCTTGGAGGCTGTATCGATAAAATGCAAAGACAGAATTGTCGTGTTGGTCCCAAACCCTCTTCCACTTCTGCCAAACCCTGCCAGGAAATGATGCATTTTGAAAACATCAGTAGAAGAGGCGAATAGCGGGATAACATAACTTGTATATCCTTCTGATTCAGCATTTGGGCACAACAAAGACGAGTGGCTTACATGTTACAAACGTGGTACATCTGTTCTCGTGACATCTCGCCGAAGAAAACTATGAGCTTCCATGTTCATTTTGCAGATGAGGTGCTCTGAAAACCTTCAGATTTTCGAAAATTTGGACCTTTCTCCTATCCAGGTGGCTAAATCCCACAGTGGGATTTAGGTGCACAAGTATTTCCTGGATCTCAGCCGATGTGTCTTGCACAAGGTCAAGCACGGATCATACCTATACTGTAGAAGGAGAAAAGAGTTCCAGGGTGCTCTAACCCCTGCTTCGTTCCTCCTTTCCTATAACAGACAGCTGAGCTCCCATGTTTTGCATTAGGACAGTCATTTTAAAATAAGAGTTAAGGAGTTTAGCTTTATTTAGTCTCATCAAAAGTCAAATCCATGCAGAGGATCTGAGGTCATGAGAAGACATAAACACAATGCCTTTCTTAGGCAAGCACAGAATGTAAAATCACAGGGGATATTCAAACCTTGGGATGTACCAAGTGCATCCCTTTTGTATACCCCACAGCAGCTGGCCAGAGCACGGCATCAAATCCCAGGAGGAAAATGGCTATTCTGACAGCCACAATACTGGTGTGCATCTGCCACTGTGAGAAGGGGAGATTATGAAAGCAGGAAAAACAATAAAGGTGGCACACTGGTGCCAGTCTGATATTCCAAGATCCATTCTCGCGAAAGTTAAGAGGCCTCTTGGCATATGGCTTCAGCTGAGGCCATGGGTAAAATAAAACCCTAAGGTCTCCAGCTGAAAATACAAATGACAAATAAAGAGAAATTTCTGGAGGAGAGAGAATGGAGTGAGCCACCATGCATATAACTGGCATTTAAAATCAGAAAACAAATGGGAATCTTGTTATCATCAACTATGACAAAGCATAATGTCACATAAAAGCTCAAAAATGTAAGAGACAAGGTCCTTTGACTAAATATGCTCTAGCTGCATCCAGCACAAATTACACAGGCTGGAAAACTAAGCAGATTCTTACAGGATCAGGTATTATGCAAAGTGTTCAGGATTTGGGTTAATGAATACAGCGTTCTCCAGATGTTCCATCATTGTTCCAGAGTGGGAGGAAAACTGGCTGCAGACCAAATCAAATTTTTATACTCCTCTTAGATAGTGCCAGACACTAAGATTTCACCAATATAACATCTGAGGCACAGAGACAACGCATCATGGTTGGATAACCCTATATTCAATCCATTTTGCTGAAGACAGGACAAATAAACTAAGAATCAGAGCATTCAATGAGTCATATCAAAGGTATAAATTGAAAGTCAACACTTGTACTGCATATAATCTAGCTGAAAAAGAATTTATAGTCTGGAATTTCCCATTTAAACATGCTGCTGCTTCTTGCAGATATACTCCAAATGCTAACTTTAAACACTGCCAGTCCTTTCAAGTTGGGTTTTCTGCTTACTTTATAATATCTTCAGGATGCACATCCTTCTCCAGAGTAATGGAGAGTTTGAGAAAAGAAATTAATTGCTAAAAACGCCTAGTTTGCTTAGAAAAAGTGCACCATTTAGTGTTTACTAAGGAGCTAAAAATCAGCTGAATTTTTTTAAACAGATCATTCTTATTTTGTTAACAGAATTAAACAAGAAAGTTTCTGGGATGTGCAGAAACAGAGATCACTAGAGATAAAAAAAGGCAGTCAGCATAACACTCTAGAAATGCCTGAGAGGTGATGACAGGAATAAAGAGTCAACATCTACACTGGCCAACAGAAACCCACCACAAGAAATAAACCAAGCTTTTCCAAAAATACACAGAAATTAATAATCATTTGCAAGTTCATCTTGAGCGCATAGCTGATCCACATGCTGAGCAAGAGGAAAACCGATGTCAGGGAAAAAGGTGTACTTGGGGAATGAGTTTCAGTTTTGAGGCTTGAAAGCGGAGTGGATGATATCTGCAACTGCAATGCTGAGATCCAGTTCAGTCACACTTACCAGATTTGGTCCGCACTTGTGCTTCAACTGGTTTAAGCCTAAAGGATTTTGTGTGTGTATGTGTGTGCTTGCTTGTGGGTACACGTCCATAAGACCTAAACACCTGCACAGATGTTTTTTACACTCTCTGAAAGCAGGTCAGCAGTGAGCATTCACTGGGCATGAAACAACATTAAACTATAAAACATTCCCTGCCTGGTGCTGGTGAGGATTTCAGCTTTTTGGCACAAGCAAGTATCTGGGAGCACTGTAGATATATTCACTACGAGTATTTGATGTGCTGCTTCATAGGTGGCCTTTTCTCTACTAGCACACATCTGGGGGTCATACAACAGGAGACAAAACAAAAAGGGAAAAAGAAGATGCCATTGGACTGCTGCCCAAGAATAGATCCTGGCTGTGGTCCTCTTAAAGCCCAAGGGCTGTACCAGGGGTGCAGTAAAAACTTCCCTATCTTCGGGACACAGCTGAACCCGGAGGCAGGGAGCTGCTGCATCACGGTGGATTGGTACACGAGACAAGAGGTGTGGGACAACTGACTGAATGCCATGTGTGGAGCACAAACCAAACTTAGCTTGTGCTCAGCTTAGGGCTGCATCTTCTCCAGATTCAGCAACAACCCGGATCAGGACAGTAAGAATTAAAACACAGTCAAGCCATTGAGAATTCATGGAAATGTATCTTGCTTGAGTACATCAACACTGAAATTCATCTAGAACACAGTGCTTACAGGATATTCCCTTATAAACCAAACCTAATCAAACAAAACAAAACAAATTTAAAAAACCCAGCCAAAATGTTTAAACTTTAAGGAGACCAAGAAATTCTCACCTTCATTTATTTCAAACCTTTCACTTCTCCAGTTGCAGAAACCTGTCATGTAAGTGAAACAGTATTGACTGTTTCTTAAAGGGAAAAATCATTTGCATAATATAAAGTAATAGTTTCACAAAGCCTATTTCTGTGTGTGTAACAAGGTAGCAAGTTGATAAAGAAGGTGCTGTAGACTTAGAAATTCAGACTTCAGGTCTTGTTGACAGTAGGTGAAAAACTTGAACTGTATATATTCACCTGGAGAATATCTTGCCTCTTAAGCACAAAGCATGTTCTCTTCTGCCTGCATTTGCCTAAATATATCTTGAATTTCCATTCAGCTCTAGCTTGTTGGTTTATTTCTTTCTAAGTAATTATTTACAAATTAGACTTCTTGAGAGTAAACTATCAGAGGAGGTACACTCCCCTCTTTTCAAATGCATGTTATAGATCTAATTATTTTTCTGTAAAACTACAAACAACCTTCTAAATAATGACAATCATTAGAAAACATTAGGGTCTGTCACTTATAATCTTTGCCAACTGCTGATAACATTTTATTACTGCCTAGAAAGGTTGATTAAAGCTTGTAATAGATTTAGTGAGGGTGAAAGATTAACAAAAAGGTATTTATGATAGAGACACTAAAACATAATATGCTCTCAGTAAACACCCAAAAAAAATCCATCCCTGTGACATTTATAGATGTTGCTGAAGATGTAGTTTTTCATCTGCACAGTGAAACCGATAACAAGTTCCTACATGCTGGGGGAGAAAAAAAAACGACAGAAAGGGAGAGGAGCACATTACCTTTGTATGTCTCATGTCAAAGCAAGTGAGAAAGTGCTCTTCAAAAATAAACCTTCTGAAACCCCTGAAGGAGCTCCTGGGAGTGCTCTTGGACCATTTGGACAAACTCCTTTGAAATTACTGCAATGAAAAATTAAAAACCAGGCTGGATAAGAAGGCAGTGTTAAGGGGTATACCTTTATGCCTGGCCTTGGCCTCAGCCCACCCCCCCACACCCCAGCGTGGGGTGACAGACACTGGTGGGACTGGGCACTGCAGAGCACAGCAGCTGAATGCAGCCTAACTGGCGCTCTGTGACGGGCTGGCAACATGGACATCCAGGTTTTCCTCCTGCTCATCTTTCACTGGGAGAAGGTGCTGCCAACAACAGCCCAGCATGTTTCAATATGGAGAGGTTACTAAGGATGGAGAGAACTGCAAGAGCATTTGGAAGGAACCACATCCCTCACCAGCAGCGAGCCCGTCACCCTCTGGAGATGCCAACCTTGCAGGGCATGGCAAAGGCTCTGAGTGGCTGGTGCCTCAGGTGAGAACATGCATTCCTGTGGTGTATTGCAGTCTCACTCAAACATCTGATCATTTATCTGGTCATAGGGGCTGCTTGCAGGTACTAATTTAATGGACGGCAGGATCAGCTTGCTCCTCATTTCAGAAGAGCCTCTGCTGAGGTCAGCTGTGAAGGACCTGGTGCAGACAAGAAGCAGGTGCCCAAACTCAGCAGTTACAAGCCCAGGCCAAAGATGTGAATGCAGGTGCCATGGCAGAGAGCTTCAGCTGCCCTAGCTCAGTCCTGATCTTCAGCTGCCTGCTCTGCCTCTCTCTACCTCCCTAGTCAAGGAGCTGGAGCAGGAGGGTTCATCTGCTCTCCACAAGCCTGCAGCCCACCTTTGTGAAACAAACGGAGCTCTATTCCAGTAAGATGTGGTGAGTCACAGGATGCTGGCATGCACAGTTGGACATCAGGGAGCGGGACAAGATACCAGGAGTGAGCTGGAGCAGGCATTGGGAGGACTAACTGGGTCAGACTGCCTACCTTAAGGCAACACAGAAGGACTAGATGACTTGGCAAGGTCTTTTCTGACCTGATTCTGTAACACCCTCCATAGATAATCTTCTCTGGTTTTTTGAGAGCAATGGGCCAATATTTAACAGCACTCCACAACTGACTATCTGACACCACAAAAATCATTTACTGGGAAGAAATGACCAACCAGATCCCAGTCAAAATCAAAAAACATTTAAAAATAAAAATTATTTCTGTGCTGTGCGTGCCTTGACAAGTCTATAGCCAAATATACATACACAGTCTGCAAACACATTAATGTGTGGCTCATCAGAGAGGTCAAACTGTGGTGAAGCAGAATGAGCTTGTGGTTAATCTGAGCAGAGAGCCACTGTCTGCAGCCTGTGAAAATGTTAGTACATTAGAGCACTGCAAAGCGGATGATAGATTATAGATCCTGTGAATGCAAGTTCGCCTGCCCCAAACCATTCCTCAAATGCACTACACAAGCAACACACTCGTTTCAGGGATGACTCACAGCTTTCATGTGGAAAAGTGGAAAATTATTTTTAATGTCAAGTGATGGTCAAAGCTAAGGCCATTAGTTATACCAGAAGATGTAAACCCAAATCTGCCTCAGGTTTAACTGTATCCTACTGTGTCACAGCCAACACATAGCTCAAACACAACTTCTGAGATTAGGTTATATAGTGGCACTTTTTTCCCTCGTTCTTTCATACGCTGGAAATGAATAAAGCCTTGAAAAAGGCTTTCCAGGCTATATAAAGATACACAAAGAGCAATAAATGTAAACAAAAATCTCATGTTTATGTGTTGATGTAGTGAGTCAGAATAAACATGACAGCTTTACCTGAGAAGTTAGAGTCTGAAAACAAATATCTTATGTTTGGCAACAGGCACAGAAGATTTTTAAAAGAAACACCAAAAATAAACCTAGCAACATGCTTTACAACTCCCACAGGTAAGCCTCATTCACCCAGGCAGACTCACCAAAGTCAAGAAAAAATCAGAATCCTGTAATGCTGGGTGCTGAGCATCCCTCAGGCCCTGTGTCCCACATGCTGCCTGTATCCCACACGGCTGCCACTTGAAACCTGCCCCTACAGGGCTAACCTGTTCAGATGGAAATCATTATCCTGAAAACAATAACAAATTACAAGTTCGGCAAAGGCTGGCATAGTGAGCTAAACCCACAGAGCCCACGTAGGAAAGAGAGAGACTGGGATAGGCACAGTTATTTATTTCCAGCTTTTATACACTGGACACCAGCTCAGGCAGGATGTGACTTATGACACTATGGCCAGGACTTGAACCTCATCAGGAAGTTCTGGTGTGAAGCTGTCAGCCTCCTCTACCTCTTTGGTAATTCTGTTCTGATCCCTGTGACACCTGAATTCCTTGTGTATGATCCAGAAAGATGATTTTCTACCAGGGTAACAAGGAAGACAAGGGGATTGTGAAAGACACTGCTAACCCTTGATTGTGGTAATGGAAAGTTAATTCCACATAGTCTAAACCATTTTGGAGTAGACAATGGATAGAGTACTTCCACCTGGCAGAAATTCCAGTTCGACTATGACAAACCTAGTCATGGAAGAAATAGAAGGAAATTTTGAAAGCTGGATATTATGAGTAACATACGTTTAATCAAAGAATAGATAAAAGATCAGAAGAACCATGAAAGCCATGAAAACTTCCATGCTATCGGTGTCTGAACAAAGCTAAATATTCTGAGTTGTAGTTCATCAGCTGCGACAGCAGAAGATTAGCAGAGAAATCTGGATGGGTTGGATTTAGTAGGATGTCTGGCCCTACCCTCGCATAGGAGCAATATTTCAATTTTTACCTCCCAGTTAGAAGGTGCCACAACACAAATTCACATCAAAAACATTGGTCTTTTGTCTGTATCTCCTTGATTCAATACAACTATATTGGTGATATATTCCCCCCTTACATTTAAAATCAAAGGTTAGCAAGCCAGAGGTTAAACCATGAGTTTTTTAATCAAGACTCTTTGCTCTTGGGTGTCAAAGCATTATATTTCCTTCTAGTTTGGGACACAGCTGCACAGGCAGAGCTACGGCTCGTACAAACCACAGTCAGAGAAATGGCATCCTGTCTCTTTTTTTTTTTTTAATAGTATAGTCATCTTGGGAAAATATGCTGATATAAATACACTCAAGAAGCAACAGAATAATTGCCCTTCCCAGGGCTGTGAACGCTAGTTTTTGCCTCTTCTAGTGTAGTATCATTTCTTACACCTCAAGTATCAGACATTCACACATTCACTAATGGTGTGTCTCAAGCTGAGGAAAGGGGATATATAACATGGTTCTCTGTGTGTTACATCCGGTGGGTTTTATTAGAAAATAAATTACTCTGTGTTATACCTGGCGCTTTTCATTTGAAAGCAAATTAAACCGTAATTCTCCAAATTTTACCAGCTAAATGACATGGGGATTATTTTATCTTTCACTGATAAAAAGATGCCTTCAGTTTGGCATCTTTTGAGGTCAGTGAGAGTTTTTTCATTGAATGTCGACATACATCATAATGAATCAATAATTATCCGCAGTTGTTTGATAGATGGGACCTCTGTTATATTCCACAGATATTTAGAGAATTTTCTGCCATGAGAATTTTCTGCTACTTTCATTTTTTCCTACTGCCTTGTGTGGACACTCTCTGCTTATAGCTCAATTTCCAGCAGAATATTTTTCTGTTTAATGGAAGCGATCATTCTTCTAGAGAGGTTTCCTTTCTATTGGTGGCCTCTTAGCTGTTGACAAAGTCAATATTCTTTGAGGAATCAGGGCTCCACACCAGCTACCCTTAGGGTGGGAATAAGCTCCATAGAAGGAATCACTGCTGGAGGTGATGGGATGAGCCCTGGATGGCAAAATTCCTTCATTCCCAGCCCAGGGAGTCCCCTGCCACTTCTGGGCCCAGTCCCTATGGTGCCCTTGCAGCATCATCTCTCAATAAAACTCGCCATTATTCTTTTTTCACTTCTGCTTGAAACGTCAAAAAGCTGAAAAAAAATTAGTGGCCCTATGACATTTCTTGAGGAAAAATCATTTAATTTGAAACATTTCCTCATCATTACTTTCTTTCTCTAAGTTCCTTTAGTTTCATAAGTTAAGAGTATGTAACTTTAGTTTCTGGCCTTGAAGGAAATCTGATTCATCAGCAGAAATTTTATCTATCTCCCTCTTGCACACACATAGTACAGAAGCATATTAGTCAGAAAAGAACAGAAGAAGGCATATGCCTATCAAATATGCTCAGGCCTGCAGGAACTACCCAATATCTTTCTATATACAAGAGGCAGAGCTCTTCAAGGAGAGCTAAAGCATGTCAACTGCTATTCATGTACTCCCCCAGAGCCCTGGAAAGGAACACAAAAACTTGAGGTTCAATATGCTTTTTGTCCCCCTGTGTGTGCACAAGACCCCCCTGCCTTGTGCTGACCAACCAAATATTTTACATTAGTACAGTTTTCCTTCTTTACCAGCTGCCTTTCTGTCCCACAGTATGCACAGGTGGCAACTTCTGTTGATGCGGGAGATCATGAGGACTTAGATGTTACCACACTGTGCCTATATACCAGTTTTCAGAATAGGTTTTTTATGCTAGCCAACATTAGAAATCATGGCACAAGCCAAGTCAAAAGCAAAGGAAAATACTTATTTATAAAATTCAAAATAAGCAACAGAGTTGTAGAGATTTTTAACATATGGCTGGCAAAAAGGAAAGAAAACTTTCTCTACAATCAAGTCCAAGAGGCCCACCATCATCTCTTTCCTTCTTGTCTCACTTTGTATCTAACTGCCAAACAAGATCTAAACCACATCTGACCCACGAGGACAGTGTCTCAGAGCCGGTGTACATTCTCCACCACAAATACATATTCGCAGAAGGGAACTTGCGGCCAAGGAAGAAGGCTAACTTATAACCCTCTACTCCTTCTTGGAGTTTTGCATGAAGGTTCATTCAAATTCATCTCCCCTCCTTCATTCAGGTGTTGGCTTCAATGTCATCTCCCTGGATTATTTACTGGCCTAACATTTTCAAATGCAAATCTCCCTTCAGTAGGCCAGGTGCAAATATCTCTTATCCTTTACTATCAGTAAATCATTAATCCACAGAGGAGCAGAACACTCCCACTTATCAAGACAAATTTTTCCAGGCTCCGAATTTCTTATTTCAAATCAGTGCATAGATAGACAATCACAGCTGATGATTACATTAAAGCATGGCCTGTGCTTTTGGGGAAGAGCTCTGTGGGGTGATTAATGGACTCCAGCTTCTCCCTGAGCGTTACCATGAGCCCAATGTGACGTGGCCACCAGGAGTGGGGCAGAAGCGGAAAGAGTCCCTGGTGTCAAGTGTGAGAGGGACAAGCATTTAATAGCTGTTCAGAGTTTTAAGCTACAGGAATCCACGGCATCTGCCACAAAGGATCTGAATAGATGTATTCTTCCACCAGATTCCGACTTATATTTATTAAAACAACATGACAAAAGGAGGAAAAGCCACAGCAGAATCTAAGCCTAAGAATGTCTTAAGCCTGAGCAACTGCAAGTCACCTTATAAAAAATGCCAGGAAGTCAGATGGGCTGCTGACTTGCAGGTGACCCTCAGACGGCCCGAGAGCACAGCTCCTGCCTGAAGCTGACCCAGAGCAGGTGTTCTGAGTATCAAAAAGCAAACTCCGCTCGGCTGTGCCCGCACCAGCGCCTCAGCCCCCACACATCACCTGGCCCCGCTCCAGAGACCAACTATCTGAAACCAGGCCCTGCGCCGAGGCACGCTGAACGTGGAACTGGCGCTGAGTCACTCTGTTTGGGGCTGCCCCCACATTTAAAAACATTTTGGTTATTGATCTAAAGATTCATGACTCACAGGCTCAATATAGCGCTGGGTTTAAAAGACTGCTTTGTTCTTGGAAGTGACACATATGGTCTCCTCAGGGCAGCCACCCTCCTCTGCGACACCTGCTTCCTCAGAAGAAACTCCACAAGGAGTTGAAAAGATGCACAAAAATTAAGTAACAGTGGAAGTGGGCTGTGCAGCTATTGCTCCATCCATACACCCTTTTCTAGCCTGCAAGGCTCAGATACAGCAACATTATCCATTCTGTAGTGCATCACAGAGGATTACCATAATGTCTTCTCTCACTTCCCAGGAGATGAATCTGAGATCTCCAGGACCATAAGGGATCATTCACTACGTGAAACTGTCTAATTGAATAGCTTTAGACCAAAAGAAGAAATCAAATTGGACTCCATAAATTTAAAAATGTGACCTTGACCTGAAGAAGCGCTCTCTAAAGCCACAGAAATAATTAGGGACCAAACTTCAAGGATCTCATCAAATTCATATATGGAAGCAGCAGCAGCTGCAAGTGACCTTGTTGGTGCTCAGTCATGTTCAGAAAATACAAGAGCGTACTCTTTCATTGTGCTCTAGCATACTTTCCTTGCCTGGGGAAATTCATTTTGAATGTGTGATGTCTCTTTGAATTAACTGGCACGAGTTTTGTAATCAAGCACTGTTGAGCCAACAGGAAGACAAGGACTTATGGTATTTTAGTGTGGGATACACACAAAAAAGCCAAAAAAATTGGCCCAATATGCTGTAAAAGACCACAATACACGCATTCATTCATACAAAAATTAAGTATATAATCACATGATGAGCAAAGGACTTCATATGATGGTATACAAATTTAAAACACATACAACCCTATTTAAATAAACTGCACACTCTGCTAGATTCCAAAAAAGATGAAGTTACAGTAATTGTCACTTTCAGTTTTATATAATTTTCCAAATAAAAATGTGAGAGTTGCCATTAACTAGTACTGACAATGCACATACAGTACACACATTTGTCAATTTCATTAACCTTCCAAATTAGGTATTCACAGGGAGCTAATGGCAGCATAACACATCATTACAATATTCAATGCAATTTCATGGATATTATGTATAGGGAGAAATTTTAGGCTCTCTTGTTCTTACAGCTGTTAGAAAATATTATACTTTGCAAATATCACATTAGTGATCGGCAAATGCTAAATAGCAGAATCTGAATAGCTTGAATTATGTCCCACTCTCCCGCCTCTCCTCATCAGGAATGGGGGTTGCCTCTATTTGTGTCATATTTGGCCATAAGTAAGAAGTACAAATCATCTGCCTGGACTTTCCACCCTCCTCACCATTGCTATTACAGCTTCCACAGCCCGAATTAGGATCCACGAGGTTTGCTCTTAATTTACCCACTAACTTTCTTGATGACCTTGGGCAAATCACTTAATTTCTTGTATCTGCAACAATTTCTTCTTCACAGGGCACAGTGCAGATAAAATCTATTACGGACCATGAGGGACTGAAGTACCGGTAGAAGGGTTAATTTCCTTGTCATAGCTCATAAGGGAGTTTTACTACAATGGGAAGAGGAGGTCTTCCAGCTGGAAACGAGAGTGGGAAGGCATTGGGTATGAGAAGTAGAATGTGGGCAGGTGTGCGAATAAGAAGAAAAGAACAGATACTTTGAATTATCTAAATTAAGGTTTATTTGGTGACAAGGTGGGAGAAGGCGCTCAGAAGAGAAGCAAAATGAAAGGATCTTAAGTAAAAGGAGTATTCTTAGGAAGTCAGAACTTGGGGGGAAGTAACTTTATGGCACACAAAACAGAGAGATGGGTCATAGGATTGTACACCTCAAAAAATAATGTGTTCTTACCATCAGGAAAGGAATAGGAAAGGAAAAGATTGTCCTGCAAGGCCAGAAGAAGACGTGAATGACAAAAAGCAGATTTTTCAGCTTCGATGCATTTTTAAGGATTTTCTTTTCTAGACCTCTTTGAATTCCTCAAACCAGTCATATTTGAATAAAGTCAGCAGGACTGAACCTCATGGAAATTGCTCTTGCTTGAGCAGAAAATCCTTAATTCTAAGACTTTTGCCTCTTTTGAATTAGAAAGCATTTAAAAAAACAAATAAGGCATAGGAAATTCTCAGTATTTTTCCTTCTGATCAGCATTAAAATGTTTAAAAAATAAAAACCATCAGCAGTCACCTTATGGCAAAATAAACAGACAGCCATGTGTGATCTAGGAAAACAACAAATTCCCATGCAAGCCATCCCCTACAGAAATGGTCAGGGTTACCCAAAGCAATTTTAATTGAGATTTGCCTTTCTGCTTGATGCTGTTTTCCCTGAAGATCCTACACAGAGCTCAGTGTAGGACCTGTTCACCCTGTCAAACAGGACTAGAGCTAACTGCCCCTATAGCATTCCCTGCCAAAGGAAAATGGAGTTCTCTGTAGGTGGCAGCATGGTGGGCAACGCTAGCACAGCGCTTCTAACCCAGTTGGCTATGTTGTATCTTAAAATATCTGAGGTTCTCTATTCATGGGAAATGCTTTGGATGGACCAGCTTTGCAACAGCCAGCTCGTGTTAATTTGAATCACTTTGGTTTGCTTTTCTCACTGTTGCTCTCACTGCCAAGGGCTGTCAAAACACATTGTCCTGCTTTCAGAAAAGAGCCACATACTGTGTCATGGAGAGATACAAAACACAGCTGATAAAACTGCACAGAAGAGTTCAGCTGTCTTCCCAGTCTATGTATTTAAATAGCATTCTCCTATAGAAGTGAAGCGGTTTGTACGTTAATTTGTCTTTCTTCCCCTCCATATGGAGCACCTGCTTCACTTAGCCACCTCATTTTGTATTTAGTTTTTTTCTTTTAGTTTAGTTTCCATTTTGAAGACTTGAGTACCAGAAAAGTGAGCTTTTAGCCTTCTTCCTCTCAGAAGCGTTAAGTTACCCTTCCAATCAGTTCTGGGGGTTTAAAAAGTGGTACACTGGCAGACTTTTATTGCTCAGCGTCTCAACTTCCCATTGTAACACACAGAGAAAACAGAGAACAAAATGGGTGACTCTGCATCTCCAATAATATGTAGAAAAAAACAAAGTAATCCTCCAGTTTCTTTAAACCCTGGCCAGCACAAAACTGCCTGATAACTAGGGAAAAAAAATTTAAAATAGCAAACTATATAAAAACAGCAAAATAAATAGCAACATTTTTTCTTATAGTTGGAGATTTAGCACAGACAGAAAAAGAGCAATCTTTGACACAGGAGAGAGGGAATATTTTTAATAAGGTGCTGTGCCAATTTGGCTTGTTATTCCTATGCATAAGGTATCCTGGTGTCCTTTAAATTAAAAAAAAAAAAAAAAAAAGGGAAAAGTTCAAGCCGGACAGAAGTGCCAGCAAATGTTATAAGCCAGTGGATAGTGGGTGGGTGGTGTGAAAACGTTTCATAACTGCTAACAGCAACCCTGTTGTGAACCAAACAGCTGTGCACAGAACACAGGTGTGCTGCACAACAAGGGCTATTCATGCCTTCCCACAGGGCGCTGGCCAGGTTTGTGGAGCCACAGCTGACCACATAAAGCATCGAGGATGGAAAAGGCTGGGAGTGAAATGTCCACTAAAAGTGTAAACACCGGATGCCACACAGGCACGCACGCACACACACACATATACATTTTTAGCACGTTTTGCTCACTGCTGTAATGAAAAGTGGTAAGGAAAGCCTACTCTGCTGTGGGAAGCAGAGAATATAATGCCATGGGAAGTTAATAAGAATGTTATGTGCATGGAAAAATAGGCAAATAAAACAGAATTGGGATACGGCACAAGCCAAAATATTCATAATTTAACTGAACATGTTGCTCCAATAAATTCTTTCCTCAAAGACATTTGTAATTATAGAAAATGTAGAAGATATTCCAAATAGTGCTAGCGTAGGGGTTACAGATTCTCTTTCCTTGCACAGAACCTCCAAGAGAGAAGACAAATTTCAGGAAAGTAAAATATTATGGTTAAAAATTAAAACCATTTCCCTTTCATATGCTCTGCATAAAGTGTTTTTGCAGCTTTTCTTCCACAAATATCAGCGCAGTAAAAGGTTGGGGGGATGGTTGGGTTTTGTTTCCTTTTTTTTTTTAACAGGAGTTTTAGGAGACGGTTTAAAAAACAATTCATGTGAAAAAGGAATGATTATCAGGAACCTTTGAATTCTAATTCTGGATATAGAAATCCTGCGTTGGGCATTTCACTTAAACGCACAAGTAAATATTATGATTCAGTTGCAAAAGGCAGAATACCTCTGTGGAAAAGCAAAGGACTACCTGCCCAAGCAGATCTTCTCTATCTACTGTACCTATTACGAAGAGGTAATTATTTGTTTAAAACACAGTCTCCAGATACAATATTTGTAGCCACATGGTACACATGAGGAATGAAGGCTTTCCAAACGTAGGTACAGAAAAGCCACCTTTCATGAAAAAACATGGCAATGAAAATACAACATACCATAACCATGATGCTGACTAATATCTCCACATTTAAAATTCTCACCAGACAGGTCAAGGTGAAATGCCAGACAACACCAGCTTTGACACAGCAAAGCCCTGTCTGATTCCTACCACTGCTGGTATTCCTGGCTTCATTTCTGCTTTCAAAACAGACTACAAGTTATTGAGACTGAACAGGGTTGATGTGTCAGCTAATAAAGTGACTCTATGATACAAATATATCTATAATAAAGTGAATAAGTGTCCCTATAAACATAGAAAATCTTCCAATTCACCAAGTACCTTTTTGCATGAACACAGTGAAAAACCCTAGCTTCTCTTTCTCATGATAGCCCCATTTCAGAGACATTTAAAAAATGAACCAAAAACCCTGTTTGTTGCAGACATAGGGCCTCAGTACAATGGTTGGAGATGTGCAAGAGCAGCATCAGAGATAGGTTCACCGGGCGGCTGCAGCCACATGTCTTTGGCTCCCGGCAGCGGAGGCCTAGATGTGTATCTGCCCAACGCTCGAAGTGTGGCTGTCCCACCCCATGAGCAGCAGCTGGTGGTCAGCCCCCTGAACCACACATCAGAAAATAGCACGCACGAGCCCTGCTGTTTGTGCATTATGGCCACTATCTGGGGTAAACTGAACATCCTCTCTCACCATCTACAAAGGTCTAGAGAAATGCTTTTATCGCATTGTTATTTTTGCTTTCTTCTAAGATGGCCCCAGCAGTCACAGGAAAAATGGGTCCCAAGATCAACCGAGATCAGCAATTTGCAGGTGTGTTTCTGATGCTGCTTGAAAATCTGATTTAAAATCCAGTGTTTGACACCATTAAAACACTTGCAACTGAAAAATGGCCTGCAAGTCTTCACTCATCCAGTGAACACAGGCAGCTGTGTTCCAGTGGGACACACATTTCTCATTAGTCACAATTTTGCCCATAAACCTCAAGAAATGGAGCCATCTCAGGAAACCAGAGTGTAGTTCACACTCTACCTCTATTAAGTCCTTGGCCTCTCTGCCAAGCTGGTGGAAAGTGCCTGAAGTGGCTGATCACCCAGATTTGGGCTGAGATCCCCAATTTATCACCTCTAATCCAATAAATAATTAGCATATTCAACCAGGGGAGTCAGTTCTGCTTCTTGTCACTGCTATTCCTACACGAGTCTACGATGTTGCAGGTATTTAGTCACACTTTCTTGTCTATAAAATATGCTGCAGAAATTTAAGTAGTACTAAGGCAAAAATAGTGTAAAGATTGGCTAGCACCTTGTAATTAGGAACATTTCATTCGTCGCAGCTTACTTAGAAGTGATTTACACTTGCCTCAAAATGTTGAGCAAACCTGAAGCACATGCTCGCAAAATTCTCAAATTCCTTTTGGAGATCTCCCTGTAACTGAGAAACCCAGCTTCTTTCCAAAAGCACCAGAATTTGATGTCTACCAACAGAATTATATCTATCTGTCTTGCAGCACGGCTGTAAGCCAGCATCCCATATTTAGAGAGTCACCGAGCAAATTACAGGACCACTGGATCTACTATCTCTCAGTAAGTGCTGGTACTGTACTGGAACCAACACATTTGGCTTACCTATGACGCAAAATGTTACAACAATAACAACCTTGGTTTTCAAAAACTAGAGGAGCTGAGGATCTGGACTGTCATATTTGTCCAAAAATTGTTTAAACAAGGACACTGACTCTCCGTTTTTTCAATTGCTACTGGTTTACTCTAGCTATGCTTGAGCAAAAGCAAGACCAATTCCAGCCCAAGCAGATCTAACACCTTTAAAAGGAAACCTTCACATTGACATTCTCGTATTAAACCTTCCAATCAGTCTTACAGAAACCCTATTTTTATGCTTTTTCATGTGGAAATGAATGACTTGCTGTTCTTTTGTGTGATAATTTAGCTAAGCAACAATTATTACTTTGTGTCCTCAGCTGTGGAAAGGACAGAGTTGAGTTACTTCAGTTCATTCCCTATCTTCTCTCTTTGGAATTATAAATTATATATTTTTGTCTTTATAAGAAGTTTGGAACCAGAAATAAATCAAACTCATCTGAATATTTACCTCACCTAAATATTACTATAGAAAATAAAATTTCTAATCTCAAACACCGATAAAACTTTGCACTCATATTGTTTCTTCCAGATTGTTGATATGTTTTTCAAATCCAGACCAAATTCTGCCCTTCCGTTTCTTAGAGAGATCTGTACATAAGGGTTAAGAACAAAAAATGAACAGAACAACTGCTGTGTAAAGGAGAGTTACAGTGTGTAAAAAATAAGATCCTTGTTCATAAGATCCTTTTATTCAAGAACTGTGATTTTATAACGTTCTTAGAGCAAGCTTTCAGATAAATCAAATCACGGATTAATATAAATTATACACGTTATCTTTACAACAACAGATTAGTATACTGTTAAGTCATGTGTATTACCTTCTCAGGATTTATTACGGTGGTGAGACCAGTAGCACCGGCATGGCTAAAGCCACTGCAAAAAGTCAAAGCCCAGTGAAGCCTTCCACGTGCAAATCACACTAATCACTTCTTGGAAGCAGATTACCTTCAAATGAGAAAATGTGAAGAAATTGCACCAACTGCAGCAAACAAAAAACCTACTAGTTATTTAAAGAAAATTGCACACAGCAATCTTGCCAAGATGTTACAGTGTCTCCATCACAGCTGGAGGTGGATGGCTTCTGTGGGCTTGGGCAATTCACATTTCAGATTCTTTTCCCACTGCCCACATGTTCAATTTTACTCAACAGCAAGCCCTATTTCTCCCTTATTTACCTTCTAAAGCAAAGCCTACATTGGTGGGAATGAACACCGAAGTAACACTTAGAAAAAGCAACATCATTTGAACAGCTGTAGACAGTCTGTTATTTATCAGAAATTTTAACAAAGGCCAAAGGAAAAAAGCAGCAGATCAGCAGAGAGCGAGTCCTGCCCTAGCACAGCTGTTACACAAGATGCGAAAATTTCAAAATGAGAAAGTAAACACCACTCTATATTCTAGAAAAGAGGGAAGAGATGTTTCTGCCCAATCCTTGGAAATAGCAAACTCAACACTAATGAAACGCAAACATTCCCCCACCCCTGAATACAAAAGCTGGGATCCAGTTGTGATTCTTTCCTTGTGGAATTACTTTGCCCCCACTACCCACAGGGTAAAAAGCTACAGATGCTGGACGGGCCCCCAGCAGCAGTATACCAGGACTGCTCCAATGATGTTCACGTTCACTGCTCTGATGGGTTGCTGGGCAGACACAGAGCTCACAGACAGACTCTGCCAACAGATCACAGCTTGGTACTGCAGTTTGGGAAAACGCACGGGGTAAACTCTGCCTCCACTAACCAGATTTGTTAAAAGCAATGCAGAGAAATCCTTTCAAGGGTCCTTTCAACAGTTCTTCTATTAAGAGCAGGAACTGATGGTCCTGTAATATTAGTATTAAGAATTCAAAACTGTCCCTGTTCTGCAGATGGAGACAAACTGATGGCAGCTCTATCATGAGAGTTTGATTTGGCTGCTCTGTGATTTAGATGCTCTCACTCCTCAGTGCTGTCATTTACAGCTAAGATGGCAAATGTATAGAAGGAAAAAACCCCCAAACCTCCCCTTGAATGAAGGTGATACTTAAAAACACCCTCCTCACAGCAAAAGGCAAGCCAAGCACAGCCCAGCTTTGCACCAATAGTGCAGGTATTATAAAGGCCTGCACTACTGGAACCTGACATACAAAACAGCCTTACATGGAGCAGTGTGGTCCTCAAAACACACACCCAACAGGTCAGAGAGCTGAAGAGTGCCCCACCGCCCACCCACTTTGATGCAGGGCTGAAACTAGTGCCTGCAGACTCTGCGGAGTTCGAGCAGCGCGTGCAGGGAGGTAGAAGCGGAAGATCCCACCACCTGTGCATTGGTTGTTTTCACAGGGTTCTATCAGCACCTGTCACCATCTTTCCTCATAGCTGGTTCCTAAAAATTAGAATGTCTCAGTTTTCCTGAGATAAAACATACACCTGGACAGCTGTTCAGAGTTATATACCCTGATTTACCAAAGACAACATCTCAGGCTGGCAGAGGATGCTAAGAAGTGGAAAGAGGAGCTGCTGATTTCTAACACAGGCATTTGCCATCTTTATGTCCTGATCTCTGTAAAGAGAGGTTTGGGGCATCAGCATCTTCCAATCAGTGCATGTGGAGGTCAGGTGCCTGACCTAAGGCTAAAAAATCCTGCTGTGAGAGGCAGACACCCTATCTCCACTGAAGAGGATGACGGGCAGGTCCAAATTGGCCCCATTTCAGGTCGCAGACAGGCAACAACATCAAGAGACAGAGATGGCCAAGATCCATGTCAGGCACATCTACAACTAAGTGATGCTCCAGCAAGAGTGGTGCTGGCCACCCCTGCAGTGCCCAGGGGTCCACACGCCTCCAAAGGGTACCACAGAGCAAACTAGCCAGTAATGTAGGAGATAACAGGAGATAGAAGGGCGGCAGGGCAGGTATTTCTTTGTTTAATTGTATTATTGGCAGTTTTCTTCTCTTCTTATCGTTATGTCTGGGCAGATCAGGGAAACAAGGTCTGGCCACCTGGGCATCTACAAGAGCAGCTGTGTTGTACAGACACCTGGTGCCTCGTGGGGCTGACACCAAAAACCAGGCATGAAGCAACACGGGCTCTGTATTTCTGAGCACCACTGATATACTTTGAATATTTTTCATACAAAACAAAACAAAAAAAAAGGCAGCACACCATAGGAAAAACTGTATTTGTGGCATCTAGAAGTCAGATACAGGCTTGGATATTAAACTCTTATCTTCTACCATCCTTTGAATGTGTCAATCACTAACTCGGGGGTATTCTGGGCTAAGCACTATCCATCTCCCTTGTTGGAATAACTTCATTTTGTGTAAACGATAACTTATTAACTGGAAAGGGAATCCCAATCATCATGTCCCACCTACCATGGAGTTCTTCACTGTATAAAGTCAGTATTTTTCTCCCTGATTCCTAAAGAAAAATTTCCATTCAGGAAAGTGAGAGGCCCATGACAAAAAGGCTCACGGTCACTTCAGAGAACTACGCTGCTTGTCCACCTCTAAGCACTGGGCTGTTGGTTAGTCCGGGGTACAGGCTGGGGTAGGTGACCAGAAACCCATCACACTTAAGGCATCCTGGGGTTACAGCAATCTGACATTTGCCAATGAAAAACTGTGTAGTCAGAATTATTGCTGACCATCATTCCCCAAATACAGCTATTTCCCCTGGTTATTCAGTAAGCAGAAATCTGCTGCAGTGCTCTGAATGCTCTGTGCCTTATATCATACCCCAAAGGTCCAAAGCAATACGCCAAAGAAATAACATTCTAGCTGTGCTCAGTTATAACACCACGGACAATGAAAAAAACCTCAATTTTCCAGTTACTAATAGAAAATTAGAAACTTCTGAATTTTTAATAATTCAGTTGCAATATTTTCCTCCCTAAAACAAATATTCACATTTCCAGAAATTGCTGACTACTGTGTTTATAGAATGGAGCCCATTTTTGCTGTGTCTAGGGAAGGATAAGTAAAACATGATGCACAAACTAGGAAAACTGTAGAAAAAATATTGGCTGCAAAGCCTGCGCTCCTGAAGACAACCAAGGATAACATCTAACCAGAAACAGGTTTAGACATGCAGCTGTCAGTATTTCCCTTAAGCACTGGAGACTCTCAGGCTGCAGATAAAATCCTGATTCATACAAATGCATATACTAAATAAGTGTATGAATCAAACAAAATTTTTCAGAAAATTTATTGAGAAATGATCATTCAAAAACTGATGTGCATGCAAATTGATAGATACATTTATGATATATAATGCATGACTGTATGTGCTTCATTTCACTTTCAGAGTAAAATCTAATTGTTATTAGGAGAGCAGGATTAGTGTATACGGGTCAGGCAGGTGTTTACAGAACTTGCCTGTATGAAACACAATAGGTAAAAACACATTTATACTACTTGCATCCACAGCAGCGTTTCCACATACAACCTCACATGTGTTTCAGCTTTGAAATTTAAAGCACATTAGCTCAGTGTTAACTTAGGACATCAATGTCTTTATCTGGAATAAGCCAAAACACTTTTTTAATTTTTTTCTTATCCATCAGCTGTTCACTAGAGATTCAACATGTATTTTCATGTTCACAAATTATACCAATTAAAATACAAAAGCTGCAAAATGTAAGAGGGGAAAACAAAGACAGTCAATTTATAAGAATTTTTTTTTCAAAAATAATATCAAAATAATTCATAAGAACTTATGTAACCCTCTCACTCAAATTTAACAGTCTTCAGTGGCACATGAACAAATGTGTCTTCTGAACAAATTTTGTTTAGCAGAAAATATAGCCTCTGCTGCAATAACTTCTAGGTTTTCTTTTCAAAGGACTTTCCTTTTGCTGGTAGGTAACCATGCTGTATATTTATATGTGTGTGTATATATATATATAATACTTCATACGTTTTCCGTAGCAGAAAAGCTATGCATATATTTTCACTCTCATACAATATATTGGCAAAATTCTAGGATCCATTACTACTATTATTTTATAGGATTCAAAACAGAGGACAAAAAAAGAGTTGTCTCTTTTCTGAAATCAAAAATCTAAATTTTAGCTAAGGTATAGTAGAGACAATCAACCAAAGAGATGTGGCTACAGCAACACCTTCACAAGTCTTCCAGTTTAGGAAAAGGAAAAACAAATGCCATTGTCACACTTACTTTAAACTGATAATAATAGGGGGCGCAGGGGTTCTGAGCCAAATCTTACCTAAGGCAGCAGAAAGATATGTAATGGCTACAGTGGTGCTTTGGATCAGAACTAATATTTCTATCCAATTGAAGCTAAAGTTACAAAGCAACTTAGCTCGCTCTGTTAAACTCAGTGAATCTTACATTTTGCAAATGCCTGATGAATGCCTCTGAATAAGCAATGCTCTGGGTAAGGTGAGTTTCAGGAAGACATTTAAATGGATAACAATAGCTTTTCCTTGAAGAGCACATTATTGATGTGAAATCCCCCAGCTGTACATTGCTGGAGGCTGGGACTGCCCTGTGGGAGTGCCCTGCTCCTGTACCATCCACCAGTATCTCCTGTCATCCTCTGTCAAAAACAGGACACCAAGCTGAGGACCTTTGTCTAAAATGTCCTTTGAACCTTCTTATGCACTATACAGAAATTCAGATAGGTATCTTTGTAAAACTTTTTCCTTCTCCCCTCATACTCCCCAGTCTCTCACCATTACAGCATTCACAGTCATCATTCCACAAATTTTATTTTCAAAACTTTTTCATTTTAAATCACTGTCAAATTAAAATCAGGCTCATAGGATCGGTTACAGCCAAGTGCAACAAGCAAGTTGCTTAAACTTATTTCTTCTGATAACAGGGTAGTGCAGGGCTCTCCCTATCTAGCATTTTACCAGAGCATCTTTCAGAAGCATTAGCAGAAGATTACACAGTCCTTCTTGATTATCTCAGACCTTAAATTTATTATGCCCCTATCACACGCAGCTATTATAGTAAACTGCAGGTTTGTAATTGCTCTCAGTGGGAGAAGGTTCAAGTCCTTTATTTCTTCCTCAGAAGGCTATTGGGCCTGATCCAATTCAGGCCAGACTCATACTGTTCTCTAAAAATCTATTTCCTTTTTTTTTTAGATTAATTCAAGCTACAAGATACCATCTTTCTCTCTGGCCCTTGACCTTCTAGATAACCCTCCTTTACACCACAAAATTATGTGTAGGAGAATATAATATTAATTAAAAGGCAGCATACCTTTGATTTAATATCAAATAAAAATATGATAATATCACTGAAGAAAAAAATCTTGACTGTAGTTCATCATAGAGACAGCAAGTAAAATCAAAGCGTAGCTGTGAGCCAGTACTAACAACATAAGCATACTCCCCTCTGATGCAGATGCAGTCACTCGGTTGTGTTATCACCTGAATGCAGGGGCGGGATTCTTGCCCACTCATAAGCTGTTTTCATTTGCCCCAGAATCCCCCTGAGGTTCTGCCAACCAGCCGAGAAGGAAAAGAGCCACTCACTCTGGGGGCCCTTCTGTGGCAACCCTGTTGCATGAATAACACGAGACACCCATTCCTCACCCCTACACACACCTATACATCACCTGTAATTGCACTCTGGTGAGTTTGTGTCTGGGGGTTCTCTTAAAGTAAGAGGTGTTTGTCTTTCCAGTTAGTCATTCTCTGTGAAAAGGCAAACTTTGATGCCTTTTTTTTTCAAGGCACCTTAGAAATATTGTTCATTATGAGTTAATATGTGCAAGAAAAAAACACAGCTCAAAGATTTTGATTTTCGTAGGAGACGAAAATAAACAATGGTGTTTGCAGGGGAAGGGGGTACTTTTATTCCAGCTTGGTGGTGTTTCCAGGAATTCAGAGTTCAACAGTAGCTCAATAAGGCAAACAGTCAACACATAAGCTTGGCTGTCACACAGTATGAGTATACAAAACCTACCCCTCCCAAAAGATTTACTCACTGCTCAAGCTCCTCCGCTTGAGAATCCCCCACAAAAATTGCTTCCAAAGAGGAAAATCAATAGAGTTCTTCGTTGGACAGAAAGACTCTATAATCAGGTTCAGAAGGTGATTAGCAAGGAAAAGATTGCTGATTTAGGAACTAACATTAGTGACAAGTCCCCTAGCATTTAATTTTGTTCATAATCTGCACCACAAAGGCTACTACTCTTCCCAGATCCTCACTATTGAGTTAAAACAAGAAAAGGACTAAAACCAGCTTACAATATTTGCCAATTCTAGCTGCTGGTTTTGTCTTCTGTTTAAATGCTATTCATTTCTCCTTTACTACATTTGCAGCAGAAAACAATCGACTCTACAAAACTTAGATTTGGGACCAATTGTATATTTAGAAATATTTCAAAGCTGAGGGCTTTTAGATAAGGAATTCTCATTTAACAAAGGATTAGAAAGTAACAAAACAGTCATGTACCTATATTTTATAAAGCAACTAACCAAGGTAAGCTGAAAGATGAATATTGAAATGCCTAATTTCAATTGGTGAGTTAAAATGCTTAACAGTCGAAATCCAATTGCGTGATATATAGCGCTATTGAGCAAAGTTAATATCCTTTGGAAGGATGTCATAATTATGTATTTTCATAGCCTAAAATGCTTCATTTTAGTACTAAATGTCCTGTGTTGTGCACTTATGTAATGTAGGGTTAATTTCAATTCATGTACAATGTATGCTATGCTTATGTTACTAGAACATACTGTCAATTTCAATTGAAATTTAACAATTTTTTCTACTTCAGAGTACAAATCAATCATTGCTTTCTCTCAGTCTCTCCAGTCAGCTGCATAATAAAATACCCTTAAGACCTCACATATTGTTCCCTCACAAGGCAAGTGCTATAATATTTTGGTTTATATGTATTGGTGACACACCCGAGTTTTCGTATTTAAGAGTGTCTACTTTAGTGATGCACTGAAATTTGGACAGTTTATGTGCTGAACTGTCAGAGACTCTCTGGGAAGGCAAAGCTCAGCAACGATGCTGTGGCATGACACAAGATCCAGACTGAGGATGTTTGTGAAACGGCTTTCATTGAGCCGAAGACATTTCACGAGACTTCAGCACAGTAAAGCATTATTATGGCAGGACTATTAGGGCAGCTCACTGTTTACCCAGCACAGTCCTATTTCTGGTGTATGCAAAAAAAGTGTGAAAATAAAGACTACTTAGGCTACAAATACAAAATCTATTATCCCCAGAGATGCAGGGACTTTTCACTGTTTCCTATAACAACCTTGTCACACTTTTTAAGAATTGTCATAATAAGGAAACAGTTATAGCATTGATTTACTTAAAACTTTGCTACTGAGAACAGTCCACTTTACAAATTGCCAATTAGTCACGTTCAAGTAGTTACTACGACAAATTTGCTGGAATTAATAAGTAAAATAACAACTGCTTTGATTTTTCATTTTTAATCTACTGGAACTTGGCCTTTGGGAAATTGAGATTTTAAAAATGCTCTACATGCTGATTTAAAATATGGAACCTGGAATTTGCCCAAAATGATGATATCCTCATAAAAAGGCATGCTGGTCAAATTTGTTAGTATAAAGCATAGACATCCAGGCTTTAAAGACCCATGTGCTGAGAGAGTCTCACATTGACATGGCTTTAAAGGTCACATACATACTCTGCCTCAATTGAACCCCAAGGGATGCTGTGGCTAAGCACACAAGATGTTCAGACACTACAATCAGGTTTAAATGGGCATATGGCAGAAGAAATCTGTTCCCATAGGAGGAGGAAAAGGAGAAGTAATATCACAAGCGAAATTAAGAAAAATCAGGATGACAGCATATTACTAAACTAATAGAAAGGGTGATACAAAAGGGAGGAGGTTGAGTTGCAGAGAGACACTAGAAATTAAGAAGGTAATTCTGGGAGCATGGCAATGCACTCAGTGTTCTTGCTGACCTTCAGCTGGAAGAAAATGTCATTCCTTTTGATTCATTTGGATTTTGGTACATTTCATATTTATCTAATGTTTTCAGTACAAAGCAATCTAATCTCAAAAAAAAAAGAGCTTGGTTTGCAAGCTTAATATATGAGGGAGTTCACACAGGACAAAGAAGTAAATGAGGGAGTAAGGAATGATGGTTTTTTCCACCTGTTTAAAGGCAAACTGCTTTCATACACTGGCATCTAGACCTCAGAATCTTTCAGACACTACCGCCTCTGTCTGGCAGGCCTCACTTACAGAGCAGAGGTCAACCTTGGTGAAAAGTTTGGACCCAAATCTGTCTATGATACTTTCTTCTTGGGTTTCCATTCCTTGGGCTAGTAAGACAGAAATCAGCCTCGGAAAGAATGAACATTTTGTGAAATAGTTTCCTTCCTCCATGTCTGAACCCAGCTCTAAACATGAAGCTGCAAATGCAGAAAGGCTCATTTGCCTTCCAAAATACATTTTTTGAAAGCACTTAGCTCTGCAGTATCAATAAAAGTGTAAGGGGCAGGTCTGTGAACACCTCTTTGCCATGAGCACAGGAGTGCAAGGCATCATATTCATTTTTCACATAAGAAATAACATAGAGGGACACAGAATTTTTTTTTAAAAAAACTTTCATTATACCTTTACCATCGTGCATATTTTTAAAAAGCCATAAAGGATGAAAAAAATCACAGAACCTTCCATTTAAAAAACTCCTCAGGTCTACAAAGTCCTTTCTCCACCTGCCTGGAATCACATCATTTTGGGGAAGACTTTTCCACGTGGACATATGATAAATGATGCAAAAATCCTCTTCTGACGCCTTCTCTATTGTATCCAAACAAGGCAGGGAGTATTTGGTGGCCCCCATCAGTCTGGGAGCTGGCTGCTGCTGGAGCTGAATACAGAATGGAAGGAAGGCAGTCCAAAAGAGGCGCCACCAGGAGACTGAGGAAGAGAGGCAAAAACCTCCTGGACCTGGCCCCCAGTTCGAGCTCTCACTTGGATGTGGGCTCCTCCCAAGCACAGTGCAGATGGCAAGTGCCTTTGCAGTGGCTGGGAAGGACTGGATTGGGTCCTTTTCTTCCAAGTCTCAATTTTTTGTGGCTCATTTGTTTCCTTTGTTTTCCTTAACAGCACATTCTAACAATATTTTAATTAAAGTCCTATCTATATACAACTTGGACTGCATCTTAATGAAGGGTTTTTTGTTGGTAGTTTGGGGTTGGGTTTTGTTTTGCTTTGGGTTTTTTTGGTCTGGTATTTTTCATTTATAGTTAAAATATCTAATTACCAAGGAAACTATAATGAAATCCACTAAATGTGAAACAACAAACAGAAATTCCAATTAGCAGGGGGACTGATAAAAGAATTTACATTTCCAAAGCTGTAGCCAGATACTTTTTCTTATTATGTTACCTGTTATTCATTTCATGCTATCAAAGTTCCTTTGCACAACAGAGAAGCATTTATAAATTCCAGCCATGATTCTTCACCCAGATAAGCAGCATGTGAGGGAAGGAAGGAGTCAGCAGCAACAAAAGAAACCTAGGAAGTTTCAATGAGAGTTTGCAGTGAGAAAATTATGAGATTTTTGTTCCTTTCTATTTTTCCTGCCTGTCTAAATCCCATATACCTGTTTCACCCACAGGAGCACACTTAAATCCTTCGGATATTTTTGCAAATTTTGACTTTGGAGCCAGTAGAAAATAACAACAGCTCCTAAGACTACTGTAAAATTCTTCAGCTGCACACAGGAAAAATTATGTCAGAAGACATCTGACTAACTGCTGCTTTCATTGATTTTGCCCCCAAGAAGACTAATCATCTACCACAATGTCACTCCACATCACTCTGCTGAGAAGCTGCACCTCAGCTTTTGTTTACAGACTTTTTTAATTACCAAGCATGTCTCCCACAAATGAAGGAACTATTATGCAGCGAGTAACTGCACTGTCACCATCACCGCATTCAGGCAGACTCTGGAAATGATTAGCCCAACATAATTTCTTACAAGAGTGAATTGCAAGCTATCCATTAGAAAAAAAAAAAAAAACACCACGCACACACACACCAACAAACCAGCAAACCTCTTTTCAATGTAACATTTAACAGAATTTAGGTGGAACATAGCAGTTGTAATGACAATACTTCAGTGCTCTCAACAGAAAACCCACGTCTCAAAACTCAGATGTACGGTAAACTTTAGCTTTGTCAAACAAAATTTTCAGCTGATGTAAAATCAGACAGATAGAGGTATTTTTCATATTTCACCTTTCAATGCTAATAGCCTGAGAAAAAAAAAAAAGGTACTCTTTTCTAAACTCTTATTAAAAATCCAAAATATTTTGTTTAAAGGAATAGAAAAATATAGGATTGTGGAGGACTGTTGATTTTTGTTGCACTGTTTTTGTGGGAAACTCTCTTTTTCTCCCTCCCTTTTTTTTGGTCCCTCCTCCTCTCCCTGCTCCAGGGACTCTGGCTGGAGTAGTGGCAGCCAGGAGACCACTCCTGCTAAGGGCAGCAGTGAAGCTCGAGCCAGGCTCCAGCTGCACAAGTCAACCCTGTTGCTTGACACTGGGGTGGTTGGGAGTGGAGTAGGTGGTGTAAGGAGCCAAACTCACCCCTTGTTTCAGGAAAACAGAGAGCATTCTCTGAAATAATCACACCTGGCCAGGATACAGGTACCCCAGCACCCTTGTACTAGGAGGCCTCTTTGTGGAAACTCAGACACACAGGTGGAAGGGCTGCAGAGAGAAATGGTCTATGAGCCGGAAACAAGAAGCAGTGCCCAGATACCCTTGCCCAAGTCCTGGGAACCAGGATCTTGACAAATGTTATGAAGACACCATCAAAGAAAAACATGGAGCTGATTTTATCCTTTTCCTCAGTCCTCTTTGAACCTTAATTTCAATATCTGCTTCATCTTTTCGCATTTTGTTGTTTTGTCTCTTTTGTATTTTTCTGCTTCCCACTACAGTATATTGAGTAATGTTGCTGTGTACTGGTAGAAAGACGTTCTGCTCCCCAGAGCTGCCTGTAATTCAGTGGTGTGGGAACTGATTCATGTGGCCACATGTAATTTGTATAGCACTTTGGGACCCTTTTGGAAGAAAGACACTATAGAACGGTCAGATCATTTGCATTATAAAGGTTCTGGTGGCTGTTTCTTGGATTAGACACTTTGGGTTTGTATAATGTTTCTATAGCAGAAGAAACAGGAGCCAAATTGGAGAAAAAAGTCTTTTCCCTAAAGTCAGATATACATTCCATATATTAAGTATTCTATGTTCATTAGGATTCTGATTTTCATTTTGACTTCCAAAACACACTTCTTTTCCAGATTCTCTTTCATTATTTAAAAGCAAACCTTTTGAACATTCAAATTAAGGTGTTGCTTTTTGAGTGTAACATAAACATTGCTCTTTCCCAGCAACAAACCCAACCGCAGAGGTAATTCCAAGCACCCAGCTTCCCAGATCATTAGATGAAATAACAGTCCCTCTCTTTGATGGGAGAGTCCTCCTCTGACAGCAGGGATCATTCATCAGTGCTTCCTACAAACCAGTATCCAGTAAGGGCCAATAAGATTGTTCTGAGGCAAAATACATATTTATCAGCCTCTTCCTACAGAAAGAACACCTGGAGAAAAAGGGGGCCGAGGGAAATGGGAATATCTGAACGAAGGAAACATCATAAGTAAAAGAGGGGTTAAAATAAAAAGTGTAAAAAAGAAAATTCTGACTCCTCTGCCCTAGGTGTATTACTGATAAAAAATAAGATTAGCTTCATTGACTTCAAACCACAATTTATGCCAGATAAGAATCTGCCTGACTCAATTTTACCCCTTAACTTTTTAAACAATGAAATGACGCTCTCTGTAGCCTTACCTTCAGCAACAGGTGAGCAGAATAGATTCTGTACCAATAATAAGAATCCATACTTTTTATATAGCTTTTAGCTTCTCTCAAGAGTTTAAAAATGCCCCACAGAGTGTTTTTTACCCATATTGTAACACCAACTACTTCCCTGTACAATAGGCTTACTCCAGACTTTGTTGGAATTACTCCAGATACATTCAAACGATTGTACAATCACTCAGTATCCCTCTGACCAAATTTATGTGTATGTGCCATACGCTCCTGTGCCAGCACAACACTAAACTGTCACATTTTCATGTCATTTCATATAAACAGACTCTTTTCCTTTTTTAACTAATTTTTTATAGTGAAGAAGCTGTTCAACATGATACTTCTGAGTGGGGGACACAGTCAGAGATTACACTTTAAAGTGTACAAAAAGAGCATCCTATTTTAAGGTGTGCTGAAGAAGTCCTGCCGTTTATATACTTGCAGCGTTAGGACTGACTGGATCTGCTTCTTTATTGCATGAGAATCTAATTATGCTGCACTTTCTCCCACTTGGAGATGGACCAAAAGTCCACTGCAGTTACCGCAAATCTAGCTTTGGGTCAGGACCTTATTTTGTAAGAAATGGTCTGTCTGCAGGAGGACTTACTGCTGGTGCAAGCAGTTATTCAGTGTGGGTATGAATGTCACAGCCTGGTCCTGAGAATTTTTTAAAGAATTCTTCCATAACTTATCCTGCATGTTCTAAAAAGTTTGAGCAAAACCTATAAAAAAGAATATGCTACAGCAAGCTACCCCAAAGACATACCCCAGTAGAGTGTGACAATGTTATCAAATAAAACAAGATAGACATCTGTTATTTAAGTTATTACAAAGCATTTGGTGTCATACTCAATAAATAATATTCCAGGAAGTTTAAATGTAATCCTGATGGACACTTAGCAAAAATAATTTTAAAATGAATAGCATATGTGGAGAGTATCTGATGGTTTTCCACTCAAAAAAATGAAAAAGAGCTATTTGTACCAGAAATTGACACTCTTCCAGTTATCACTGTGCTCCAATACAGTATGCTGTGTGCATAAAATATCCTCCCAGTATAATGTGCACCAGAAGTGTAGGGGGGAAGTGAAAAGGAAGGGAAAAAAAACACCACTGCTGTAGTTAGGAATCGCAGGCTGCTGGTTATTAAAGTGCCCTTCGTTCACCTGCTACATCCAAATCAACAGCGCGGTGATTGGCGCGCGCTCTCGTAAGCGGGTATTGTGTGAGCAGTGGGCAGCTGGAACCCTCCGAGAATCTTCACTTGTCAGAGATGAATCAATCATCTCAAAAGATGTCAGCATCTGCCCAAACCATTTTATATTAGAATAAATGGCAGATGGTGGTGTTTTTATATTTAATCAGTTCCACCAAATGCAGTTTCATCTCTTATAAAACTAAACCATCTGCAGTGTGTAGGTGTACAAATCTAGCTAAATGCCCACTGCAGAGCCTTTCCTCTTAAAGGTAAACTGTACATGTTTAATATTTGTGGATGCTAAGTTCACTAAATTTCAAAAGCTTTAACAAACCACCCTAGTTTTATAAACACTTTTATTTTATTTTTGTATTTCAAATATTTGGTATGAATGATCCACGCCTAACTCTTGCTTTTGAATCTTATTATGTAAACTGATCATACTTGACAGTATTAAAATACTTTCTAGGCAAGATCATTCTTTCCTTCTTTCTATATAACCTCAGGCCCAGCTGCGTAAAGCATGGCACAGAAAGAGGCTTAGTGACTTGTCCAGGACAGAAGACCTCAGCAGCGGTATAACTCAGGAAAAAAAAGGTCTCACCTGGCAGAATCAGACTGAAAGTCTTGCCCATAGTGAGGCTTTCTCTTGATTTTAGCCTGGCTTTTAATACTATCTCCTATAACAGCCTCAAAGACAAACTGATCAAGCACAGACTAGATTAAATGGACAGTGAGGTGGACTGAGAACTGGCAGAACTGTTGGGATCAAAGGGCTCTGATCAGCAGCACAAAGTCCAGCTGGAGACCAGCCGTTAGTGGAATATTATGGCTTTGATATCTGGACCTGTACTGCTTAAGTTCTTCACCATGGACCTGGATGATGGGGTCACAGTGCACCCACAGCAAGTTTGCAGCCAATGGGAGGGGTCGATGAACCAGATATGTGTACTGCCATCCAGAGGGACATCAACAGGCTTGAGAAATGGGCCAAGGAGAAAGACATGAAGTTCAACAAAGGGAAATGCCAAGTCCTGCAGCTGAGGAAGAACAACCTCGTGTGCCAAGACATACTGGGGGCAGACCAGACTGAAAGTAGATTGGCAGAAAAATATCTTGCTGAGACCACCAAATTGAACATACACCAGCAATGCATCCTTGCATCAAAGAAGGTGAACAACTTCTTGGGCTGCATTAGGAACAGTTTTGCCAGCAGGTCAAGAGAGATGATCCTTCTCTGCTCAGCAGTGGTGAAAAACATCTGATGTGCTGAGTCTAGTCCTGAGCTCCCCAGTTCAAGAGAAACTGACATACTGGTGCACATCAGGCAAAGAGTCACAAAGAGGGTGAAGGAATGGAGTCCAACAGAAGCTACTGTTCTTTGGCTTTTCTTTGATTTTTTTTTTCCCCTTTTCTCCCTTTGTGGCTTTGCTGAGAGTAGCATGGAAACACATACAAATTTTAAATAATTTCTCCGACAGCACCTGAGAGAAGCCTGACCAACAACAGGCTGGACAGCTGATTTCCAATACATTTGATGGGATTTGATGGGGCAAGAGGGGCAGCAATAAAGCAGCCACACATCATAGCCCTGACTTCAGTCTTTGTGATTTTTTCCATTTTATTCAGTCAGCACTGATACCGGTGTGCGACAACCAGCGCAAATCAGAGCAACTGACGTATAGTGGACTCTGCTCAGACTAAAATTAACAGTGAAATCACTCGGAGATCTAAAAGTTCCCCAACCTTCATGAAAAAAATAGCTAAATTCTCTATCAGAAAGAATTACAATCCAACAATGGAAAATGTTAAAGCTATATCTAGCTGTCTAGCAACTCTACAGCTTTGGAAAGTGATCTAAAAATAAAAACTCGCCATAAGTTTAGAAAAGAGATCCTTTGTTAAGCCATAAACTTGCAGTACAAGATATAACTTTCCTTAGCACCGTGGCAATAAACACGGTGTGAGGCTTTTGTGCATTGTTGAACTACCCTTACTTTTCAATCCAAGAGTGGCTATGCATTGGGGAATGGCTACAGACTACAAGAAATCAGCTGGTGTGGGAAGCACTTTGCAACCTTTCTACTTTTTCTATAAAAAATGAAGATGTGAAAAAACGAAATGAGACTGAAATATCCTTGAGAAGGTGCTACCCAGGAAGCCCCTAGAAATGTAGGCAGAGAAGATATAAGTGAGGTCTGCAGCCAATGGCTTGCATGGGAATGTGCTGCCTACACAGGCTGCACACCCCAATAGCATCAGCAGGATGGGGACAAGATTATGCACCTTGGAGAGGAAAGAAAGACCTCATTTCAGAATGGTTTATGCTTCCCTTATCTTCCATCCCACAGGGGAGAGGAGAAAAAAGTGGTTTGTGTTTGAAAAATAGCTCCTTCCCAGTGTTGTATCTGAGGCAGAGCCCTTTACTCAGGGTCAGCTCCCATTCTGCTAGTCCACAGGCAGCAAGCAGACAGGTGCCCAGCTGGGAAGTAGGGCACCCATCTAGGTTAACACAGTGGTTTCCACTTATAGCGATTCATGGAAAGCTTTTCTTCAGTTTCAGCCCAAGTGCATTCACAAACAGTCCACTCTGGTTTCAGTTTGAGTTTTTCTGTAAAGTACAGCTCATTTGAAACCAAGTGACTCCTGAAACTGCTGTTTACTGCATGAAAATGAAAACTATCCCTATGCTGTATTGTTTAAGACTGGGGTTTTTTAGTAACTTGAGAGCTCAGTACTCAAAACTCAGAGGTTTTTTTCTGCATTACTAATTTCGTTTTGGCCTTGTAGTCCCCCTAGGTCAGTAGCTTTTTCCAAAACCTCCAGGGAGTCATTCAGGACATGTCTACATGCTGTACAAAAGCCTAGCTTCAGTGTAGGCATCACTTGTACTTTTATGTCCATCTGTCTTCACCATACCTTGGTTCATTACAGTTTGTATTTATAAGCAGGGAAGTGGGGCCAAAAAAATCTATCATTGAAAAAGTCTCTTGTAAGGGTTATTATCTGGGCACGAGGGCAGGGCACTGAGGAGACGCAAATCTAGGAAAAGGCAGAATGTCTAGTGGCTGCCAGAGCTAGAGCCTGGGAATTTTCCTACAGGCAGGAGAATGAAATGAGGCATTGATACAGTCCTATAGAAGCACATACTTTGCCTTGATAAAATCTCACAGATTAAGAAGCTGGGAAGGGCAAGCTGAGTAACAAAGAAATCGAGACAAAGAAAGGGAGAAGGCAGTGGGCCAAGTAAGGAAGTAGGAACCAAATGACACCAAGCCCATGAAGAGCTGTGCACCACAGGAAGGCTTGGACATAGACAGCTCCTGAAAGCAGTAGGGAAACAGAGGAAAGAAAAAGCAAGGAGCATATATATATTCTTCATTTTAGGAAGATACATATACACAGTTTTATGCATAAATACACATTTTTTGTGTTCACGAACATGCACGTACACTTATATATCCTTACATGTACATGAGTGCCTGTGTTATTTCTTGTACTATTTCAGAAAAAAAGTGACTGGTGTGCAAAGAGTGCAAAGACTGTTTGTCTGTTTGCTATCAGCTGTCACATGCCCAAAGAATAAATTGTAAACTGACTTTTCCAGTAGGACCAACATTCTCAGCAAAGATGAGCTGACGCTAGTCAGGAGCTCGGTGAGGAGGCCAAAGGGGCTAATACAGCTGTGAAAGCATAACAGGCTGACAGACTGTTTATTGGAAAACTGCCAGAGAAGCCAAAAGAAGAGACCATGTTTCAAACCACCCAGTCAAAATGGAGCCTGGGAATTCACCATAAGTCTGAAAGCTGAGTTTAGCACCAGCTCAGAGGTGCCCTACCAATGCTGTGACACATTTCAAATAACAGTTTGGTATTTGTATAAAATTCTTATTTCATTTGTTTTAAGCCACTGACAAATCATCATTCCAAAGGGAAAGTCTCTGCAACATTAATTTAATCAAAGCCATTATTCAAAATTTCCAAACAGATATTTTTCCCAGAATCACATAAATGCATAAACACTTTATCTACAGTATCTACATGTTTAGCTGCAAGGGACTGCTGTAATGAGCCTAGCTGCAGATCATGCCACAAAGTATGGTCTCAGGCCCTGTCCTCACATCATTGAAACTAAGACATATTCAGAGTTTTTTATTATGGTCTACAGGTACACAGCTTTCGAAAGCACAATGCCACAAGAATAGTACTGATCTTAGCCCACCCAACATGTATAAATATATAGCACCCATGACAAGCCAAAATAAATTATTTCATTACTCAAAGTCCTAACGATATAGATGAGGAAGGTGAGCCAAGAATTACTGACACACAAGAGCAGGAGGGTTTTCTGGAGAAAAATTGTACCAAGGATAGAAAATTCATGGGAGAAAGCATAAAGTTGTAGGCAGGGGACAGATATGAAGCTGCTAAACTACTACAGGAAGGTGACGTGGCAGTGTAGGCAACTTCTGTAAGGCCCTGAAGATGAGGTTGGGAAGATTTCATGTGGTGCAGCTAAACAGGAAGACAATGAGTGACAAAGAAGGAAAACAAAACTGCTTCTGGATCACTTCATCTACTGTCATGTCAAGTCTCAGCGCAATTCACAGCTTACAGATTTACCAGCTAACACACTCCTCACTACGAATTCCTAACTGAGCCGACTGTGCAGAAGTTTTCAATTTGGCTGCACCAAGAATGCCATTTTGTTCGCAGCACGGAGCGATGCGCGAGAAGAGGGCTCTCATTTTCTGTCGCCGTCATTCTACAACGCTCAGCACGCTGATGGTGCCATCCTGACTGAAATGCTCGTGCTTTGTGCAACCCTGTGAGAGACCCAGACAGAGAAACGACGACACGGTCATGTTCTCCAGATAACAGAGACCAATTGTGTTGTGGTCATCAACATTTTGCCACTGGGGAGAGGAAAAGGGACTGTGCCAATTGCTTTGTTGCAACAATAGTTCTTCCCAGCCTATTTATAATGCAATTTTAACAGCCATGGAGGACACATTATTCGGCTGCCCAACTTGGGGAACACGACTAGCAATGAAGGAGGGGGAGGAACTGCAGAAGTAATGGAAATCATAAAATACATGCTGCATCATCTAAAGTAGTCTCTTTTGTAACTCAGAGCAGCAAATAGGGGTAGAAAGGGTGAATTTTGGGGCTCAGAATATTAATCTGGAGCTAGTCTCACCCACCAAATGCAAATAAATTCCTCTTGGAGAAGTGGAGCTGTTCTGCATTTATACCAAAAATAAATGTGAGCAGAGCCTCATCCAACATGATAACTACTTCTTCTGCTGATTTCTTTTGGCTTGTTTCTTTCTCACCCCACAAAACGCTGTGTAATGGGCAAATGAACATGGAGTTCTCTTGCAATAAATTGGATGAGTGAACAGAGGGAAATCAATTTCTTTATGATGGGTCCTAGTATGAACAAATCCAGAACGCCTAATGAGTGCTGGAATGATGAAGTTCGAGGACAGAGTCTATTATTAAATTATGTTAAACTAAAACAGCTTTGTTGACTTCAATACATTTATTCCAAATTTTGCACAGATAGAAACTGTGACTGGAATATACAGAGTCTGCAACGTTGCGGAGCAGGTTCTGGAAATTAGAGGGATTTCTGCTTCTTCTGATACTTAGAAAGAACTAAACTGGATCAATCTCCAATTACACAACACATAAGGGAAAAAGTCTAGTATTACTAACATTGGATATGACAGAGGAATTAACAGGAAGTTTCTCTAATTTATGAGGTTTAAAAAAGAAATCCTTACCAGGGCTGGAACTAAAGACAGAGAAATTAAATTTTACAAGGACTTTAAACAAATCATATAAAAATAGCAAAACATGCTCTTTCCCATAACATGAGGGTGACCAGCAGAACAGATATGTGGAAGATACTCTCTAGCTCAGAGTCTAATTAGAAATTAAAATGTCATACATTTAGAACAGGTGTTCTAAACTTTTTTAAAACACTTCCCTTTGAAGCAATAGTTTGCTTACCCTGTTTTATACTCTTCATACCTATTACACTAAAAATGTGTAGACATAATTATGAACAAATTCAGACTCCTACTCTGAAACCCTACTTCCGGCAACTTATAAGACTTGAGATGTACTGTCCAGTGGGATTCTCCATGCCTCTCACAGTCCCCACCAGACAGCCTGCTTTAAACCTTATAAATCACTGGACTATGACAATAATTTATCAGAGGTGCGTTAAAGACAGAACTTAGCACCTGCGTTAGCGCCTAAGCAGAGGTTTGAAAGAATCATCCAGTCGCCACACAGTGTTGTCCTCTGGCAAATTTGAAGATAGGCACCAGGCCAGAAAGCGGTCTTACCTGGGGCACTAATTAATTACTACAGTGCTGTAAAAGAGCACTGTTCAACTAATGAACTTCTTTTGTAAGAGAACACCTTTCATATCAATGCTAAAAAAAGTGTACAAATGCTTAAAAATTCAGGAGCCATCTGCAGATGTCAGGATGGAGCATTTGAGTCACTTCAGCAAGTTACCAATTCTGTGACATTCTTCACAGCGAACATTTTTGAGAGCAGATGAGGATGACCAGGTTCTCCAGTTTGCTCCAGTGGCTGAGAGCTAGTGATGACTGGTCTGCAGGTGTCAGGGAAGGAAGCAAGATACTGCTGCTACCAATAGCACATTGAAATGAAGTGAGGTCCTGTGTTCAGCCTGCAAACCACTTTGTGGAGGAGGCTTTGCAGAACTCCACTAGTAGCAGAGCTGGAGATGGCATTTCTAATTTGCATTAAGGTCTAGTAACAGGGCACCCCTCAAAGCACTGATTCAGGTCTATATTTCTAACAAGGAATAAAAGAAAGACTTTATTTGTGATACTTCTGATCCCTTTAGTCAAATTCCGTGTCTCTATTGCATCCTACAGGGTAATATCACAAAAGGAGTGAAGCCTATCAAAACACGTGTGCCTTTATTTGTTCACTTATTTTATATTTTTACAAAGCCGGGATCTTGGAAAAATGACTTTAAAAAAGGAACGTCTGTCTGCAGGCATATGGACCCTGAGGGATGCAAATGACAGCACACTTTCTAAATTACAAATTTTTCACTTAATTTTGAAACTGAAATGTCAGTCTTCAAAAAATTTTTCTTTTAATATCCAAATGTTAAAAAAAACCTATTTCTGCTTAATTTATACCAACTCACACGTTTAGCTTTTATTTCAAAAGGGATGCTAAAACATCCTGCTAACTGTTCACTGTGGTTTCCAGTGACACCTCTTATGCCAGTTCCCTCTTGAGTAAGAAACAAGAAATCTCACACTACGAACCAAACTTTCATGACTAATTTTCCCATTCAGAGGCTCAAAGTCAAAACCCAGTTTTGCAACTTGTGTAAACCCACATTTAATTTTAAGCTCTGTTCCCACAGCATGTATTTAAAGTTTAAAATTTTGCTGAATGGTGATTGCCATAAGTACATCTTCAGTGCTCTGCTGAATCAAGTCACAAATGCTCATTAAGTTGGAAAACTAAATTGTATCACAAGGAACTTGAATACAATCTTAAAAGGCATCTACTTTTTAAGGTCAGATTGTAAGCTCTGATATACACTTTATATCTGTAACATCTCAGAAAACGTATAAACACATCTGCCATACTGGGATGCACATCTGTGGCCACTCCAGATTACTAGACAGGCTATCAGATTCACGTCACACACGCACATACATTTCCTGGCTCCCCTCAGCACATGACCTACTTGAGCTTCCTATGTGGAAGGAGATGGTTTAAGAAGCAAAGGTCTCTTAACACTACACACGCTGCCCACAGACAGCAGGAGTATCTATGTAAGTGCCTCTGGAACATTCCGTGCTTGTGGCCATTGCAGCAGACATTTTGAAATAGTTTGCGCAAGCCAACACCTACCAGAAATTAAAACCACAACATTAGAATAAATTCTAAATGTCCAGGACATTCCCTTAATCAGCTACAGAACACAAAAAACTCTCCTGCGATTTTACCTCAGTGCCATACCCATTGGCTTAATGAGATTATACAGCAAGCAAACCACATCAAGGCTGGACTCAAGATTTGTAGGGAGGCATTCAACGTGTCAGCTTCACAACAGGAAAAAGTATTCATCAGCTTTGCAGGAGACCTTTGTATGTATCACAATGCCTCCTACATCACTGAACAAGTCTCTCCTATCACCTACCGCATGTATGTAAAATATACGCTGCCTCCCGTCCTCTGAGCACAATTTGAGGAGCAAAATCATCTTGCCTTCTGTCAGCCCCAACTGGGCAATGAAACCTGTTATTACCTCACTCCTCGCTCGGCCTCCTCAGAGAGCAGTGTTCAGATTTCTTTTCTCTGTGGTACTACATCAGTCACCATTACCAGCTTTCAACCTTTGCTAGGTCTATTACACATCATTCTGCTAATATGTTCAGAAAAATTACTTTCCATCTTGGTCAGAATTCAATGCATATCAATAAGTCCTACAAAAGGAATAGAGCCATCAGACATCACGTCATTCTGAAACAACTCCAAAAAAACAAGTTGGCTTTTTAGAGGAGACAATAGGCTTTGAACTTGATAATTACCAGCTATTCCTGATGACTCTACATAGGAAAAGCCACAACCTCCCCTGTTCATGGAGGCTGCAGATGTAAACCCTTCATTATCACTTCTGCTATGTAAATGTTCTTTTGCTTTTTCATGTATTTAACCTTTATAATGGTAAAGGAACTCAATGTTTAAACCAGCTTTAATTATATACTTTCCTGAGTGTTGCAACAAGGTCCCTTGAGTGACTTACTTGTCTAAAAGGCAGAAAAGTTTGCACAAATGGGTTTTAAAACACCACTTCTGGCCCACAGAACTATTTCTCTCACAGGGCACAATAGACAAAGAAAGGAGACAGAGTGTTTGTCTCACAAAAAAAAAAAAAAANNNAAAAAAAAAAACCACCAAAGATGGAAAGAGTTTTCAGGAATCCAGTCACAAAACAAGTTTTTGTAAAGATTGCAGATGGCATTGCAACCTGAGAGGACTACGTAACAGGGGCAGGCCCCTTTCAAGGCTATGTATCCAAACTGACTCTAGTGCCCAGGACAGCGTAAGATCCATAAAACACAAAGCCACCTTTGCTCCTCTCCCACCTAATGTGCTTTTAGTGCTGCATTAGATTTAACATGTAAAATGACTGTATTTTTAAAGACATTTAAGCACTTTAATCTTCAAAAAACAGAAGGCCAAATACCTTTAAAAGTCTGGCCCATTATCAGCTGGAAAGAAATTGGTAAAAGCACTTTTAGTCACTTGTTTCTTTTCTCTGTTCATCATCAATATATCTTTTTCATATATTGGCCTAATTTAGCCTGCAAGGTCTACTGAGCAGGGAATATGTTTTTACATTTATAGAGTGCCCCATAAATTTATGGCACTAGATGTGTTTTTATAATAGTAAGTAAGGGAAAAAAATCAATTATTTCAGTTAAATGATACTTTCCTCACACAAGCAATTGATATTAATGCCTCCAGCAATAGCTGATGTTGCTTCTATCAACACCAGAACCTCCAAAAAATCCTGGAAATTGTGTGCACGTGTTTCCATAGTGTGTGCAGTTTGGACTCTTGGAAAGTAATAAAGCATTTCAATGCAAGATGTCTCTTGACTCCGTGCTTACATAAAGGCACTCTGCTTATGAGTGCAACTTCTTACTTTCACATGGCTAAATCATTAGTGCATCTCATGAGTTTTAACATCACCAAGTACAAGGTGCTGTACCTGGGTCAGGGCAACCCCTGGTATCAATACAGGCTGGGGGATGAACAGATCCAGAACAGCCCTGCCAAGAAGGACTTGGCAGGGCTGATGGATGAGAGATTGGACATGACCCGGCCATGTGCCCTTGCAGCCCACAAAGCCAAACGTGCCCTGGGCTGCATGCAAAGCAGCGTGGGCAGCAGGTGAGGGAGGGGATTCTGCCCCTCTGCTCCGCTCTGCTCAGGTGAGACCCCACCTGCAGTGCTGCATCCAGCTCTGGGATCCACAGCACAGGAAGGACATGGACCTCTTGGAGTAAGTCTAAAGACGGGTCACCAAGATGTCTAGAGGGATAGAGCACCTCTGCTATGAGGAAAGGCTTTAAGAAATCAGTTTGTTCAGCTTGGAAAAGACAAGGGCTAGGGATGACCTAATTGTGACATTACAGTACCTGAAGAGAGCCTGCAAGAAAGATGGAGAGGGACTTTTTACAAGGACATGTAGTGACAGAACAAGAGGGAATGCCTTCAAACTGAAAAAAAAAAGTAGGTTTAGATTAGATATGAGGAAGGGATTCTTTACTGTGAGGGTGGTTGAGGTACTGTAACAGGTCGCCCAGAGAAGTTGTGGATGCCCCATTCCTGGAAGCATTTCAGGTCAGAGTGGATGGGGCTCTGAGCAACCTGATCTAGTAAAAGGTGTCCCTGCCCATGGCAGACAGGTTGGAACTAGATGATATTCAAGGTCCCTTCCAACCCAGGCCATTCTACAATCCCTTGATAAGGCCATCACATCAGATGGTCAGGATATGCACAAGCGCAACACATGCAGCTTTTGTTTCACTATAAATTTCTTTGAAAACTTATATAACTGCTGTACCTACCTTTACGTAGGCCTTTCGTTCTCTCAGCTTTTTAAAGTGCTTCTCTGGCCCACACTGCAGGATACATAGCGTGGTTTTATGCATATAGCATAGGCTCTAGTGGCATGCATGTAAAATGAATGCAAAATATGCAGCCAAGATAAACTCTGGCAGATCCAGAAAGCAGAGCAGAAGAAATCACTTTGCTCATTACCTTTAAAATCTCTTCCATTTGATAATTATATAACCAACAGAGGGAGAAAAGCACTTTTCCTTGCCAGACGTGCATTTTCCTGTAATTGAGCAGAACTTCACAGGATGCCTACTCTCTGTTTGAACCCTTAGGAATTAATTGTTTTATTCAGCCATTTCCATAGGACAAGGCCACTAAATAATGAGACCCATCAACCTTTAGAATTAAGGAAAAATACGGATAACATAGAAATAGGCAGGGCTTTTGGTGGCATGAAAGGACACCTCTAGCTAGCTAACAGGAATAGCCAATGTATTCCTGATCGTAAGTGCAATGATTTTAACAGCTGGTCTCACAAAATAGATCCCATGATTAATACATTTGAAACAAACCTGAGTTGCTAGATTAGAGCACTCTGTTCAACAGTGGGAGCATTCGTTAAATTGTGCATCAGATACCCATTGTCTGAGCGTGGTCCTGATAGTCACATTGTAAAGCTGATTCTCTAATATTCTTGGGATGCAATGTACTGCATTTTTTTCATCATTTCCTCTACATGTAAACTGATCTCCTGCGTTGAAGCTGTACTATTTAAAACAAAAGGGTTTGATTTATAGCCAGTCCCCAGCCTCATAAATCACACCTGCAGTGTGGTGCTCTGAGCTCCCTGTGTTCTGCCAGCATTTACGTTTTATAAATGATTTGGGTTTACCTCCCATTGTGATGGAGACTAATACAATTGCATTCTACTCTCCCAGCATTCACTCTTGCTGTTGCTCATTATTCCCACTGGGAATTCAGACCTAGTTTTTGCAAGCTTGTCAGGGGGGAGGGGAGTGGAGGTGGTGTGGGGTTTTTTTTAAATTAAAGAATGTTGAATTAAAAATTTATGTTTGCATTCTGTAGCTTTTTCTATCACTAGACATACTATGCAGTGGATTTTTTCCTCCCTATTGACTTTGCTTATATTTAGGCTCCCATTTGCTAAGCTAATGATTTGGAACTTAAGCAGGACAGCAGCTTGAAATGTTCAATATGCAGAGTATTTGACCTTCACAGTAACCCAGGTATGCACATCAGCCTTTCTAAAAACTGCATAAGGAGCTTAAATGATCATTAGAAAGAAAGAAAGAAAGAAAGAAAGAAAGAAAGAAAGAAAGAAAGAAAGAAAGAATGACTTTAGTTCCCCAAAAGACTAAGTGCAAAGATTTTATTTTTAACTCTCAGAATCTACTGAAATGCCAAAAAGATGCTTATATAATGTTTTGCAATTATGTTTGAAGCCCTCAACCATATAACAGTTCTAGTTGGTTAAGCACGGTTCAGACACTTGGAGATAACAAGACTTGCTCCTTAGAGCTGACAGCCTTAAGTCTTGATGCAAGGAATTATTCCTAAGTCATAGCACCATTTAAGTGAGATTGATGGGATTTGTGTACATGCCCTGATTTTCTCTGTACCAAAACAATCAATGGTTCCATTTTTTCAATTAATGACTATCATCACTGCCATTTTTTTGTTAAATACTGCTACTACTATACCTATAACCAACAGAAAACCAATAGTAGCTTGAGATTGGTAAAAGCTACAAATCTAAGTTGCGCTTCTGTCACAAATACTCAATACAACTTAGATTCTGCTTTGGATCCCAGTCTTCTGAGCATTTAAATTGCAGCCTGTTATTTGATGAGTCGAAGAATTTAGACTTGAGATTTGAAAGGCTGCAGTACATGTCAACGTATGCTGAGATCAGAGTCAGACCGAACTAGTTGCAAAAATATTTCTGAAATTAATAGTAGTTATTCAGACAAGCTACTCCCTTTCCAACATAACTCAGAGGTGGACTGGAATAAGTAGACCTGTTCCAGTTCCACAAAGGATTAAGCTAAACACTACTATTTTCAAAGCAGATTAAGTGAAACCAGAAGACACTTTGATTCCTGAATTAGGACTGTCCACACATGGACTTATGTAGGAAGAGCTTTTGCACTTTAAATGCAAACCTTACTTTCATCCAAATTAACTTTCAAATGAAGGCAGAAAGCCTTGAATTATTGTGCCCATTGTCTGAAAATTCATATAAAAGTACTTGTATGAAAAGTAGGATACTGAATTTCATAGTGTGAGCATAAAGATAATCAGTTGTAACAATTCTTGCTAGGTAAAAACTAGCCTAATTTTTAGAACCTGTTTTGCTTTTATATAGCAACTGCTTGTGTAAAAAACAGTGATTCTGACAAGTGCTTCCAAAATAGAAGTTAGTGAATTCACACATTCTGAACAACTGTTTTAATTCTCTAGCAGTTCAAAATTATACTTTATTCTGGATCAGTTACTGAGAAGTAAACACCAAGGTTTTAATGCCAAAATTTGTTACCTCAAGTTTAAATTTCTTAGATTTATAATCAAAATATGAGAAACTGTGATAGTAACTCTGCAATTATTATCCATTTGATATTTTATCTTATTGCAGGACGAGGTAGCAAAACACTGCATGAGCCTCCCCCTTCATTGCAATTATTGCTTGATCCACAGTTAGTTCTACCATCAGATTTAACTGCAGTAAAATTGAATCATGCAAATCCTGGTACACATGCATAAGGTTAAATTACGTCTTGCTGTGTAGCCTTGTGCATGTAATTCCATACACTGAAACAAGTCCTCTACTCTGATTTGTTTTATGAAGCATTTTCATACATATATTCAGAAAAGAGGTCCGGTATCATGAGCTTCATTCCGAAGTAGCTTCACATGCAATCATGTCCACTGAAATATTAGAGAATTTAATTGCAGGTTTGGTCCATCATTATGGCAAGTCCATTTGATCCAACTGCATGTGAGGCCGCATAGTCACGACATAGAACATATCCTTACACATTTGTTTCAAACAATCCTAAAATTCCAATGTTTCTTCCTGAAGGTAATGTCTTTCCAGAAGGTCCTGTCAAAACTAAACCTGCCATAAAAAATGTTTATGTAAAAAAAGAGGGTTTGGTTGAATGCATAAAACCTGCTCCTCCATCAAAGTGATCATTTGAGTTAACTTTGAAGCTTGATTTAAATATTAGCAAGTGTGAAAAATTTATTGCAGTCTTTACACAAAGCAAAAAGGCATTAAATGTGCCCCAATGTCTTCAATGAATGAAACTCATTTCAGTAAATGTAGATATGTTTCAGTTAATGGCTTTGTTTATAACGTGAAGCAGCAATTACAAGCTATATCTGGAACGCTGATAAATTCATCCAATCACCTCTCAGATATTGGCACAATCAATTTAAAGGAAATTACTAAACTTATGCTTCCTAAACTTGCGCACACAACAGCGGTAGCTGAAAATGTGCAGTTTGATTTGCATACACAGCTTTGACTTCTTCACAGACATTTCTGAAGACAAGTATCTAGAATTTTGCTGGAAATTTGCTCTCCTGTGATTCCCTACATGCTAGGATTCTTGACATAGTCCCTCCATCTGTTTTCTGAGTTAATCCTTATATAATAAAAAATCTTGCAATCCACTATGTTATTGGAATTCAAATGTCTCTTCCAAATGCTCCTGTACTAGAACTGATATTTTGAAAATACATTTAAATACCCAGACTTAGCAGAAGAGGACTGCCTATTTCCATTTCTGCAACTCATTTACCCTTGGGAGAAATCAATAAAGAAAATTTAACCATGAAACTTGCCAAATAAATATCTGATAGATTCATTAATATACAATAATAATCAATACAGAGGGCTTTCCTGGCAGTGAATGACTAGCTGGAGGAACCATTAACTGTGAGAAATTTCCAATGCAGAGTGCAATCTGATCCTGAAAATACTTATTCATATTATCAGTCCTTATTCTTACAAAATAATCCTGATTTGGGTGAGCCAGATGTAACATCCTGTTTAAGTACCATAACATACCTATTGTTCCCTAGGTACATTAATAAAGTACCATTTTTAGACCATTGGTTAAGTTCTGCAAATACTACTTATAAAATTACTTTAAAAGAAAAAAAAAAAACCTGTTTCTTTCTTAAGAGCTAGCTTCTTAAAGTTGAGTTCTACGTTCCCATGGATACACTGCATTGGTCCTATAATGGTCTTGCTTCAGCACAGTAAGCAGCAGGGAAACAAGACTAACTCCCAACATTTCCATCGGCTTAGAGCACCTTCATTAGCTAAGTACTGCTCCACTGCTGCCCAGTGGAACACACCTGTTTTTATCTTTTTCATTCTGAAAAAGAACTACTTCTTGGTCAAGGCCCTGCAGTTGATCTCAGCATAAAAAATATGCAGCTGTATAATTTCTCCCTAATACACCCCAGGCATGTTTCTCCGGCTGGTTCACACAGTGCCAGGTGGTTGCAAATTACTTATCATTATCCTAGATCATTTGTACAACACTAAGTATCATCACTGACCTCCCCCCCAGAAATATGAAGTTTTCAGTTTATGCACAGAATCCTGTTTTCTAGAAGAATTCTTAGAATGACAGAATGGTTGTCAATGTAAATAACAATCAAATACCTCTACTCCAAAAGAAATTAGTTATTCTGAGACGTTGCATGAATCCCATCTTATCCAACTGCACATGTGAGGAATAATTCTCTGATGCTACAAGTTGTTCTGCTTTCTTGTTCTTTGATGAAGATAATCATTATGGTCCCCAGGATAAGTCTCAAAGACATTTTTGAGGAAAGAGATTGGCAAAGAGAGAGCAATCTTGGAAAAAAAAGAAGCTATTAAAAAAACATAATTTTCTTTAGATGCAAAGGAGGCAGAGAAGGGTCACTAGTGGAATACACAGGTTTTCATCTCTATACCAATACTTCACGTATAGCCGAGGTAGTCAGTGATCAGAAGTGGTGAGTCTGCAAATGCTGCAAAACATCCAAGAGGCAGAAATTATTAACAGCAGTATCAGAGATGCAAAAGAGGGGAAATAGGGTTAAATTAATATTAGCTTTCAAAATAACATGAAAACATCTCAAGACAGAATACATTTAAGAGAAATCCTATCTTCAGGGTGAGGTGAACTAGTGACCTAACAGCTGTTTTCTACAAGATGTTTTCAGATGAGTAACAGGTCCATTGCTGTAGTCAGGATAAATTAAATTTTCTCTAGACTAACTTCTAAGATTGCTGCTGGTCTTTCTAACATTCATCAAAACTCCTCTCTCATCTGTTTCATAAAAAATTTGTCATCTATTTCGCCAGGTTCAGAATGGCCAGCACAGTCTATCGTAAAGTTCATTTTAATTAAAATGTTATTGTTAAGCTCAATATTTTAAAAAATCATTAATAAATTCACACTTTAACGTATCTCAAGTGATGCTGCATCTAAATGACTGTAAAGCTAGCCTGTGCATCCTGTACCACCATCAACACCATTGCTTTTGCTGTTTCCTGTCTTCTTTCAAGTTTCATTTAGTCTCCTCAGCCTTGCGGCTATTATCACCCAAACCAGTACATTGGATTCTGATACTGCCCGGGCTTTCAGGACGCTGTGCAGAACAAATCAGCACCATGGCCAATATTTGGAGAGCTGTGACATTGCTAGATGTAAACTTGGCTCACTGACTCCATTAGCCCCATCAATACACATCCGATGGCCACGTGAGTAACTACGTGATGTAGCAGCAGTCCTTTCAGAAGAACCATTGACTGACTTACTGCACAGACACAGAACTGACAATTAAATGAACTAACAGCTTCAGTTTACTTGCCGTGATCAATTCAAGCTACAACACAGTCGTGCAGGGTAAAGTTAGGAGCAGCATGGCCAAGCCTGAACCACAGCTGCCATTTTGTTACACGTCTTCCAGTAGAGAGTTTTTCTGTCAAAGGCAGATCAAGCATCTTAAAAATCATTTTCATTGGTTTATATTAAAGGTGCTCTTTCCGATGCGAGGAAAAATATTTTGGCCAAGAAAAGTATGGAACAATTAAGTGGAGTGGCTACTGAGTAGGCTGAGGATCCCACTGTGCAGGAAGTGACCTGCGCAGGGAAACTTCCTGCATCTCAAACAGAGTCTACTGAGTACTTGTATATAACCCATACCTGGGTCTGAGTCTTTGCTGTCTCACATAATCGGTATTTAAATCTATGCAAAGACTGTGAAACATGGTCACTCTGAGCAGACTTTTACAGCCACTTTGCAGCCCACAGAGCAGGACAGTGGAAAGCTGGTCCCCAAAGCAGCACTGCAGACGTTACATGCAGTAAAACTTATATTTACAGTATATTTTTCCATGCTCCTCCTAATCCACTTTTTTTTCCTTCATCCTGGATACAGGAATGGTTTATTTACTTTTCATATCCCTATCCTGTCTGAAAAAGGTACATCACTCTTTAAAACTGATAAAAAACTAAGTCACACTGAAGTGGTTTTGTGAAACTTATCCAAGTTCTTCAGTACAATTGACGTGTTTTCCTTTTAACATAGATATGGCAGAGTTGAATAGACTCCCTGGAGACTCCACAGTTATTTTCAGTAGCAACAAGAGCCCATCCCAAACATAACTTCCAATCTGTCATCCCTCCTTGAATACTAAAATGAGCCTCTTCCTTTTATAATGTACTGAAACCAAGTCCGTGTAACAAAAACACCTCCAACACTCCAATACCACCTGAATTATTTTCTTAGATATGTATCCCAATGCCACAACTGATCCCGTGTAAATCAAATCAGAAGGATTGTGCACTGCCTTTTCTCAAAACTTACCAGCATGGGAAGTTCCACTGGGAGATACACGTTTCTGCCAGGGGCAGCATATAGCATCTTGGAATTTAAAAGAACCACTAATGAGGAGATGATGCACACAGAGGAAAACAGAGATTTAATGCAAGCTAGAAATTTTGGGAAGTCCCCTCCAAAAAAAATTAATTTTTATTATAAAGGGCAAACTCAGTAGTAGTTCTATGTAACAGCAAAAGCCAAAAGTAAAAAGAGAAGGAATTTACACCTTTTTTTCTGCCAGTGACTCATATTTTTCACAGGTAAGTCATTAAGAGAATTCCCCACCATTGGTCTTTTAAAATATTAGTATAGATACAGGATCTCTACAGTTTTGGCAAAGCTATGGTTATTATGGAAGCAATAGCTTTGATTTTATGACAGTAACTGTCTGTACATATTCTCATGAAAGTCTGAAAGTTCAACAACAAAGTTTGGAGACTGTTTTCAGGGTGTTCTTCCTTTTTCTAGGACTGCAAGATTACTCCAAAGAAAAGAAAACAATTAAGAGGCATTGTTTGATTGTGATCACTCATTCAAGCAAATGCATCATTTACAGAATATGTTCACGTTTCTGATGCTCCAAGTTTATGTAACAGTGTACTCCCTCTTTCCAAAAATTTGCATGCAAGGTCTGAAAACTTTTTCTCCTACTAGGAACAAAATCCTACCCACATACATATTAGAACCCTTTTCATGTCTTTTCAAAAGAAGATGGGTCTTGGGATAAAACACAAGACGTGAAAGGCCCGAAGACTGCATACAATTATTTTGTGAAACACGAGACATGATGCTCTGACAGCACAGCCAGCCTTTAAGCGTTACTACACATCTGCAATCCAACCTGTCTTCAGTCCCACAGCACAGCTGTAGTCCTGGGCGGGCATTCCCTGAGCCCATAGCACCAGCCCTTGCACTATTCCTCCTGTCTCAGCCCCTCATCCGAGTGCATTGTGTCCCAGTGCCAGTGCCAGGGGCTGAGCAGCCACGTACCCAGCACAGAGGCACCATGACAGCACCTGGAATGGAAAAGGGGATCTGAAGCTTAACTTACCCTGGCAGACAACAGAGACAATTAAAACCAGCAAATCGATGCGTGTGCACCTACAGAGAAATCATGGCAAAGGAAGAGAAGTGCAGTGCTATCCCGCTATCTCTGCTCAAAGGAGCACTTCTACCAACTTTGTTGGGACTGTATCAGTCAAAAAGACATAGTATTTTGTTGTCTTAAGATATTTCTCAGTTCCATGGCACATGCATTCAAAAGATAACAGCTTCGGTTTCCTATTACTATGAATGCATTAAGCACAGCATCAAAAGTATTCCTGAAACCATTCTGTTTATCTTCTGGCATTGAATTTGATATGACTAGAAACAATTCAAAATTTGTTAAAATAATTTTTAAGCCAAATATTATCATCATCGAAGCTCACGCAAGTGCTCATGTCCATGCACTTGAAAAATAGGAATATCATATTTGTCATGATTATAGACAGTAAAACATTTTAGGACAGGCTGTAAGAACAATTGAGTGGTAAGGAATGGCTGTATTATTAAATTTCATCAGTGGCCCAGTGTACTTAAGACAGCAAGTACACAATCTCTTTCTGCTTTTTAAAATATTATTCATACGGACTTAGCTGTCCTCTGTTAAATAATGTCATATAACCACTGACCCAAAAAAGCAATTGATCAGTTGAACAACATAGCAAGGTTTATCATCTGTACGCAACATTGCAGACTTTTTGCAGTTTGAGTACCTAAAGTGCCATTCAGAAAAATGTGTCTCCAAAGGAAATTAATTGGGATTAGTTTAGCTGCCTCATTCTAGGATTGCAGCCTAATACCAAATTTTGCCTGATCTCTTCCTATTGCTCAGTGAAGTCAGACAGGAGGTGCAAGGGGATAGGTAATTTATTTTGTGTTCAGTATTGACTTCTTGGTCTACAATTTACCATCAGTTTTATTTCAATGGGAGTAGTGATCAAGCAGAAGACATGACTTAGCGCGTGACCAGCTCAAGAGAAAGTCCATTGTCTGACAACTAAAGTAGAATATTTAGAACCAATTTTGCAAGGACCAGCTGATATAGGCTTTGTTACAAACTGCTGTAAGGTGTACATCCCCAGTGTTCGCACTACCAGCCATTTACTAGTGTTCATCCTACCTCCTGGAATCTTCACACTTCCTCCTAGGAGGGGCAGCCTCAATACAACCATTCCTCCTGCACACTCAAAAGCTGCATCACCAAGAACCAAAACAGTTCTCTCGCCTATTCTGTGCTGAAGGAACTGTTAGTTTCTTAAATGTGGCACACAACCAACTGCTAACACCAAAAGCAACATTTCCAAAACCGAGACTGTGTAACAGATTTTGTACAATGCCTTTAGGCCTTTGAATAACAAGGTGTCAGCAGCCCTGATCAAGCAGCCACAGAATCAGTCACAGAATGGTTGGCATTGGAAGGGACCTCTGGGGGTCATCTGACCCAACCACCTTGCTTAAGAAGGACTGCCTGAAGCAAGTTGCCCAGGACCATGTCAAGATGGCTTTTGAATACCTCCAAGGATGGAGACTTCACGACCTTCCTGGGCAACCTGTGAGTGACCACACTCACCATGAAAAAATGTTGCCTTATGTTCTGATAGCACTTTCTGTGCTCCAGTTTGTGTCCGTTTGAGCCCATAGCCTGCTAGAAAGATGGCAGACAAAAGCTACCTGGAGTGCTAGGCAGAGTTGGAAGACAGGAAGGCTTTGCTAAATGAGAAGACTTTAAACATATCTATGCACAGTTATAGGCTTTACACACATAAGGACCAGTTTTTCACTCCTTTAGTGGTCCTGTAATGAGGTTTGTGATACAGCTTCTGTGACAAGCTTCACTTGCACCCTTCATGCTCTTCTGTCTCTATCAGAAGATCAGCCTCACTCTGTAGTGAGGGACACACATAAATAAATTACAGTGAGACTTCTGGAAACTGCAATCTGGAAAAGGCCAAGAAGCCTGATTTTCTTCATTGCAGAAGCTTTGGGTAGGAGTTGGAATCTTTGTTATGTGTTGTCGGGTTTTTTTCTGGTGAAATATTAGTTTCACGTTTTTGAAGAGAATATTAGTTTAATGTTTTTGCTTTTTTTTGTGGGCATATCATCAAAGAGTATTAGTTTAATACTTGCTATTGTTCATTTACTGGAGAAAAATCATTAAACACATGTCACTTCAAAACCGCGTGACATAATATGAAATTGAAATGACCTTTATTTTGGCACAGTGCTGCACTGAGTTAGAGTATTACGAAGTCCCAAGTGTTGCCTGTTTACAAATGCCAGACAGGCTACTACTATGGCTCTAATGTGCTCAGAGATTGTGCAGCCTATGAGCGACTGTAACCAACTGAAAATAGTGAATTAGCTGTGGGGGAAGAGTCACAGCTTACCAGTGGGAAAAGCCACTACTTCAAGACAATGGCTTTATTTATGTCGGAAATTTGACCAAATGGAAGTGGAAATTTTGACCAAGTACTCGCTTTTGTTAGATGTTGTTTCGGCGTTTGGCCTCCTGTCATGCAATCCATAAACTTGCATCTTGGGTCTAGGATACTTCTTCCCTTCCATATGGTTCTCACACCAAGTCTGTAAGAGTGACAGCTGAATGAGTCACAGTCATGCTTAACTTCAAGCACAAAGGTGTCTAATTCTAAGTCTTAAAAATGCACATGACTGCATCATAAAAAGCCACAGGCTGCAACACAGATCTTCAAAGCACTTCCAGGGAGCGCACAGATGTGTGTGTCAACCCTCTGCACCCACTGCGCCATTCTCAGGACTCAGGGTAGTCAAACGAGGGTCAGATTTCCACTCATTTCCTGAGGTTGTTCAACAGCTTTGGACAGCATCTGATGGATGCTGTGGATCACTAAGATTCTGTCCCCTGGACCTTTTAACACACATTCAGCCATCCCCCTCTCACATCAGGGGACTTCTCCTGAAGAGGTGCAGGTCTCCAAGACAAAGACATGACTGATTCTTATATCTGTTCCAAGAAGGAACTCCGTGGCTATAGCAGTTGCAGCGTTTCACTGTGTCCAACCGAGGTCCTTCTCCTGAGGCCTTACAACACAAAAGGCATTTTGTAATAGCTCCCTTTGAAATCAAATTAGCGATGTTTCAAGGCGTGACCCGTAAAGGGCTGCTGTCCAGAATGGACATGTGTTTGACAGATACATCTTCTACCTAGCGGGCCTCTTCAAGAGTACAGATGGAATCAAGATGTGTGAACAGAGCTCCAAAAGGGGAGCCATGGGATATCAGGATACACAGCAAACCACTCTACCTCAACAGATAAAAAGGAAACAATATCAGATACAGTGTGAAATAGCTCACTCCAGCTGGTAGGACAGATTCTGACAGCATTATATAGGTAAGATTACTGCAGAGAAAGATGCTATTCCATATGCGCAACAGCTAGAAAAATATAGCCTGAGTTAAACTATATAACCTTGTGCCAACTCCTTATAAGAAGTCATAAAAAGTCACAATCTCCTACTTCCATTTGTCCATACACTGCAAAATGCTAAAAGTTATTGTGGGCTGTAGCTCAGTTTACGCAAGTACACTATTTGATGGGCTGGAGACCAGAGTATCTAGAAAGCAGTCTATTTTTGCCTGTCTAGCTACAAAATTAATGGAAAAGTTAGAAAAGAAGATGAGTGTTCAAGTTTGCCACAATGTATTTACTTATCTGACAGAAAACTAACCATGCCCTCCTCCTGCAGGGTCAATTTCTCTGGAGCAGGAATGAAGATGAGAACTCCCATCCATAGTATGTGAAAACAGGAAAGCATTTGGTGGTTGGCCTTTCCAAACATCCAAAGGTCCCATTTGACTGTAGAGAGAATTAATTTAAAGCACGGCAACTTCCTTATGCAGTCCAGGCCTCAGCTCTATAACTCATTTTCACATGAATTCACAGAATTCATGTGAAAGAAAAAAAAATCATGCTAGTATATCAAAAACCCCTATAGCAGCCAAATTAAAAGAAACATCTGCTGTCAGGAACTCCATCAGCTACTCCTTGTTGCCAGTGTCTTTCTTCTGAAAAGAGGACACAACGGAGATTAACTATGTGCATTTTGCAAGATGAAACAGAGGCCAGGGCAAGGCCCTAAAAAGATATTGGTTCTGCATTATTCACTATGTGTCAGGACAAGCCATTTCTGAAAAGAAACTAGATAACTTTAGGCTAGGACTAGGAGCCAAGGTTAAAGCAGCACAGTGAAAAATGCCTGTGGATGACGACAGCAGACTTCACTGATGGTAGAACTTAATTTATATCAGACTCCCAATGGCTCATTTCTTCAATGATCTTCAAGTTCCGCCTCTGCTAACAACAGGAATGGCAACTGTTCCAGGAAACGGAACCAGTTTCTACCTTCTCACAAAAAGGATGGTGGAGCATGCCATACTGTACACAGTTCAGACCTAAGGTTAGAGCCAAGATTTGGCCCAAGTTCTTGTATATCTATCATTTCAGCTGCATTTGATTACTTAAAAATCACTGACTAACACTCGCAATTTTGATTTTATTTTTCCAGGAAATTACTTTAGAGACCAGGAAACTGTCACGGTGATCACAGACCTATACGCGATGCCATCCTGGCAAACTCACCATCCCTGCGAGACACACACAACACGAGATCCAAATCCTGATATGAAATGCCAACCCAAAAAAGGTGGGAATTCAGCTCACTCTTCACATTCAAGCAGATCTCCTTCCTTGGACTGCAAAGATGGTCAGTTGTCAGATTGACTTTGATCGTTCCCTCGGGGCCGGAGTGAGAAAACCAAACTTCTACCACTAGAATTTGATGAATCCCAGTGTGGCCACAGCTCTTTCTCTTGGATTATAAACCTAGTTAAAGCTTTGATTAAGGAGTTAGTAACTGAATGGCAATAGGATCATTCTCATCAGTGCATCTGTATCAGCAGCAGAGTAACATCCTCCTATTGTTTTTGAAGCAGTAACTATTCATGTTCTCCATGTGGACTATTAATAAACTTGGCCCTGGAAACTGTGCCGTTGGAGTAGTCCATTAAGAGAAAATATTAAAAAAATAATGCATTAAAACACAGCCTAAAGCCCAAAGATCAGTCTGCTCCATTGCCCAGGTTAGTGAACATGAGCCAACACTTACACTTTGAGTTCCCCCCTACAGTGGTACCTTTTCCTTTTCAGTCCTTCATGACACATTTACAGCTCTGTCTCTCAGCAGTCCCTACTGAGACTCCAGGGATCCACACTGGCCCATCGCGAATGTTATTTTTCTTGTGCTACTACTGTTAAGAGCCAATGGAAGATATTCAGGAAGGAATTAAGAGTCTGTGTTAATGTGATTTCTGTCATCCCCATATATCTTGCATTAGGTTAAGCATACTCTTTCTCCCCTTCCCCGTTTCAACACAGCTTCCCAATGCATAAGCTACAGAAGTAAGTTTGCATTAGCTTTATCTGCGCTAGACAATTGAACGAGCCTGGGACAGTTCTTTGGGACTACAGCTACTGGCTGCAAACATTTCCTATTCATGCTATTTAACCTTCTTAACCTCCAAAACAAGATGGTCAGGTACCCGTTCGGAATAGGTCCCGGGTTGGAGCTCATCCCCGAATGGTGCCTGTAAATTATTTGAGAGAAATCTAATTGTTCCAGGTCTAAAGCCTGCCAGGGACTCTTCTAGCACTCAGTTGTAGACAACGTGGTGCTTGGGGATGCTTCCTCACAGTTTTCTTTAATAGTATAGATATTGCTGTAGACAACAGGAAAAGAAACTCAAAATCACACAGAATCCAGTGACCAGTGTTCTGGTTTTACAGTTGTTTTCTTTTGTTTTCATTTCAATTCCTCACCAAAACTGCCTTCTACCCACTAATACCATATTCCACTCATTTACAAAACTATTCAATGCTCCTATGAACACTTGGGTTAGCTGTCAATATATTATCAAACCTAAAGCATTATATTAGACACTGGAAATATTACGGGTACATAAAATACACCCAGAAATGACACAACCTTTCCAGACCAGAAGGGGTCTGTCTTTCAGACCTCCATAGAGAGAGACTGAGTCTCTCTTAAGGGGGTACCCAATCTATACCACTCAGCAGATCCGAAACAAACTGAGTCACATTACAGAGCAAGCATTTACAGGTCTCTGCTCTAGGTCAGAGCTCCCCATCTCTTGTCTGAGTGCGACAGCTCCCACGCTAAGGTCACTGGTTTCTGGGTTATTCAAGCATTCAGTGTTGATGTAGAGTCAATGTGTTCCCACTCAGTTATGCAGCTAGGACACATCACCCCTCAGTTTCACCCTACGTTCTCAAACACATAGGCAGGCACAAGGACAGTAGTTTTAAATTCTTACAGAATGGAAAAGATCTGCCCTGCTCAGAGACAAAAATTCCTATCTCTCCCTGGCATCATTACTTGGTAGCAATAACTCCAAGGTGTTGAGACCACATTTAGCTTTACGGAATAAAACATAACAAGCTGTCAAAATGTGCATAAATAAATTAGAGTCATTATTCCAGCTTAAGGTTCTGGGGACATAAACAATCCTCTTGAAGTTCGCTGTGACATTTTCTGCAGCAGGAGCCAAGCATTAAAATTACGTCCTGTATACAGAGAGCTGTAAATGCATTCTGTCTTAGGGCCTGGCACTGCGGCACAGAAATCAACAGGCCTGCCTTGGAATAGAAAATACAGCAGTTCAGGGCCAATTCCCTGCCCCTGAGCACAAGTTTTATGGCACAGCCCGTGTCCATATGGCTAAACTCTGTCCTTCTGCTCACTCCCCAAAGAGGAGTTCTCATCCGTATCTGCCTGCTTGGAATAGTCCCCGGCTCACACTGCTGCCCTGACCCATCTCCAGGCCCAACTGCAGAGAGTGCTGGCTGGCACTGGCAGAACCATGCCCTGGGGTGTGCTAACACCCAAACTCCACAGGTCGCCAACGCCACTGCTCCTGGCCCTGCCCAATGTACTGACACAGCCACAGTCATTAGGATATTACCCTAAATGTCTACCCGTTTGTGACCTCCAGTTATATAATAAGAAATCCAGAAAGTGAGATCCAAAAAAGATATGAGGAATGAAGACATACACACATTTTGTGTGTATGGGGATATAAAGGAGCTGTACCAGGTGAGACCACACATCCGTCATGCCTCCATCACTAACCAGTTACAGGAACTGAGGAAACAGTGTGATATCAGGGTAAGCACACAGTGATACGTGCTCAGCACAGTCTCCTGCAGTACTTTGTGACTCAGGGACTTCCTGAACAAAAAGTGGTACCCTGATATTTAAAAGCCTTCTGAGGATTCTTCTCAAAGAAAATGAACTCTGTGGATTTAAGTGCTGTATAATTAAAAATCCAGTGAAAATAGGCTTCAGCAACTTGAGTTATAAACAAGGAGCAAACCCATTCATTCAGAAAACAGATTTTACATCAAAAGAACATCAAAACAAGGATGAACAAGAGTAGTGTCATTACAAGAAAGCATCAAGCTGAAAGCTACAATCTCTAAGAGCAAAATGGCACTGACATTATCACAGAAGGCTTTTGCTTGGGCTCAGTGCACATAAAACACAACGGAATCAAATTTTGTAGTCTATTCAAGGCAGAACCTGCTGTGGGAGAAATAAAAACAAATGGCTAGTAACTGGCAAAATGCAGGATCCCTCCTATTTTGCAACCAACAATTTTTACAGCAAATGTTTTTTCCTGGCTTTTTTGGTATACCCCTTTAAGGTTTTGAAAAACCACCATAGCAACTGCGTCCTTGGGTTCTGATGGGTATTTTTGAGCTACTTGCTAAATCCGTATTAGGAGCTGAGGAAGCCGTGGCAGTATGAAGAATTGTTCCATTCCTGAGTGGGAAATTCCATGAGATAAAACATTCTTGCATTTTGTCCAGCAGAAATACTGTATTTCCACTGAAAATGCCATACTAATAAGCTCACTAGTGATGTTTTTCTAGAAATTAGTAAGACAGAAAAACTTTTGACTTCTCTGTCTCTCCTTCTCTCTCTCTTCAATGTGGGATCAAGTTGGTTAAATCAAAAATCTAAATGCATTTTTCCCCCTAATAATAAAGAAATTTATATTTCCTTGGTTTTGTCTTGATGTATCAAAAACATGCCAAAGGAAAATCATCCTGCTTTCCAAAACTTTTTGTTGACCATGGAAAGGAAAGACTCCCTAGAAATTCACCTAGCACAAAAAGGTTCTTGCTTGCTCTGTGCTTACTCACAGCTAGGTCACAACAATGCAGATGCAAGCTTGAACATCCACGATCTGACTCCTCTGAGATTTCTCCTCACTTCCATGTACATTGTAAACATGACACAAATGCAATCCAGTATTTTTATTTGGGAAATCATGGAAAGTTGCGGAAATTAATTTGGAGCAGGTGACAGAACAATTCTGACTAGGACAGAAATCAGGAAGAATACAGTCTTCTGCCAAACTTGGGAAGGAGGTAAAAGGTACTACAACACCGAATTCATGCCTCTGTAGATCACTGTCTGATGTATATTAGAAGAATGCTGGTTATGTCATGTGATTCTCTTCTGCCAAAAATTTCCTCATCTGCAAAACGGTGACAGCAGCATCGCCAACCTCACGGGGATCCTGTGAGGACAATGACCGGCTTCCCAGTGTTCTTACACTGGGCAAATATTAGATGAAGGACAGAGGAGCCCATCACCACCTTATGGTCTCCTCAAATGCCAGAGAAGCAGTATAGGGCGCCTGGCATGCAGAGCAGATCTATTCATGTGGGATCATTTTACCTAAACCAGCATTGGCCTGGATTCCTCAGATAACTAATCACCTTCAGCTCAGAATACAACTACTACACCAATGCAAGATATAAAAACACAGTGCTTACAATCACATGTGTAAGATCAAATTAATAGAGAAACAGAATAAATGAATCTAATAATATCAGATCAGAATATATTTGAGTTACAAAGGATTTAAGAAAAAAAAAAAGGGGAGAAAACCCCAAAAGTGTGTAAAATGATCCCTCAGACTAACCAGCAACTCTAGTAAGCCAGCCATACAGGAAGGGCTCAGGGATCAGCTTGGTAGGGAAGAGAAGCATTCTCATGATGCGTAAGCTGTAATGAGGGCAGCAGGTGACACAAGCCCCTCAAAAACATTGCATTGTCAATGCAGCAACACCTTCTCAGAAGGAACAGTTTCATATGACAGTGTCCCAGAGTCTCTCACACCCCGTTAATGATGTCCATGTCTTGGAACACACCTGGAAAAAACAGAGGCATCACTACAAGATATCTTTGGAAACAGGTGAATGCACAGGAGAGGCAGCTTTACACAAAGGCACCATGAAGTTCCCCATTTCTTTTCCTCCCAGCCTGTGTTGTGGCAGGACAAAGGGCAGACATAACAAATATGGGAATCACCAAAAAAACCTAGGAAAGGGTTTTCTGAAAATATTGTGTGTACAAGACTATATCCTACTCCTTTCCCCTCTGGTGGTTACAGTCCATCTTACATAGGCATGCCTTATCATTAAAGATAGGCAATTAAATATGGGAAGGGATGTCAAGTAAATGGTCTGCATTCTTGTGAAACCATTCTTCCATAAACCAGAAAATATTTAGGAAGAGGTGTGCAAACTGGGCACGGGTGCAAGAGTGCAATTGAAAGGTGAGTATCATCTGCTGGAAGCAGATCTAGACAGAAGGATTCAGCATGAAAAATATTTCCTTAGTTCTCAAGACATAGAATTTTCTTCCTCTGGCCTGAAAATATTTGTTACTTTCATTCTGAAACTTTGCGTTTTCTATTCATACTTCCAACAACAAACTGTCAACTGCTGTTCCAAAATTTACAGTGTTTCACAAAAAAACCTACCGACCTCAGCAAAATATTCTTCTGCTGGCTCACATAGACCAAAGCACTTGAGCCACTGGAAAATACAGCAGAGAATAAAATATTCGGCCATTAAAACTCACTTATCCATTTAGTTTCTCTCTAACAGCCTTTCAGAGCTTCAGTTCAGTGACATGAAAACCTCCCCAATCCAGAAAGTGGTCAGTCTGCACAGAAAGCACTTTCCAACAGCTTTGATGTCTCCTGGTGAGACTGTACATTTCTCCAGAAGCCCCAGGGATATACGCTGTAGCAATATAAGGGCTGAAATTTGTCCTCATAATTTCATACCCTTAAAATCCTGAGTAATCCTCATTTTGAAGACTTAAGTGAGACTTAAGCAGTACATAGCCTCATACCAAGTCTTCTTTGTGTTGGCACAAATTTCACCCAGGCAAGACAATATTTGCTCAGGTGCAGTACCTTGGGTGAGAGTTAATCCCTTTCATTTCTGACACAATACTTATTATGTACAATAACTAATAAAAGCCACTCTTGAGATCGACAACCCACACACTTTCAATTTCCTCTCATGTACTGTAGCCTTTCATAAGCTCCTTTGATCCTGCATAGGTGTCAATCTTTGCATGCATATAGGTCACAAGAAAGTTCATCTCATGTTAATAGCCCAGTCACCTTCAGATACATAGATTTTAAGCCATTTCCATTTCCAAATTTCAATTTATCATCTTATTTTAGTTTTTGCATTATTCTCAAAGATGCAAAGCAACAGAGACTGTGATTCTGCTTGGACCCATATTAAAGAGGAAGAAGTCATGTCAAATATCAAAGCTTCCTTCTTGCCTGGCCAGTCGGAGACACCGGTGCGCACTGTGCTCTTCCCTGTCAAGGGAAAGGTGGGCCATCTGAGGCAGGGTTTACAGGGGCTACTGACCCAGGAGCAGCACTCCTGAGACAGTGATTGGTCTGAAATCCCACCAAATGCAGAATCGAATCGTGCGGGCTCAGGATGCCTCATGAAATCTGAGCTGAGGACTCTGAATTTGGGGAAAGGCAGAGGGCTACCTGATGCAGGCACTCCTAGAAGAGCACTGATGAACATGAAGCACGACTGTACCCTCGTCTTCCTCCAGCCCCAGAGGCTGAGCACAGCCTTTCACAAGTGTTCAGGCTGGATCCTGCTGCAGCGTGAAATCCCTGCCCAAAGTAAAACATCCTCCATAGCTTTTTTCTTTTTTTCCCCACAAACCACCAGCACTGAAAATTCTGCCTTCTTTGGTGTTTCAAATAGGACCAGAGGCTGCCAGTGACAGAGTGCAAGACAAGAGGGACTGGATTTAATCTTTTCTGAGAAGGCAAACCTTACAGAAATGTTTGTTTTCACTCTGCCGCTCGACATTCCAGCTAGTGGGAAGCTTCAAGAACTTGTTCCAATGGCTTGTTTCTCCTGCTCCCTCCCATGACAAATTGAAATCAATATTTTTAGATTCTTGTCATTCCCTTGAAGACTCTCTCTCCCTCCCTTCCCGAGGTCACACAAACTTTGCTTTGGACTCCAAACTATTAATTTTTCACATTACTCATTTTAGGTGTCTGAAAAGCTTCTTACTCATCAGCCCATAGAAGGAAGTGTTCTTTTCTTTTTTTTTTTTTCCTTTTTAAGACAAATAAGAGATACAGATGTCAGTAACAGAAATTAAGTCTCTTCCAAGCCATTGCAACAAGGTGTCTCCAAGCCTGACTTGAAGTCCTTGGCACACACTTGCTAGCTTTGCTTCAGATCGGAGCCCTTTGCTTCCTTAAGCACAGAAAAAAAAAAAAAAATCTATGCCAGTTGAGGAAATCAGGAGTGCTTTTCTAACCAGGCAAAGTAACTGCAGGGAATGGTAGTGAAGTTGAATTCATTTTCCACAGGTCACCAAACCCTGGGTCAAACATTACTGACTTCTGGTAGCCATGAGCTTAAGTTAGGTTTACACTCTAACTAGAGTTTAACAGCTGCAGAGCCCAGCGTCAGCTTCAGGAGCTCAGCAAGGACTCCTGTCAGCTCTGCCTGGAAAAGAGATGAGCATGTAACAGGAAGTGGCCTGTGAAGCAAGAAGCAGCCTTCCTCATTTACCAAAAGTTCCCTTTTCTGCTCAGCTCCTCTTCCAGACTCATTTGGATTAGCAGAGGAATGTACCAGTGCAGTCCTACCTGTCAGCAGGGAAGAATGTTTGTGCATCTGATTCCTCTATCTCTCTACCAGAGCTTTGCTCTTGGATCTCCTGCGGCTCCTGATAACCTCCTATGTTACTGCAGCTGTTTGTTTAACATAAACCCATAAAATTCTTGAGGTTGCCACATCGCCCTTTTCTCCTGTCCACACCCAGGATCTCCTCATCTTCTTACACACAGTAAACAATTCCCCACAGGGTCCACATTTGTTGTGATAACTCACCAGCCCATTAAAACTTCAACTCTGACGCACCCAATGCAGCAAGCTTGCGCAGTGCTGTCAGGTAAGACTTTGCTGATGCACTCAGACTTTACCAATAAAATAATATTTGTGTTCTCAAAACCATCTACTTAAGTCTCCCGGAATGCCATAGCAAGAGCTACAAAGTATTTTTAAGGAAAAAAAAAAAGAGAGTGAAAATATTTTTCACCATAGAGACTTCACCAAGTCTAAGATTATGTAGACAGGGCAGAAAGCATTCTGCAAAGGCATAAAGACAGTTTTGTTCTGCTCACTTATACAGCTCCTTTGGTTGAGTACAAATTGGATGCAAGTAGTGCCATAATCAAGTATTTCTGGTTGGGTCCTTGAGTGGGCAGAATACAACTGAAATCCTGATGATCCACATTTTTTTCATCAGGTAAGCCAGGATGACATACGAGGCAAAATAATGCAGTTTGCAAATGTCCCTATCTAGACTTCAGGTCTGAAAAAATCTGCTGAGCTGCTTGTGCTTGTTTGGAAAAAGTCCTAAGCCTAGATCAGCAAGAAGGTCTTTCCTTGCTGCATTGCTTCATGCCTGCCTGGGACAAGGTCCTGTGCAATTATTTCTGTGCTCAGGATGTCTGAGGCGGGAGTCTTAAGTCCCCTCCCCTGCAGACTCTTGAGAATATACTCTGACAGACTGCATTATGCACAGTTTCTTCATTCAGTTGTCTTTCAAGATGAGGTTCCCTTTTCGATAAACACATAGGTCTAAATTTACAGAAATGCGTGGCATACACAGCCAAAGGAGGCAGAATGAAGGTATTAGTCAATCAGTATTAACAACCTGTGTTTTAATACTACAAATATCTGAAAGCATTTCTTTGTACATACCTTTCTGGAAGTCCACAGCCTATTTCCCAATCAAAGACAACATGTTGCCCATGCAACAGCAATAAAGCTGTCACACCGCCTTCAGCTGTAACTTGCAATCTGTCCATATCCGATACTTCATTGAAAAAGAAAAGGTGCAGGCCCTAAATCTGGATAAATTGACTGGCAAAGGGCTGTGTATCGAAAGTTCAGCTCACTTTTTTCTTGGCAAGAGCATTTAAATCCTCTAATGGAGATTTATGTCATTTTGTCTGGGTGCCTTTCCCGCAGAGGCTTCAGAAATTAATCATGCTTCCTGCACAATCATGGAAACATCCCCGAGTTAGCATGAAATTACCTTTCAATTTTTTTACCTCATTTTTTCCACCTGTTTTTCTTCTCCAAAATACCTGTACTGGCTGAAAATATCACATGCTATATTTTAGACTTATGGAGAATTGTATCTCTGATCATCAACAAGATTCTGCAAATTATTAGGACTATAACACCTTCAACATTTCTTAAATTGTTTTACAGACTTGACTGCTGTTTGATCAGACTCACAGACACCTGTAAATTCAATATCTTTAGAGATATTTTCTTATTTTGCAATTTCAAAGAGCTCCAGACTTGTAATTCATTTTAGAGACAAATGACCAGCACTAAACTACTCCCTTATTTATAATTTTTTGCTATGTTTCATGTTTCATTAGAAGATGCAAAACACCCTGACAAACAGGAACTGAAAAATAAAATATTGAAGCAGGAACTTCTGTTTGTAAAGATGTCAGTTTAATGTATGCAAAATGAAAGATATTTTATAAAACCTATTAATAAAAGTATTCCCAAGCTAAACCAAAGTTAACTGCAGCATTTCTGGTCTACTTTAAACAATACTGGTTTCATAACTAATTATCTCACAATTACTAATATTTTTCCTTGATGAACTCTGTGCTGCCTCATCCTAATGAAAGTGCTGCAAGGTAATACAGCAGTTACATGACAATGCAAATAGGACCCATTCAATTTGCACAAAAAAAGGTTGCAAGGAGCAATTAGCACTTCATTAATATGATATAAAATGCTAATTTGCCATATATCCCAAGTGACTCAAAACTCCTTTCCATCCATATGTGCAAATAATAGTTAATATGATGCAGTGTGTGTGAACCAGGTTCATGGTGCATTAGCTGGAATCCCTGTGTCAGTTTTCAGTATAATAGCTATTAGTTAATATGAACAGTAGCTCACATTTAACCTATGACAGCAGTGTTAAATGATAAAAGGATCTGTTGGCAGCAATATCTCATAATTCCACTCCCGTAAAGTTCTCCCTTCCTTGCTATCCAGGATGAAGTATTGGAAACTGACTTCTAATCTAATTTATAAAGCAGATTGAAATGAAGTGCTGGTAGCACTCAGCTTGGCTGCTCAGCATTTTGAGAAGCAAGATCATTCCTGGTGAATTGCACAGCTCAGGCATTCAAGCACTCACTGGCAGCTTCTAATGATCAAAGTATTTGACTTAAATAATTGATTTATTTATACCAGTAAAGAAGCTCCAGGGGGTTGTGAATATTATGAGATATAATCACACCACTAGGGAATTAGAGACACTCAGATGTGCCTTGTGCTTGCTAATGCCCTACGGGTGTGATTAGGATATCATACATCAAAGGAATTTGCTCTAAAATTTTTCATATAATAAATTAATAAAAATAATTTATTTAAATAATTCCATTGATTTAATGGGACAGATCTGATGCAAGATACAGTATGCAGAGAACTACAATGAAGTGTGTTGATCTAGGGCACTGCAGAAACCCTGACCATCTTCAGTTAACACTCAGGCACCAGCAGGATCCTCCGGCTAGCGGGTCCCTTATGAGGTATTAGCATCACCTCAAAGCTTACTGTCTGCAGTGAGCATTCCCAGAGATTTCAGTCAGCCTGCATTGTCTGAGATGGAGTAAAATGGTGCTCTCCAACAAATCCTTTCAAGAAGGGAAATGCTGATTAACAGTGACACACAAGGCGGTACAGCATTCTGGCGCAGGCAGGCGAAGCAAGGGCTGCAATACCTCATGGAGAAGCCAGGCTCTTCTGGCCAGATTGTGTACTCAGATATTTTAACATCTACCTCAATGGCTTATGTGGCTTGACCATTGCAGACAAAAAGGATTTTACAGTCTTTAATGCACTCCTTATACCAGCATAAAAAAAACATCAGGGAAGCGTTCTTATTTCCGTTATAAGAAATTGAGCCACCCAAAGACCAAATAACCTGCTCGAGGGCACGCTGAGAGTCTGGGCAGACCGGGCGATTAAACCTGTACTGATTTTTTGCAATACGCTTCAGAAAATTTCAGAAATACACCAGTTTTTCCGCAAGGATATTACAGCAACAGGCAATTAACACCATGTTATCTTTAACCTAGTGTGCTGTAAGGGAAGTATTTAGATGTTCCACTTTCAAAAGTACAATCCTTGTCTTTATCCCAGGACTCACAGGGAAGCATTTATGGCAGTGACAGGAAAAACAAAAGGCATCTTTTTAGAGAAGAGTTGTGAAAAAAACCCTGTAGATCCTTTCAGAGCCATAGAAAGGCATGAAGACAGAAAGCAAAATTTGGGGGTAATTTGTGCCTCAGACAAACTAGTACTCCAGGTGCAAAACACGATTGCTGTCCTTGAGTTGCAGAAAGAATGAGCGAATAAGGCACTTTGAACCCATGTCTTAACTTCCCTGGGGTCAGGTCTAGTCTGTTTTATATTGCTTTAGTGCCCTCCTAAGATGTTGCAAAAGAACTCCAGAACTGCAATGTTATTTAAACAAGCCGTGCAAGTTCTAAGTGAAGAAACCAACAGCAATTATAAATTCCTGCAAAAGCAACATCTCTATCACTAAAATTAGAAAGGGAGAGGCGTCAAGAGATTTGTTCATGCCTATGGGAAAAGCCTGAGACTGTGTTTGACTTCTCCATACTAAAGCTTCATTCCCATCCTTGCATATGTGTTCTGATTTAGGAACAACAAGCATTGTACATGCTGGCTGGGCCCATTATCAAGTTATGCCACAGAATGACATACCCCTGGGCACATCACAAATCAGATGTTCATCAAGTGTTTTTATTGCAAGGATCACATCTGAAATCAACTTCAAATGCACACAAAATTCACTCTCTCTGTGTCTTAGTGAGTTCAAAAGAAACTCTCCTGTCTTGGAATTTCAGGATTTGAACTGCACCTGGAGTCATGCAGTCCACTGACTGTGCTACATGTAGCATGCTGTGTTGAAAATAAATGTACATTTTTTTTTAATGTTTATACCCTTTTTCCTTTCTTTACCTCATTTTTCCAACGTGCACATAATAAATACAGCCTGTCCTACAGATGCAGTTTCACTAAAGTGCACAAGAGGACTTTTTTACTCCCCAGCACTAAGGATCCAGCACTGTGCACCGGTTGGGCTGTGGCAGAATTTCAGCAAGGGTGCAGACCCCACGTTTAGGTAGGGCTTAATCTGCCCATATGGTCTTGTAACATGATGTGTATTTGCTTTGTACTGCTTATGTTTCTCATCCGCCTGGGCTCTCCCATGCCAATTTACCCGTGTAGAACTGAGCTGAATGCAATTTTCATGAGGAATCATGAAAACACAGAAAGTCTTCCTATCTAGGCCCACCTTTTAAAAAGTACAAAAAGTCTGTAAAATCCCTGACATATCTATCATCATTAGACAGAGTCATGTCACCAACTTTGACCTTAATTTCAAATTCTTAGGTTTTCGTGTGATTGCCAATTACAGCTTCAACAGCTACCTGATCTGAGGGAGTCCTGTGCCGACTGGGAAATCTCAGGTGTGATGCCAGTTGAGATTATAACAGTTTAATACTTCTGATCCTAGTGGTATCCCAATATGCATCCCACAGCGCTGCTGCCTGTTAGTTAAGACTGAAAATACCAACAGTCTACCCTTGAAGCAGACTGTCAAGTTTACAAGCAGCCAGTGGAGATCAAGGATTATTAACAACATCGGCTCTCAGAACTGAGTTTTTTTTAAACAGTGTCTGTTTTGTTATCTATATCAGCCATGACCTGTGTGTTTTTCTCAAGGATAACAACAGCTACACCACCTTGAGCAAACCAACTACTTAGGAGACCAGAGAAGTGAATCACTGAGATAGAGCTCAGAGCAGAAAGCAGCCCCTGATGGTCTCAGCAGTGAAAATACCTATTCGTGACTGGAGACAAAACTTAAATGCCAAGGAACAAAATAGTATTAAAAGCTGAAGTTTATTGATACATTAGAATTTTCCATGTTTATTTATAACTGAAAATGTTATTTATATCCATACAGGACTAAAAATCCTCTCTCTTTGTGTACAACAATGCTCTTTGCTTTAGCTCCAGTGATGGGTGGGCAGCATTTCTCAATATCAAACCTCAGCAGACCAATACCCAACACGGAGGGGCCCAGCGTCTACAATTAACATAATGAGAGCAGGCTGACAGCAAGTCAGAGGCAGGAAGGTAACTGCATGCCAATACAGCTCCATGAACCACAGGATAAAAGGGATTCAACAGGAGCTTTCGTGAGCAGGACCTGACCTCGAAGGCTTAGCTGTAGTGAATCAAGAATGATGTTAACTAACGCATGGCTCTTTGCACAAGCTAAGTCTCAAACTTGCCTCCATCCTCATCCTCCATTGCAGGAATTCAGTCTGAAGGTAATGGAAACCCAAATCACATCCAAGTGGGAAATAAAAAATTAAAAAAAAAAGTCAGGAATGACACACATTGGGGCATAAGAAACCAAGAATAGACTCAGCAATGGCAGTGGGCTTTGTAACTTAAAAGCAGGGGGTAGTTCTCCGAGGAGCAGCTTTCCCTTCTGCAGAAAGCCACTCTTCCTTAGCCTCCCTCACTGTATGAATTCAGTCAGAAGACTCTCTCCTTCATCCCAGTGGTTGTGTCCCAGGCATTGTGAAATATTAGTGCTGTCAGCATTTGCAGCTGTAGGAAGTCAGATATAAGCCCTAGTGCCACAGTATGCTGCTGGCAATGGAGCCTGGCAGCCCTATCACCAGCTAGGGCCTTCAGCACACAAAAAAAAACCAGTTAAATAAACCACAGACTTGGTGATCAACAAAAGACCTGCCTGCTCATTCTGCCTGGAAAGGAAATTCCCTCCTTTTGAGCTGGCTGTTAAAGTGCCACTCTTCTCTGAAAAACACCTAATGTAAGATGACATCCTCCACCCAAACCAGCAGAGCTCCTCAGCAAAAGTTTCAGATCTGGGAGTCAAAGTAAATGACTGAATCCACACTAGCTTCCCTGCAACAGAGAAAAGGATTTTTAGGGGCACTGCTCACTCAGCAACTCTGAGGATGAGCAATATGACAGATGTAAGGGCAAACGTGAGGCACTGCAGCTCAAAATTATCTCCCTGGGTACTGACTTCCTGCTCTGGGCAGCCCCTCTTCACTGAAGGAGTCACCCTACCTTGCACGGCTGCCTGCTCTGTATTCCTCCTCCCCATTTCGGGGCCAGTGGGGCCTTCATGCCGAGTAGAGGTTTGCAAACTGAATAAACAAAATGTTAGTCATCGCAAGGCCAAATTCAGTCCTTGGTGTATGTTTATAATGATATAGCCAAAACTGTCCAAGGAGGAACCCAATGACATATTTTCATATGAGGCAGAAAGAGCATTACTTATCTTTTCATGCCTTTATATTGCTCCTGATAAAATCAGTAGGAAATTTGTCTTTGGTTTCAAAGAGAGTAGAAAGCTGCACTATAAATTTTAAATTGAGTTTTCAAGGCGTTGGGGTTTTTTTAACTCCCGCCTTTTTCAATAAACCTGCAAAATGGGACAAGATTCTTTGCCACCAATAAAAAAAACCACCAAACATAGAACTCATTACTCCTTAGCAGCCACTGTACATCACGGAAGCAGTGTTTCCTTAAAGGGCATCCCCCTTTCGATGGAGAACTGCAATGCTTTCTAGTAAAATGTCTAAATCTAACTCCTCATTACTTCAAGTTCCCCACTCCACAGCAAGCCTGACAGCCTTGGAGCCTGTGAAAGGAGGAATGTAATGAGTATACATTAATGTTATATACTTTCCACAGTTCTTGTTCTGGTGTGACCAGATTTATGTATAGAGTAGCTTGAAAGTAATTCATCACGATTATACACAGCATTGACTTCAACATTTCTGCAGGTAGCACCGTCTCCAAACTCTCTTAGCCATGGCTGTATAAAGGAACTGAGAAGTGGTGACACAATGTTCATTTGTTTTGGTGGCAAGACTCAATTAAAACAACATAACAGGGTCTAAAAAAATACTAATCTGTGAAAAAATGTGAAAGTGAGTTAAGTAAAACCTTCAAATATTCCCTTGTTCATGACAAGCTGTGTGGGCTGACAGCTTGTCCCAAGGGAGTGAGAGGTCTTAGAAAAAGCCCTGCTACAAAAGGCCTGGCTGTTAAGGCAAATCCCCACCAGTCGGAGCCCTGAGGAGGGTGAAGCCCAGCTATTGATGCCCAAACACAGAGAAGACATTGTGAAGGAAATATGGGGGATGAGAATGGCAGTGGAGGAAACAAAATAAGGACTGCCTCCCACACAGGGGAACAACAAACCTGTGAAAATAAGAAAGCGCTTTTTCACTAGACAGATTTTTAAGGAAGAAAGACATGTCCCATGGCTTTCAAAATGCTACCTGGGCCATTAGTGAACTGCATGCTACCACAGCTTGAGGCATGGGGGAGACAAGGCAGGTTATTAAAAGAGAAATACAAGGAGGGTTCTTTTCAAGTAAGAATCAATTTAATTGCTGCTATCTTCAGAGGGGACAAAACAAATAATAAGGTGACCTCAAGTATTGCTGACTTCCTATTTTCCTCCAAAGTTCTGCAATAGCTAGTGTGGTTCCCAGAGCACCAGGGTCCTCAGGCCTTGTCACCAGAGCTCTCATTTCTCAGGGGATTGCAGTTCAACGAAATCATGTTTTAAAGCCTTTTTTTTTTTCCACACACAAGCTATAGTCACAAATGTCATGCAAAATGTTAGAAATAGTCATTTTATACATCTCAGTTGGGAGTGAGTGAGAGAGAGGAAGAGGAGCCATGTAAGGAAATTTGAGTCTCTGAAGCGGAGAGTAACTTCACAAAACTAGGATTGTTGAAGGGAAGCAAAGCTCTCTTGTTGGTTTATACTGTCCAGAGCCATAACTGGATTATAATTGAAAATAATAATAATAATAATAGACAGAGAGTGATTTTAATCAAAGAACTTACAGGTAATTTTACATATTTGCAGTTCTCGTGTGTCACTACACCTCTCTGTAGTTACTCCTACAGATGTTTCATGGTATACTGTACAGGAGTCCTGAAAGCCAAAATGCTATGCCCCAGGACACAGTCAGAGCAGCTAAAGGACCACAAAATCCCTCCTCCCAAGCCCCAGGTCTCACCAAAAGTCCCTAAGATATCTGTACAGGCAATGCTGGTAAGTGATATGACTATAATGACTAAAGACAAAAGAAAACATTGAAGAACAATTCAACACTAAAGAAAGACACAGGCTTTCCTTATTAAGTACTCTAATGTTGCATCTCTAAGTCACACAGACTTTCCTTATTAAGTACTCTAATGTTGCACCTCTAAGTCTCTCGTTCAGCTTCTAAGTTCTAATATAGGAGCAGTGAGAGAACAAATCATGAGAGGCCTGCACATGAAAGAATATGTCCCATCTGTGAGGTTGGATTTACTTCCCCAAAACTTTACTCCCCAAGAACCTTCTTACATGTAGTAAATCCACTAAGGGAGAGGACTGTGTTTGCAAGGTCCATTCTTCACAGTGAACTGCCTAACATGGAGCTTTTTCCCGGAAAGTAAGCAGAATATTCAGCTGTGGAAGTATAATTAAAAGACATCTGTGCAGTTCTCGGAGTCCTCAAAGAGAAGATGTGGCCAGCAAGACCCAGGACAGCCCATTAGCAGCCTGGTTTTCTCATGACATGAACTTTCTTGCATACCCCATGGCAGATTCCACTAAGAGCAGTATTTCATTTGTTTGAATTTGCATTAAGAACAGAAATACTTTGTTTCTTAGAAGGCAAAATCCTCCCAGCAATTACTTTACTAGATGAGCATCTCTGCTTTCATTTTAAAAAATAAAAGGAGCTGTCTCTGGTGTGTGTCAAGAGCTGCAGGCACTACGTGGCGCTTGCGACACTCCGTCTACCAAAGAGGTTCAAGGCAGCTCACAGGCCTTAGACAATGCCAGCAGGGCACTCACAGGGAAGTGACAACAGAACAGCCACATGGCCCTGCAATAGCTCAGACAGCCCTGCCCTTAGCCTCTGGTGGTCTCCAAAGAGTCTGTGAGAAGGGATGCAGTCCCAACAAGCATTTTTCCTTATTTTTCCCATATTCTACAGCTCTTCTCTGGGCCTGGTAATGTTGAAGTTCATCTCTCTGAGCACAATTAAACAGAATAAGATATCAGGTTTAGCATCAATAATGGCTAAGACAGCTCACCTCCAAATCTCCCACCAGGCTGCACAGCCCTGAACATGATGACATCCCTCTCACTCACACAACAGGCCTTTGTCTTGAGACACTGAGACAAAGCCGGGAACGGGGTGTACCATGCATTGCTTTAACATATTCGAAGTTTCTTTTGGAAGGTCATCTCCTGTGCTGGCAGTTCTGTGCTCAGGAACTGACAGCAACAAAAAACACACAGCCCAGCTGAAGTGATGCTGGATGGGCCCTCAGATTGTGAAAATTACAAATTTGCATCACGGTGCTGCTTAGGAGCTGCATCCACAGGCTCCGCAGCACCGTGGGCACCCTGTGAACTGTAATAAATGTGGCAGAACAGATCATTAACTACCAGACCTATGACAGATCATTTCTTGTAAAGGCAGCATATACTTGTATCAAAAATGGGGGTGCTGCTTTTGAACAAATCACATGGACAGAGACGGCAGTGTTTCTGTTTGCAAAGGCCTCACACACCAAACCAACATTATCTCCACAGAACTACCTCAGCTGACTACACAGCAAGCACCTTTGTTGATGCTGACACAAAGAAAAGTACATAAACAGGGAAAGTTTAGGAATCCCAGACTCTTTCCCCAGCTCCCAGTTGCTACTTGACTACTATTTTCATCTCAAAATCCTGGAGAAAGAGCTAGGGATTTAAAACATATTATCAACATTATAGCAACATTCATGGAACTTGGATGTAAGTAGAAAAGCGGTCACAGGGAAGACTTTGGAGGAATTACTTGAAACTTGGTCCGTGTGCACTGCTGGAATGCTTAATGCTTCTCCAACAAAGTTCCAGTTTAGTTTTACAAGCATGGCAGCCTTTGCACATTAGCACATGTTATGTGAAACGTCACCCTGCTTTCCCAAAATAGCAGCTCTAATGAGTTTCATGGTAGCTGTCCCGCTGATCAAACGTGGGTTTATGAGCAATACAAGGAACCAATAAGGTGCCTGTGCCCGTGCATTGGCCCAAGTGCAGGCACGCTGCAGAACGGCTTCTGCCCACACAGGCACTGCTGGCTAATGAACAGGGAGACACAAGTACAGTCACACCGGAGTTCATTAATAAGTTTAGATGAAGTAGTAATAACCTTTTGAAATTGTTCAATAAAATCTTTCAAAAATGTAGTAGTCTGGATACACCTTTTTATTGGAAAACAGAAGCTAAGACTCAGTGGTACACAGATGACAAAGGTTAAGCCTCTCTCCTCCAGCAGAGGTACAAGAGACAAAAGGAAAGAGAAAATAAGATAGAATGCTTTCCATGCTCCCCCTTCTTCCACTAAATGCACACAAGCCCCTCCAAAAGCCAGCAGTAAGCCTGGGCTCCACCTGAGGGCATCATCTTGACACAAGGACACACATTGGGTTTATATGCAGTACTGAATCCCTAAATGAGAATATTAGTACTTATCTTCTGTTCTTTAAGGCTCCTGTAACAGGGCACAGGAGCTGGGCAAAGCAATATGGCTCATCAGGAGATACCAATCACTGGTGTAACTGGAACTTCAAGAGCCTAAAGATAAATTTCTCTGGCAAGGTGGATCACGTTGCTTCTATGGAAGTATGAAAAGCAGTCAACGTACTGTAATCCCAATTCCTAACATATAATCAAACACATACTAGTTTTCTATTCAAAACACCACTATTTTGCCACATGACAAAAAACACACTCGCACAACCAGAGAGAGAAGTGGAATGACAAAAAAGTCACCTTGGTCCATGACCAGGGCGAAGGCACATGGCCATAGCCCAGAATGCAATTAAAACAGATCCTGATAATGACTACAGAAGAAACATCCCAAGCACACAGCTGTAAATCCAAGAGCCTTTACACCACAGAGTCCAACATACTGTCATCATACACGGAAAGAGTTTTTCACATATGACAATTACACGAGAAGGAGTGCCCCATCAAAATACCTAGGCAGTCTGCAAATCACTCCCTGCCTACAGCTGCAGGGCCTTCGAAGCACCAGGTTGCTGGCCTTGAGCTGGATGGATTGATTATACAGCCTTAGTTGGATATAACTGGCAAGACTTTAAATTGAGCAAACCTACCACAGAAGGACAAAGAAGTATTGCCTGTATTACACGGTTTTTAAGCTCTCCCCACCACCTGAAGAAGCTCAGCAAGGTGAACTTCCGTGTTCCCATCAACTTCCCCCTACAATATCTATTTCCCAGGAGGCAGGAACTAGGCCTAGTTACAATAATCAGGTCCCAGCTCATAGGATCTTGCCCTCCTTTCTGCACTGGGAGCACATTTACACTGGCATGCATTTGCTCAGCCTCTCACTATCACACATACAATTAAGTTCAGCTTCTAAAAGTTCTACCTGTAATTGGAGCCAGCTGCAACCTTTCTGACACATACTAATTGCCAGTAATGATTTAAGTGCAGTCAATTCACATGCTGCAATTGTTTTAAATTAAAGGAATCTCTCGTACCTTTTCCCTGAGAAAAATCTGTTAATCTTTGCTGCTGACTTATCAAATCCTCCAGTCACCTGTTTGCCATCATTTTCACGAGCTGATAACGTGTTTATTAGAGCCATAATATGCAGGTGGAAGCATAAAGGTCTCATTTGGTGGAGTATGAATTCTGTCTCATACAGCTGTATGGAAAAGCTTGGTTTCACCCTTCAGCTGTGCCTCAGAAAAGAATAAGTTCCAAAATAGTATCTTTTATTCTTTTCAAATGGAATATTAGTTCTTTTAAGCTCAGTACGTATCTCAAAATACCATTTAGATGTACATTACAGGTTGGTTTTTACTAAGCTCCAGATATCATCACTGCCTATGGTAAATCTATCTAGCCTTAGCTAATTTCAGTTTAATTGTATTCTCCTTTTAATTATTTTTCATATTTAAAAGCAAGTTCTACAAAATAATAGAATGTCATGTGGATTCTCTAAGGCTGGTTTAAGAGTTCTTCCCATAAACTATTTTAGTTTCCTGCAGAAGACCTGACCTGAGATACTGTAGACAATACAATTCTGGCAGAATGAACCCAGGATCTCTTTGGAAGTTACTTTTCTCTTTCTGCAGTGTTTGGGGGTTATGGTTGGGGTTTGGGGTTTTTTGGGGGGGTTAGATATTTTAGGGGTGGAAGTGTCTGATTGTTTTTTAAGGCATGCTAGTAAAATTACTACAGTCTGTGCACCGAGTTTATCAGTCTACTTTTTCCACCACTGAGTTACTCAGAGTGGGCAACCAGGTAGCAAATGGATGTTCTGCTGCAGCTGTGCTCACTGGCCCTTTGGCTGGCTCTTGTGTGTGTTGTACTGAATGCCCTTAGCTCCTGGGGCAGCACATACTAAAACCCAGCCTTAAATGGGGTCTAACCCAGGATCTGCCATCTCCAGACACGACATTCACAACCCTTGCCTCACCTGTGAGATTCTGCAGGAGAAAAATATGTATGGACCAGAATTGAAGTGAGGATGTTCTGCCAAATATTTTTAACTACCTGAAAGAGAAGAGAAATAACTAAAAAAAGAAAAGTACTGACCAGCCACTCAAGGAATCAAGGGAGATTTTTCATGTAAAAAAATAAGCCTGAATCCAAAGAGAAAATACATAAGAGAGGGAAAAAACCTGTAAACAAGAAGCAGAACAAAAACCTAAATTATGTTTGGGACAAACTTTCCAACTACAAGAGGAATTTCAGCTGAGTTAGGATTCCTTGACTTGGCTCCTGAAAATATAAAGTAGGGGTCTAATTCTAGGACAGTATGTGGTTTACTATAAAACAAATCTTGCATATAATAATTTCCTTCCACAATTCCCATGACTTGTGGCACAGACCCAAAACCTCTTCCATGATTCATGTCCAAACCTCCCAGGAGAGATGTGATGGCCAGATTGTTAGTTTTAGTGCATGAGTAGTTTGGGTGAAATGACAAATGCTAGCGCTCAGTCACACTGTGGAGAAGAGATGACCACAGTTATGAGCAAAGGGCAGAGCTCCACCGGCAGTTTATTATTAGCATCCTGAATATGCGTAAAAAACGTTGCGGTTTTTTTAAGGTAAATAAAATTTTCCTACCTAACTGGCAGGTCCTCATGGACAATTTGTTAGTCATTCCACAGCATGGGCCAATTCCTCTTTTCCAGAGAGGAGAACAGAATGTCTCGGCAGATCCAATAGTCTACCGGGCTGATGTTCCGAGGCGCCTTACGACTCCTAAAGTCTGCTTCTATGCCCAGTAATCTCCTGAATCTGCATTTTACACAAACTCCGAGCCAGTGCTGACCATGCCCAGACTAACACCTCCTGGAATAGCCTTCCCTACCGCTGAAAACCTTGCCAGAGTAAATAATGTACCAGTTTGCTGATGCAGCCTATTCCAGAACTCCTCCTAGCTTTAACCTTTCCAAATAGTCCCTAAATGTAAAATACAGTTAATGTATGCCTCTGACTCATCAGATTATTCATTCCAAATTTTATGTTTGGTGTTAATTACCCCCTTTTTCTTCCTGTTTGCAGATTAATCACAGATCAATCCATCAAAACATGCAGAGAAACAAGCCTCATGGTCTTTGCTCACAACCCATTGCTCCTGATACAAGAGTGATCATTTCTACCACATGTTATTTCCTCCTTGTCCCTGACTACTTGGCTGAAATTCTTGAATTGAGGAGAATACTGACAAGTATCAAAGAATGTATGTACCTTTGACACGGCATTGCAGGAAAAAAAAAAAAAAGATATTTCTACTAAAATTTGTGAGCATTCTAGATTCACTAGTTTTTCTAAAAATACCTCTTAGATATCTCAGTACTAGCAAATAAAAAAGAATTGGAGAATACAAGGAAAAAATAATGAAAAAAGAAATAGAAAAAACCTTGCAACATTTGACTGTAAAAGCTATCACTGGAGAGATCATATTATGCAGTTAGTTCTATCTAACCACCTCACCTAAAACTCGTGGCATTTAGAGATAATTCAACAGTGGAAAGCAGAAAGGCAGAGGTCTGCCTCAAAGGGCCAGCAACATCCTTTTTTTTCTCTCAGAGCAGTTCCTGCTTCTTGTGTGGTGTCCCACATGCCCATTGGTCCACAAGCTCTAAGTGGGAGCACCAAGCCAGTTATTCCTGTTTTTGAAGGGGAAGTGAGGGGAAAGACAGGAGGAGGCAAAAATGGTGGTGACTGCTGGACAAGCAGAATTTGAAGACCAAGATTTCCCGACTGAGATTAGAAGAAAAGATGACTGAAAAAAGAACTATGTCTCCTTGGATATTTTCTGACACTTCTCAAAATGTATCTAAACAGCACCAGTCTTATCAGATAGAGGCACTGAGAGATGGAGGTGAGCCAGCTGACAGCCATGTGAGCAAAGGAGAGCAAGGGACAGGCAACATGAAAGCTCAGGCTACTGCAGAGCAGGGGAAAGCATATGCTGCTATTTCCCAGGCAGCCCCTTAAGCATGGAGAAAGGAGAGGAATACCAGAGAAACAAAGCAGGCCATGCCTGAACCCCTAGGTAATAAACATTTAAGGACAGGGTAGAAAATAATTGCTTAGAGCCATTACAAACCCAGCACTGCCGAGTTCAGCCTGGGCCAAGGCACTCCAGCCCGGCTTGCCAAACTTGGAAGTGGCTCCACACAAACCTAAAGCAGCCTCCTGCCTTCCTATCTGATGGGCTCTTAATGCAGTTCCTCCATCTCCCACGTGTGAACAGTTGTGATGTTATGTTCTTACTTGCTATAGGATATCAGAGCTGTAATAGCAGTGGAAAGGCTGGAGAGAAATCAGGACAAGAACCTAGGATTAAAGAGAAATGCCTGGTTAATTGTCATTAATAAAAAAAACCTAAACAGAGTTGCAAGTTTCTGTATTTATCATGTGAACTTCCCTTGAAAACAAACAACCACTAGTCCCCTGAGGACTTTTCCAACAGTCACTGAAGATTCTAATGAGGCAATATTTAAGAGACCTAATTATAAGAAAAAATAAACCTTGATAACCATCTTATCCCACATACAGCTCAAATATGACTCAGAGTTTATTTTAATAATCCTCTCAGGTTAACACAGCACAGTCCAAGCTACACTGTAGCAATGCAACTACCGACAGATCATGAGGAGGAGCTGGGAAGTCACCCACAACAGGATGCCTGACCAAACAGAGGTGAGAGACCAGAGATGTGCTACAGAGGGCTGCAAATAGCAGCCTTGAGAAAGCAAGGCTTTGCATTGCAAACTCATATCATTATATCAATTTTGGCCACTTTGCTCTGATCACCTGTGTCAACAAGGCATTTCCTCTCTTCTGTACCTTGAGCCACATTGCTGCACCTGCCCTTGAGGGAGGAGTTATTGGATTAACCCAGCTTCCTCTTATCTGTGTTTACTCACCAAAATTACTCTGCAGAGAAAACTCCCTGAATCAGTCCCGGAGCTGCAGTTTCACTCATATGCAAAAACTCAGATGTAGCATTAAACATGCAGAGCTAAAAAAAAAAAAAAATTAGAAAAAAAATTACCTCATTGTGAGTAACCACCACAAGCCAAGCTCGGTGAAGTCACTGGGGATTTTTCTTTCCAGCACGCCCACACCGCTGGGACTCTTTCAGAGGGACAGACACCTGCAGTGCTGCTGGGCAAAGGCAAACCTTTTTTCCCCACTTTCCCTGAACTGGGGGAGAAGAAAGTGGGTAACCACCAGAATAGACAAGGAAACAGGTTCACACATGTTACTTTTGCTGCTTATGTTGGGCCAATAACAAAAAAAAAAAAAANNNAAAAAAAAAAAGAAAAAGAAAAAAAGAAAAAAGGTGGAGTCATAAGGAATTCTGCTTGCTAACACTAGTGTTGGCTTTGCTCCAAACCCATGACCTTTACAACATGTCGCTGTAGGATTGCTGGGCAAGCTGCTAGAGTCACTGAAGCAAGAGAGAGAAATCCCCAGATTTCCTACTGTGTGTAATTCTACATAGCGTGAGCTAACCATAACCCCCCTGAGATACCTCTTGGTTTAAGTCTCAAAATGGGCCCGAAAAAGGATACACACACCAGGAAAAAAAAAAAATAGAACTACACAGCCTTTCTCTTTAAAGCAAGTTAATTCTGATAGCCAAAGACAACAGACTTCAGCATCATTTTGTTACTTAAAGCAGCCTTCCAATCCTGAAGTGGGAATAAAACCTCAGAGCTGTATGCCCAATTGCTGGGATGGAGCAAGATACAGTTCCTAATGAGTCTTCCCACCAAACAATCGGCTTCTTCAAGGTGAGCAGAGATTTCAACTGAAGGATAAACAGGAAACTGTTAATGACAACCTTAAAAGGTTAGATAAGGAAACAGGTTCCAAAGTACCTTATATTTATCTACTTGGCTTTCACCTGCAGATACTTGTCACCACTTACTGCCTCCTCTGCAGGCCATTAATGACCCACCATATTGCTTACAGAAGACTTCACAGTAAGTAGTTTGTATGAAAAAACTGTAAACTCATATCTACTTGGGAAAAAAATGAAAATGTTCTCCTTAAAGGCAAAGGAAAGGGGCCACTTCTCTCACCTGTAAATGGTAATGTGCCTCTGCTGAGACCATTCTCTAATAATACAAGCCTGTATTGAGTCAAAAACAGTGAGTCTCATCTTAAACCCAGGAACCCCAAAGATATTCCTTTGGCACATCTGCTGAACCTCTAACATACTGATTTCTAAGGAACGGCGTTTTTTCACAGCATCCTAGAGCTCAGGAGGCTCTCATCATGACATCAGGGCCAATTCAAAATTCAATGAAAACAAAACGTATTGGTGTAACGGATGCAAGTTAAAGTTGGATCTTGCAGCTTTCTAAGCCCTTGTGCCACATCTGCAGACAGACAAGCAAATCCTGGTCAAAACCAGCCTATACCCACAACTATGCCAAACCACAGATTCAAAGAAATATGCCACCCTTTTGCAAAAGTGAGGAGAGTAGGGTATCAGCACACTGAAACATTTTCTTAGCCTATCTTTCTAAGTACTTATAGCAGTGCTTCTGAAGTCCCCTTCTCCTGTCAAGTGGAAAATTTCTGAGATTCCAGAGGCCCACATGTGACTTGGCTAGAAAAATGCAAGGCCCAACCTTTTAGCACACAGGCCACCCACATGAAGAGATCACTCGCAGGACCTGGGATAAGAAGTCTGAACTCTCAAATAAATCAAGAGTTTGACCTTGGGTGGGTTTAGAAGAGCTTAGAATCAAATCTAGGGAGTCAAACAGACATGAATACTGTGGCCCTTTGCTGCTACAGCTTCCTGATAGGAGAAGACAATGATCAATGTTGAAAAATAACTCAGTTACAGGAATGCAGACTGTTGACAGAGGTGTATTGGAATACTAGACATTTTAAGTTGTAGGAAAGAGGAGATGGAAAAACACAATTTCTCACCAGAGAAAGGAAAATTAGGACAGAAATTGAAAAGAGTAGTTGACAAACAGCACTCTCAAATTCAGCCTGCTAAGCTGAGAGGATCTCCGTACCTACACCATAGAATGTATCTAAGGTGTTGTGATGACTTGGTACCACATCATTTTCTGGTTGTCTGTGAGTTTACATAGCTGCAAGGCAATCATTTTCCCCAATAAAATCATTCAGCAAGCAGGTTTCTAGTGATTCACTCGACTTCTAAAATAAACACTATCACAGCTGATTATAAGCACTTACCCGTGCTGTAACTGCTGTCATGTTCAGATACACAGGAGTATAACACTACCTTCAATAACAATACCAGAAAAATGACATTCATTTTCTAAGTCAAGCAAGGTCTTACTTTCAGCTCGAGGGCATTCAGCTGTCTGCCTGTAATATGGGAACTTTTCAATGTCATCTCCAGGCAAGCCCAATGTTCAGGAAAAGTTCTACAAATCAAAGCACAGACCATATGATTTTGATGACAACCCGCTCACCCAAAGAGAAAAGTGCAGGATGCATGCAATCCCTTGCCTCTCCCCAGTCAAACCAATACCTTTATTTCCCCCTGCAATGGTTTATATACTGAACAGAAAAATAACAATGGCTATTAACCATCTGCTTCTCACCCCATTACAGCTAAAATGCGGTCAACTGAATAATTCACTTCTTTTTGCTCTGCCTGGGAGATAAGACTGGTGAGAAAGAAAATTATATTCCCAGCTCCTAGCACAGGAACATATAAGGGACCTTCAGCAAATGAGAGAGAGATGAGAGAGAGAGATAAGGAGGCCCCTATTTTCTGGTAGAGATGGAAGTGGGGATACGCCAAGCACAAGAAGGCAAACCTGCAGCCAGCAGGAATGTTTCAAGAAGCAGTAGATGGGAGAGGAGCCTGAAGAGAGCCCACAGGGGAAAAACATGGTGCAGGGAGGTCTCAGTGCCATATTCAGGGCTGCAGAATACACACCACATGGTGATTTTCAATAGTACAGTTTTCTGACACTAGTTAATAGGGTTCCCCTGACAGCCTGAGAACTTTTTATGAAACGGATTTGGTGAAGTGGGTTGAAATGAATTCACGAGAGATGCTGGACTTCCTCTGAGTTGTGAAGAGCACTGGAGAGGCAGAAAGAGATGGGATAGGCAGGTACAGGCTGACTGTCACACCTAGGGACAGCCAAGGAGCACAGTGTTGGCCTGCACGTACACTAAGGGCTGGTGCCTGCTGATAAAAGAGGCAGCATTTTTACCTCAGGGTAGCCAACATGCATGTCAGCTACCTCGAGGTAAAATAACAGTGACAATGAGGCACTACAAGTTTTACCATGAGGTGACTTGCCAAGATGAGTGTTGTACCCTGCCTGGGGTTGACCTGAGGGAGTTTACCTCATGGTAAAACTAATGTGTGTTGCCTTCGCTGAGATTTCTTATTCAGACAGTTGACATGTACCTTTGTTACCCTGAGGAAAAACCACTCAGGTTTTTCTGACAGTGAAAATATGATGATTCACATCTTGGTGCCCTGTTCAAGAAACTGAAACCATTTTGCATTTGCTCTGGGTGTCATTAGTAATTTTTCTTCACTTACTTTCACTTAAAAGCATATAATTTGACCAATACACAGACGCATATGCTCACCAGGCAAGCTTCTGCAAATTTTGCAAAGAATTTTTTCATATACTGCAAATGTACTTTACTTTTCATTGCTGCACAGACCCATGTTTCACCATGTCAATTTCTTGCAAACAGTTAAGAGGAAATTAACACAAGACAAAATAAATTTTTAACCCAAATCACTCTGGAGGAATAACCCATCTTCTTCTTCTAATTAGAATAAACTTTATTGTTCAGCATTTAAAAAAAAGAATTAAAAGTCAACATGCAGGTGAAAACCCTTTCAAGCATACATAACTCCTTATTATTCTGCTCATGTGCCAGTATCACAACAAACCAAATAAATACATATTAAACCTTTCACAAGCGTTAATTATTGAGAAGAAAGCTAAATTCTTGCATGAGCATTATTAAAACATTATCAGGAGCTTCCACACTCAACTCACTGGGGATCAGTTTCATACTCCTTGCATCCCTCGATACATATGCTGGGCAATAACTGTAAGCAATTCAGGGTAGGGATGGCCTTTCCTTGTTTAAGAGATTGTCAGTACCATATATAATTTCACTCCTACTTCACTGTAAAAAATTATCAGTGACAATTAATAACAATCTTAATGATTTATAAATCCTTTATAAAGGATTTTAGAGAGAAGTCTTTTAATTAATCGTGGCCTCTCTATAGAAATATAGCATAGGAACTGGATTGTTTTTAATGTGCCTCCTGCAATCAGGCAAGATAGAACAGGCTGGTGACGTTTTCTTTGACCCTCTTCCAGGCTCTCCTGCCCCAGTAAAACGACCTTTCCTACTCCACGGTACCATGAGCGGATGGATACAACTGGTGGATGCTCTCCCACTACAAAACTCTACAAGGTTGTGCATCTGCACGCAGCAGCCAGAAACACGTGATGTGCCTGCTATCAGCATTTTGTACTCAGTGGTAGATAAGCTCTCAGCTGCTACCCCCGGCATTTCCCACCGGGATAACAGGCACATCCTGGCCAAGATCCGACGTCTCACGTCTGCCCTGCGCCACCATTTCGGGTGCCTCTGCCTTTTGCACGATCGCATTAGGACTTCAAGACTTCAGTCTCCAGGAAGCTGGGACACATATCAGGCAGGAGTCAAGCAGGCACACGTAAACATCTAGCTTTGGGCTTAGAAACTCCTCTCGACCCTCTCAAAAGACTAAAGCTTTCCAGGCTCCCAGCTAAATGAACACTGAATGTCTGTGTAGAAGTAGTTTTGTAGTCACAGCTACAGCAGCGATAACAAACACACAGGCATAAAAAATACCTTCTTGTCCATCTCCCAGAGCACTTCCAAGGTCAGAAGCGTTTTCCCACCTGATTGTTTTCACTATAGGACAAATTTATGGATCACATAGTTGCTCTGAGTTGGAACATGCAAAGACAGCATTAGCAACCAATGCGTTATACAACGCGGTAAAAGATGGCCTGGGGTTTCTTCTACTTCAGAGGTTCGGGTCGTGCTTCCAACCTTATTGTACTGATAGAAAGGCTAAAAAATTAGTATCATAGTGAAAGCCAAGATTCTCATTCCATTACCTTCATTCGGGAGCTAGAAAAATGTCAGATATTACAAGAATCAAAACACAAATCACAAGGGAAAACAACCAACAATCTAAAGGAAGACCAAATCTGCCATACCACACCAGGCCAACTGCTCATGTCCAGCATCCCACTCCTAGCAGAAGCATTTAATCACTGCCTCGGATTTAGAGAAAGACAATAACCCCATAATGCACCTGACCAATTACGAAATGCTGTATATGGATAAGGGAAAATCCTTCCTGATCCCTACAGAGACTAGCCAATGTGCTCATATATGAGATTTAATTAAGCCTGTATTATTACTTCAAATGTTACAACTGTTCATAATGTTTTCTAGGCCCTTTTCAATCCAGCATGGCATTCACATTTACAGCCTCCCGTGGCTCAGAAGTCCACCAGCTCAGCCTCACGCTGTGAGGCAACTTCTGTGGATGAATGAAATTTACTGGCCCTTTTGCCCCATTTTCTTAATACAACACCATGCCAGGCTGAAATCTAGAGCTTTTTTGATGCTGTCGCCCACCTCAGGCAGCCACCTCCAAGTCCACACGGATGCTGGCCGGATGATAGAGCAGGGAGGTTGAGAGGAGGAAAGGAAGTAACTGAAAAGGTGCACCAGGACTAGCAACACAAGCCCTTCTCAAGCTTGCCTAGGACACTCTGAGTTTGCCTGCACGTGCAAAATTAGGTTTATATCTATAATGGTGCAATTATTAATAAAAAACAATAATTAATGATATTATTTTTACTTCAGCCTCCCTTCTAGAACATCCTCTGCTTTCTCCCTCTGCAATCCCACAAAAATTTACTTTTAACATGTTGAAAGCAGCAGATAAGAGAGAAACGCAAAACCTCAAGTCCAACTATAAAGAGAAAAGGAAGGAAGGAAGAGGGAAGGCAACAAGTTAATAATTGTTCAGAATCTGAAGTCTACAGTAAAGAGGGAAATAGTTTTGTTCTGTTAAACAAACACCTTACTAATGACAGTGTCTCCTGCCCATTTCCCACAATCCTCTGGATAATTTTTTTTAAAAAAGGATCTGTAGGTTCAGCCTGTGCCTTACATAAAGTCAGTTCTGAAGAAAATTACTTGGAGGGGGAAGGAAAAAGGGGAACTGACAGAGAAGTCAATTCGCAGAAGAAAATGTTGTGTTTTTGGAAATTCTCCTCCCTAAAATTACACAGTACCTCATTTTGGAAACTCCAGAGTAATGTTTCAGCAGTCCTGGAACAGAGTGAGACCCTTGGCAATGCCAGCTGACAATCTGCCCCAACTGTGGCTGCAGCGCTGCAGAGCCGGCGAGGCCAGGAGCCCCGCAGCCCATCGGCTGACTGCTGGGGCCACATCTGAACTGGAAACAGTTTTCTACATGGAAAACAGAAATTTCCTATGGGAGTTTTTGATTTTGAAGGAATTAGGTGTCTTCCTGTATGACTGCAAAGCAGCTTATCAATAAACCAGAGTGAGTTCAGCAGAAGTCCACCAGCACTGGAGCACTTGCCCAAAGTGCAGGGGCTGAAGGAGGTGGGCTTGTTCAGCTTGAAGAAGAGATGGCTTTAGAAAAACAGCAGCCCCCAGTACTTTTGAGGATAACCAACAAGGAGATGGAGGCAGGTTTTTCACGGTGGTACGTAGTTGGAGGGCAGCAAGCATAAATTGCAAGTAGGGTTCAGACTGGATCTGAGGAAAATATTTTTTTCACAATAAAAGCCTTTGAAATCAAGCAAGGGAACAGGGTGTCCAAAGAGGCTATGCAACCTTCATTCCCGGGGGTTTTCAATACCTGCCTGGACAAAGCCCAGAGCAACCTGGTCTGATCTTTTAGCTGACCCCATTTTGAGTAAAAGGTTTCACATGAGGCTTTCTAAGGTCCCTTCTAACATGAATGATCTTATGATCTTAAAACTCCCTCCCTGCTCCACCAAACACAAATTTAAAACTGAACCATTTGGAGCAGATGAACTCCTTCAGGTGCAAACCACACCATCCCCTTGCATGTCCTTTAAATTGCGTTAGAAATCATTCAGCTTCTCATCATCATCAGTGCCCATTTATCTGCAGTTTGTGTGACTAGAGAGCTCATCAAGTACTTCTGTTATCTGACACTTGTTTATAAACCTTTCTACAGCATTCACAAATGCTGTGCAAACAGTGCACTAACAATAATGAATCAAGGCTCCTGGAACATCCAGAGCACACCCTGCAGCCACCAATTCCCTGCAAGGCTTGGAGAGGCTCTATCCCATCCTTTTATCTGTTTTAGTTGTGTGTCTTTATGAATTATATCACTGAGGGCCTGTTTGCCCTCCAGCACAGTATCATTAGGCTTTATTATCATTACCTATCTAAAAGTTTGGAGGAGCAAGCAGAGCAAATGGAGCAACCCCTTTTAGGTATTAATGCTTTTCTTCCTGTTAATGTCACACTTGTGAAATCTGTCAATATTGAACAAGCATGTGGTATCTAATGAAAGACTTTGACAAACTCTCAGCAGTCTTGAGATCAGCCTCTGAAATGTGAGGGCGTTCAGCACACAACAATAAATGCACTGGTCCATTTGGGTCCTGAGGTCATTAAAGTCCAACGTAAAGTATATGAAGTCACTGCAAAGATTCTAATAAAACTTTACAGGCTTTGGAACAAGCAAACAGAGCAGGAACAGCAGATTGCTATGATTTTGGAGAGCTTTGTGATTTTCCCCTGTTTGGCAAAGAAAAATGTTAAGAATAGGAATCCAGGGAACAGCAAAAGTATAGGCTTCATACTTTTCACTGTCCTATAACACAGTAACATCACGCTCTTCAAAGTACTGATCTCTGCAACACCTCTGCAAGGTAAATACAGCAGCCCTGTTTTACAGATTCAGAAGTGAGGTACTGAAAACTAAGTGATATGTTGAAAACCATACAATGAACAGAGAACTGAATCCAGGTCTCCTAAATCCCAGGTCATTACCTAGACCTGGTAGACATTGTTAACATATAATTTCTTACAAAATTAAGATGTTTTCATCCTCAGAATGGGTCTGCAAAGATTTTCTAAAATACTTAATCTTCTCTCGATTTACCAAGGTTTAAATTTTTCAAAATTTAGACAAATATTTGACTGAAATGTAATACAATAAGTGTTCAAACTAGATCACTTTTGAACACTGTGAAATGGCATTACCTTGGAAATTTTTAATTGCATGTGCTTTTCCTACCTTTTTATTTCTATTTTTGTACAAGAATAAACCATTGCTGGTTGAAAATATGCGAAGACTGGGGTTGTGGTGTCTATAAACTACAAGATTAGACTAGTAAAATCTACCACAACACCTGCTGCTCTTATAGATGCCCCACACGCAGCACTTTTAGCAAGAATTACTGAGTCGAGAGATACCTAATTAGCACTTAGTCTGCATCTGACCTTCTGCATCTGACCCAGGTGCAGAAATGAATATGCTAGCTGAAGTTTCAGTTTTCTAGCTTTCTGTTTTTAATGAAAAAACTGTTTTTCTGTCAAGCAAGAGTTTAAAGGAAGTTTTTTTTTGAGCAGTCCCATTGCCAAGTGCTCTCAAGGCCCATTAATTCACCCAGTAAGGGCATTTAGTGTCTCTAAGTGCTCAATACTTTTGTACTTGACCCTCTGGGATCAACATAACACGATACTCAGAGGCAGAAAAGTAGTTCCAAGTAGCGCAAAACCTAAAAGTGATGATGCACATTCACTGGCAGATTTAACTGGGAGGGATGAAGCATTCACCGTTGCCAGCTGTCGCCTCTGTCCCTCTTTTGGAAGTTCCATCCCAGGGAGGCTTTAGCAGAGCAAGTATCCCCTCTTGAGTCAGCAGGGTTTACAGCCTGAAGTCAGCAGGAACTCACAGGAGGACAGCAGGCTCTCAGCTCCCTGGCCAGGGTGCAGGCACACATCACGTCCCGCTGGCCCATGGCAAGGCGTAGGGTGGGGAGGGAAGGGAGCTGGAGCCGTTTCTGCTTCAGCTGCCTCTGACTGAACTCTCACCAAACATGAGTCAACACCCAAAGCCGGTTAGCGGGCTGCCAGCATACAGCTCTGCTGGTTTATTAAAAGGAATAGCCCTATAAAAATAGTTAGGGCTCAAACCTTCAGCATGCACATCTGCTCTTTGAGACAGACTCTAAGGTCCCTTTGAATCACAGAATGAAATACATGGCTAGTGAAATCCAAGAAAAATGACTGCCTTTCCCCTTGTGTCTGAACTTTTATCTGCTCATCTGAACATTTTGCAAAAAACAACAGAAAACCTATTACAAAGATTGCTGGTGCATGAAATGATTGAGAAATATTTGCAGTTTGAAAGCAGTTTCACTTCCTGCCTGATACCACAATGAAGCTTTTTAATAAAGTTAACATCACTGCTATTTGTTTTACATCTATGTCATTATTTTCTCCATTTTCTATTTCTTGAATACTTATGTTAAAAAACAAAAAACTTCTCCTAAAGTCAGAAGTTCCTGAGTTTTCATTGTAAGTCACACTGCTGATAATGTAATAATGTTTCTAATTATAATACTTTATGCTTACACTGTAAAGCAGCTTTCATCCAAATACTTCAATGCATCCTACCAATTTTAGCTAAGCTACCTAAATATAAGCATACTATTTAACAGCTGGGCAGCCTGAAAGATTTTGTGACCCTCTTTCCACAAGCATAGAGGCTGAAAAAGTACGTTATGGAGTCCTGAGTTAAAATACTCCAGGAACCATTAAACTATACTGCCTGTGCAACACCTATTCACAGTAGTTAAGCTCCAGAGCTGATAGAATACTAATTAAATTAATTTTGCAAATGCTTGTGTGCTGCTATTTGTAAGGTTGTGTTCCAATATGCAGACAAGCTGTTAGATAGTCATAAAATGTATTTGTGAGTTGTGAAAGTAATGAATTTCAGCATGAATAACTATCTAAAGACTGTCCTATGAAATAGAAAACATAACAAAAAGCTATCATATGTCCCCTACTATTATTTTTGGTTACTTAAAATGTTTCAGCTGCCCACTCAAAAAGCCACGTGAGCACTATCGTAATCTTGCAGGCTCTGTCTCTTTCTAGAAACTACTTGCACAGTGTCCAGAATAAAAAAGCTAAATTTATTCATTACATTTTTAACCAGTACAGTTAAATACTAACCCAAATACCATTCTGACCCACAAAGGAATTGCTACAGGGGTGGCTGGCCAATTGCTCTTGCTTTTAGTTCCAAAGGAGACTCTCTGGTTTCTTTGACAGCCTCTTCCAAGGTGGTGTAATTGGCAGTAGCAGCGTGGCCATTACCCCATTAAAATCACACAGCCAAATTTGGGTAACACGGTGATAACCCAGCCCATGCTCTGCACTGCCTCAAAGGTCATGTTTCTTGCATCTTCTTCTGAAGCCATCTGGGGGCACCTGTTGGCTGTTGGACTTGCTGGACTCTGGGCCAGCTCTTGCAGGATGATGGACATTCTTATATAACTAAGTAATGTGATATATATGTTAAAACCGTTTTCTTCCTATATGGAAAGTTAGACTGGCGTATTTAAACTAAAGGCTTTTATTTCTATAGGGCTAAATGAGTTGCAAGACCCACACCAAAATATGAATATGGTTAGTGACAAATGTGGGAAATATGCAGTAAGATAGGGTGTGAAGGGCAGGAAGCAAAGATGGTATCTGGGTGATTCATGTGTGCCTCTGTCTTCCAAACAAAAAATTTATTGCCCAGGGACAATCCCAGAGTGAGCTGGTGTGAAACCATCATAATACGTATATTTCTTCTGCCTAGGTAGACCTGTGTACTTTAGATCCTTCCAGTGCAGCACACTGGAAGGCTTATGCACCAGGACCTGAAACAACTGGAAGTAGCAGAAATCCTAGAGAAAAGCTTTTTCTGATGTGCAGAGATCTCCTTCCCCTTCAGGGAGTCCTGACAGCAGTCTGAGGCTTTCACTAATCTCAGTTTCAGCCCACACATTGCCACTGCCCACCACGACACAGGGAAGGGCTGAACTGCCAGTGCACATGCAGGACTTGCAGCACGTGTTTCCAGGTGGGCACTGTCACTATGGGACCTGCAGAATCTCCAGTGCTTTGAAATTCTGCTTTTATCCTTCCCGCTTTCTTTGAGCATAACATTTCTTTTTGGTTTCCTGATCTCGACTATGCACTCAAACGCACAGAGATCATCAGGTCACAGGGGGCAGGGCTGGGCTGGCAGTGTCCCTCTGCACGCACCCGCCTGGCAGGATGACCATGTTTCAAGCAAGACACCAACAGTGGGTGACAATTCAAGTGGAATATATGAAAGGAAACATGAAAATTGGAGGACAGCTTTTCCCTGTTTCAGCAGGAAAAACAGTCAATTTTTAACAAGGGACAAAGTTTTATAATGATGGAAATATTGCTGTACACTTTTTTTTCTGGTACTTCCCAGAATTTCCACTGCTTCTGTGAGGATATCTCCTATACCCATACCCCTCATCCTTGCACTGCAATCCACTAAACTTACTCTGTCCCCAGTACCTTCATATCCACCACTCCAGCTTCTTATGGCTGTAAAAACTCCACACAGTCCTACATACCTGGAACATACAGAACATACATACCTGTATTCATTTTCAGGCATATAAAGAAGCTTTAGGCAACACTTTCCAATTCCCTGAACCTCTTGTGTTCTTCAAATCCTCTTCTCTGCATTGCCCAAGATTTAGGACAAAACCTTGTATCTCCTTTCAGAAACAGATAAAGGCACAAACTGCAATGTTAAGAGTGCTGGGAATTGCATCCCTCCATACCTACTTTCCACTAGACCTGAGCACTTGTCAGCCACATTATTAGCTTGGTTTCTCTTTGCTCCAGAGAGGTCAGGCTGTATTTGTTCATCCTTGTTTGGCTAGCATATAAAATATATATATGCATCTATCATATGAAGAATATACATTACTGTGTTGACGGGCACTGTAATAAATTACAGGTTACACAATAAAACAAAACAATGACCCATGTCATAGGAATAACAATTGGTAAACATGCTGTCTGCCTTTTTATGGAGCATTTCAGATTTTGTCTGGGTTTTACTGCACTGCAAGCAACATTTGCTTTGTGTTAGGTTACTCTTCTCTTTTATTCTCCTTTAAAATCAATGGAGATTTGTTCTACAGTTACCGAATTTTTGTTCTTATCTTATATACCGCTCCACTATCCACATAAATGCAGCAAGATCAACCAGTCAAGTGCGACTAAAGCAAACTTGGAAATAACAGGAATAAAGTGATATATTCCTCAACCCTTCCTTCAGCACACAAACAAAATGTTGCTAAACAGTACAAGCCAGCCAACATGAAAATCTCCAGCATTGTTCTCTTCTTGATCCTGATTTAAAAGGCAAAAAAATTGGAAAATGTGGGAGAAGAAAATAAAAGGCATAGACAAGTACAGTTATAAGGACAAAAAAGAAATTCTTAAGTAGGGCATTGTATCAAATTTCCAAAGCTTTTTCTGGTGTATACCAAATACCTCCTCATTGATTCAACTAACAGAGGAAATAGCAGTCTATTGATCCAGTGAGCATAGCTGCAAGTTACATGTGAGTACACAGACACATATTAAACACATTTTGGAAACAAAAAGTAGTTTTTAGTACGTCACCCCTCTCAACATGGCTGCAGCAATGCTGCCAATTGTGCTGCAGTTTAATATAGATTTCCTATGGAAATTAATTCCACATGCTGAAGGCTTACTGGTTAATGCCTATGAGTCACTCATTTATCTGTTTTGCATTTATCGACTGTCAATGTCATAGAATAACCCCCACCTTCTCTTGTTATGAGACAGTGAATAGTAGCTCCTCATGTTTCCTCTGTTCAGTAGTTTCCAATAACTGCCTTATGCTTCTCAAGGAAATTTTACAGTGTATTATATGTCTTTTTATACAGGCCTCCTAACTAGGATCATTACACTCTTATTTAGTCTATTTTGTTTCATGCAAAGTTTGCGAGGCAATCAAATACTTACAGTATAATTAGTAAGCTCCTAAATTGTAGAGTATATTGTTAATATTTTCCTTATCAATCTGTTTCTTTGCAGATAAAAAGCAGTTGTTAGGTGAAGACATGCAAACATCATTGCTAAAAGGAGAGTGGATGTTGTGTATTTGCTTTCTCCATGTGATCTCATGTAATTCTGTAGGGCTGGCTGAGCGTGTTGAAGCTACGGTTTGGTTTGAGATCCAGTTTTGCAAGGAAAGCATTATTAACCAAAGCTGGATCCTCTCGCTCTGTTTTTTATTCTACTTTATTCTACTTCAGCAAGACTTTACCTGGGAGATTTGCAGCTCAGAAACAGCCTGAAGTCATTGTCTCACATTAAGGCAACATATCTAGGGAGACCAATTTCCCTTCTATATTATCAGTGCTCTTTGTGTAAGTGATAATTATAGGTCAGGGCCTGATTCTCAGCTCACCACAACAATCGTGAAACTATTAATGGCCACTGAGTTTCTCCCAATACAATAGAGATTTCCAAACCCTGCAATCAGTTAAGATAAATATTACAACTTTGTAAATGACCTTCTGTGGATCCTGGTGACCATATGTTTGAATTCTAACATGCATACTGGACATAAACATCAGCACATTATTTTCAAACAAATTGTGAAAGTGGTTTTGTTAAAAGCAACATTTGGTAAAAAGTCCTTTAGTGAATGAATTTCTGCACTTAGCAGAAAGCAAGAAAACAATTGTTTCCTGTAATTGGACAGTTTGATTAGAGGCAGGTGGTGCAGAGCTGAGAAAACCGGAGCCATGAAGCCAATTTTAACATCAAGTACACTTCCTTTTCTTTAGGATCCAGAAGCATAACATGCAAATTGCTTCCCAAAAAGAAAAAAAAAAAATCAGTTTCTATTTATTATCCCTTCTGGTACTCTATGCATAGTAGTAGTTTTCAGCTTGGAAAGAGTTGCATACTTGATGCTCATCATACACAATGATACAGGTATAAAAAGAACACAGACTTAAGAGAAAAAAAAAAGAAAAAAGAAAAAGTCTTTAAGCCATCTTTGAAAGAGTAGGCAAGAGATGTGGTGTTGTGGCAAGGATCTTTTCTTGTAAACCCCAATTCAAACAACACACCCTCACTAAACTATTATCAATTGTAGCTTTATTACTTTTATTACCAGTACTTCGAGGAGTCCCAGTGATGAACCAATGTTCTGGTCAGCATACAAAGAAGCACCCTGGACTGCAATAGAATTAAATTTAATTTGGCTCTAGCTCAAATTTCAGTGTGTATCAATCTCAATTACCACACAAGCAAATACAATAACCAGGTCTACTCACCCAGCCTCAGCCCACATTAAGCCAGACACCATATCTAATCAAGAAAAAACTGAAGTCCTGCAGTGGGATAGGAAAGAGGTTGACCATTTTATATACAGCTGATTTAAAGTATACCAAATACTGAACACTGAAGTGAGATAGAATTAATTTTCTTCTTCATAGCTCACTTCACACTGATCGCTCATAGGAGTATGGTTTAAACAACTGAAGGATAAAAAAACCCAGGGACAAATTTGCTGCTGGTGTAGACCAACACATCGCTTTGCTCAGTATTTGGCATAAGAAATAAGCCTGAACAAAGAGAACTTCCTCCTCAGAGGATGACAGCACACCGGGAACTGCCAGTGCCACCAACCTCTCTGGAAGCTGACTCCTCATGTGCTGAGGTGGGAGATGCTCATCACTCCCATTCTGACACGGTACAGAGGACGTGACCTCATCCCACCCGCTCCGACCGAGAGCCCGCTGCACATCTTGACAGCAGGCGAGAACAGGAAAAAAGCCCTGCGCTGGGCCCGGTGCGTGGGAGGAGGAAGCCGCCTTGGTTAGCTGTCACCCAGCACGACTGCGAGCGGCTGCACACTCCCACTCCCACCACCTGCATCCTACAAGCGAGCTACACCTCTGATCTGGACTGAGACACTGTGTGAGCACAAATTTACCGCCCCAGTGCTGCCGGGAAGGGGGAGGCCCGTGCAAATGGTGGCACTAAACCACCAAGCGTGGTGAGCAATGTGGTGGCAGGAAGGAGCTTCTCAACTGCAAGGCAAAACTTTCAAGGGCCACTCCCAGGCTTGTGAGCCTTCCCTACCACGCTGCTCACAGCTGGGCCCAGTTCCCCCACCTAGTGAGTGCGGGAGTGCCTTTGGGCAAAGCTTCATCCAGAAGCACTGTCTGGCGAGGAACACTAGCGAAATGCAAGCAGGTCAGGTCAGAAGCACCAGCAGGATGATCACAGGGAGGGCTGACACCTGTGCAGAACACAGGTGGATGACTTACAGCATGTGATGGGGTAGAACAAGCCTGCCCAGCTGGTGCTTGAATGCGAGACAACTAACACACATGGGTATGTTGGTACTGTTACAACAGTAATATTTTCACAAGGAAGATAAGTACTGAACAGTATCTTTACTGTACCAGGCACAAACTTAGCTTCAATCAACATCAGCCATGCATGACCTCTCCTCCATCTATTCTTTCCTTCAATGAGGTATTTATTGCAGGCAAGAGCAGGCATACTTGCAGGGTAAGTGACTTTTTGCATCAGCAGTTGCGCCTTTTAAATGAGGGTAACCTGCTGTATATTACATCCCAAATATTTACAAGTTAGGCTTAGCAACAACATAAGAGTAAGGGACAACAGAAATTCCAAGTGGTTGCTTGATGCCAGAAAAAATGCTCTTTGTTAGTGTTAGAATCACTAATTCTGAGAGACAGAAGTGAGGCTGTATGAAATCTAGGAGTGTCTATGTGACTCTAATACACTTCACTTGTCAGTGCCAGTAATTTGTTAGGTCCAGCTCAAAATATCGTATCTTTTTCTTAGCTGTCCCAAAATTGTCCTTACTTTGGCCATTAACTCTTCTAGAGCAGTCTAACCAGGATCCAGCAAGATGATTTTCAAGCCTGGCAGTGGTTCAGTAGTGACCAGACAAAAGGATTTGTTATAATAAGAAGAGGCATAACCTACAAGATGGGAAATTAAGCACTTTCTGAGCAACTCCTGGAGTTCATGCCTTCCTTGGCAAGTCTCTAAGACACGCACTAAGATGAGAGGAAAAAGACCTGCTCTGAACATAACACTCTGGATGCTGGTCTGGAAGAGGTTCCCTAAAACTAGAAACCTGATCCTCAGCACTGAATAAGCTTGATCATCCTGTGTTACATTTATAATATCCACTTATTCCATAGGATTTGTAAGTTTAATTTTAATCCCAATATCAATCCACCAAAATTCTTTCCATTTCCTCAGAGAAGTCAAAACAAAACAAATTCTCTTTGGTAGACACAGTATTTCTCAGGCAATCATGCTGACCATGGATAATCAAATCACACTATTTAAGCTGTCTCACTGTACTCCTCTCCTCAGGTTTTCCAGCCTCTTCCATGTGGATATTGTCTCTTTTCATACTACAGTATTTACCTAAATCATGCAAAAGCACAGGGTTACACTGGAAAAAACTGGAATAAAATCAACACGGGTTTTAAAGATGTTTAGGCATTTAGCTCCCCTGGCATTAGGAGCAATACATCTCCAAAATCTGGTTGTTAGAGCGGGACTGGAACAAAACTGCATTCCTCTGTGCAGCTGGAGTCTGATGGTCATGTTTGAAAATGGTCTTTATCACCAAAGTGGAGAGAAAGCAGGCACAAATCAGCGGGACGTAACGTCAACAGCTATGCAAGGGAGGAGGAACTCCTGTCCTTATTTTGTTAAATCTCCAGCAATTCCAGTCGAACTAGGCCTAGTCCAGGGGCAATTGCTACTGAGAAATGCAGTCTCCTCTCTAACCTACTATTTTCCACTTCAGGCACAAGACACCTCTCTCAGTTCATCCATTTGTTGCAACAAATATTCTACAATACACACGCTAACTACAGAAAGATTCTACTAAAACAAGCCCTTCCAAGAAAGACTGGCTCTCCTGGGAGGAGGGGCTGAGAGAGTAAAGACGCCACGGCTGTTTCTACTGAAGGTGCTCAGATACTCCAGCAATGAGGGTGATGCAGAAACACAAATTAAACAGAAACCACCCAGGTGACTCTGATGTACTTGGATTCTCTCTAGGTCATCACTGACACTGCACACTCTTGCCAGTCCTCCAGCACCTCCCAGTTTTCTCATGTTGTCCCAATTGCCTCAGAATTCAGAGAAGCTGGTTACCTAGGCATGGGTTATATCGACCTTGAGAAATTGAGTTTTCAGGCATTTCGATTTCATGATCACCTGTGCAGGTCTGATCCTGATCTTCTCTAGTAATTCTCTTTTCTCCCTTGGGAAATCTCTGCCATCTGTTCCCTTATTCTTTCCTGAAAATGGAGGCAAAAATATAGCTTTTAGCAACACTCTCAGTAAATGCTTTCACTTTCTCTCATAGGCCACATCATCCCTTTCAGTAGCCTGTTATTCCAAATGCATTGCAAGCAAGTACATTTAATTGTATTTTAAAGTGAGCAAAGGTTTCAATTACCAGTTTCATTCTTGCCCAGTGCATATATTTATTTCAAACACTTATGCATGTTTCCTTTCATTCACCATCTGTCTTATTTTATTTCCATTCATTCTTTCTGTTGTGCATTGTCATCTAATGTAGAGCATTACAATGGAAGTCAGGTCTTCTAATTCAGATGCTTATCCCTCAAACTCATGGTGTGACCCTGTGTGTGTCATTAAGCCTTAATAAGCCTCATTTCCTACCTTGAAAAAGGATGTTGTCTGTTTGAACCACTACATTAAAATTGTTTAATTTAATCAGAGTAGTAATACTTTATAAATGTTAGGTACTATTTCCATTTCATGCCAATCATGCCACCCACATTAATAAACTCCTTTGTGTTTACTTCTGGGCTCACACATGTGTCAGAATCTACTCTCAGGCTCTGGGTCTGCAATGAACAGGTAAATTTCACTTTGTAGAGATCTGTCTTGCTCCTGAACAATTTTCCCTTCTCAACAACTTTCCTCCAAAAATTATCTTTCATGAAACCATGCAGAGAAAACCTGTTAAAAAGAAACTGAATTTTTAAGCTGAACAACAGATAATGTAAATAGTTTGGTCCCCTATTCTGCTAATTGCTCCCTTTTTTTAATAAAAGTATCTGAATGTACAAGTCCACCCAAAGCATTTTCAATGCAAGGCAATCACACTGAAAAGAGGAAGGAGACCCTAAGAAAGATAACTTAGGGATGGATCCCATCTATTTATTTGTGGCTCAGAGAGGTGCAGAAAGCCTGTAACACTCAAATAATGGTAACTAATTGAAAATTGATGCAAAGTGTTCTGCTTTGGTTTGTTTGGGGTTTTGTTCGAGTTTGGTTTTTTAATTCCAGTGTGATATTACTCAAAACTGTTGACAGACATAGGTTACTCTTGTTTTAGTTTTGAATGGTCTCATTAATATTTAGGTCCACAAATTCTAGTTTCTTTAGCAAGGCAAAAATATCTTTCCTACTCAGAGCAACTCAACAAAACCTCATTTGGTTACTGCCCCTGGAACCTTTGCAGTCACAAGCCCAGGTGGCCTTTGTGCTTCAGGCAATATTTTGCTAACACCTTTTACACGTTGAGCCCCAGCTACATTCCTGACACGCTCAAAACTCCTCTAAATATCATTTGCACATTAGAACATTCAAGAAATAGAGAATCAGACCCCAGGACAGCAGAGCATGTGTTATAAAATTTACTAGGATAGAAATATCTCAATCATCGTTTGTCCTAGCTTATAGGAAGTTATACCAGCTCTTCAGGTCTGGTTGCTCTAGCAGAGAGAATTGCCTATCAGTTGCTTTCTATTATAATGTCAGATAGTGTCAGCTCTGGGCACCTTCAATAACACACATGGGTGGGAGACAGTTTATAAGTGGAAGAGTGTGGGGATTTTAGGCATTCCTTTGAAGTATGAAGGTTTGATCAGTGGCTTGATCCTAGCCATTGAGAGGACTGGAGCAGAGTTGAGTGCCTGTTTCATGTTGGGTATTTCTCTCCTCTGACCAGATAAAAAGGAATAGGGAGAAAACACTGTCATGACACTTTACCTCAGTAAACCTGTAAGGCAAAATGACCCACAGCAGGAGCAATCCAGAAAACTTTAAAGCTCTGCAAACCACAACTTTTTCTCTAAGATGCACTTCATCTCTTTTTTTTTTTTTAGTGAGTTTTTTAGTGATTCCTGACTAGCTGTTACAAAGCTCATAGTTTCCATATATTCTTCCAGGAGAATTCAGCTGCTTTTGTGTCCTGGACCCTCAGGCGTTTCCCCCCACCCAATATTCATGACTTTTTTCTTGGATTTTGTTTTCTAAAATTTTTCTTCTCCCTCCAACATCAAAGTTGTCTATTTTTTAGGTCACCTGATGTCTCAAGTGCTCACCACTAGTTTCTTCCTGTCTGATTGTCTAAGCCTCTTGCAGAGATCTCCGTCCACTAACCACTATTAAAGAGCAGGTAGGGGCTGCAGAAGATCTGACACCTCAGCAACTACCTTGTTTGTTCTCAAAGACTAACCACTACTATTTTTCATTCATCACCCAAAGAGAATCATACACATTTAGCAGCCAAAAGACTACTGCTACTCAAACACAAGTGTTAGCATTAGACAGATTGTTACATCTATTCAAGATGGATACCATTTCTCTGTTGTCTTCTGCGAATCTTTCTTTGACTTCAGGCCTTAATTTTTCCTTCTTCCCTACAGAAGGATATTTCCCCCTGCGCTCTGTTTCACTACAGTACAGCAGTTCCCAAGAGGTTATGGATTTATTTGGCAACATCAGGATCTTCCACTCCATCTTTCCCACCAGTTCCTTACACCTAGAGCTCAGTCATCAGCCTGCTGAGACTTTCACTCCTCAGGCTGCTCCATCTCCAGTCCACTTACCTGGCTTCTGCTTCCTATATATCTACTTGATAAGTGCTGAGTAACATAACTTGCTTGAACCTCTCACTTTTGCACTCCTGCAGCTTTGGAGGCCTTGTCCCAAGGGATGTCTCCCTGCAGCGCAATACCCACTCCTTTAGACTCCCACCTGGCAGACTCATCCCCCGGAAAACAAAGGGAAAGGGCTTGTTTCACCTACAGACCTTACAGGCTCAGCTGATCCCCTGGTAGAGGAAGACATTTAGAATATCTTTTGCTGCCATAAATTGTAGGTAGTTAAAAGAAAAAAGAACCCTGTGGAGATATCTGAAGTCTAATCTCAGACAGGCAGCAATCTAAAATAAACTACAGCTGGTGTTTCAGCTTTGATTCTGCTGCCACCAAAGGCAAATGGCACAATTCCCATTGATTCCAATTAAATCATAGACTAGGTCCTCTTCTTACTCATCTTTCTTTTTTTTGATGCCTCTATCTGCTTTTCAGTTGTAGGTTTCCCTGCAATACCACTCTCGGGACCATAAAAAAATTCTAAGAAATCATACAAGTGCAAATCTTGGTACTATTTTTTTTAATAAAAAAGTAGGGAAGACTTTTAACTCCTCTAATTAATGGCATGGAAGAAAAAACAGCATGGTTTTGTGCTAATGGTTTAGTTGGTTTCACTTAGGGCTATAATCCATCCTAAGAACCAACATACCTTCCGTACATCTCTAAACTTCAGGGGAAAAGCACTCTCTTGTGACAGTAAATGCATAAATGCGAGAATGCAACTGTTAACCATTTTGCAGTGAGATGGGTGTTTAACCCTTTTGCATCTAGCTCGACCTTGATATGCCTTATCTCAAAGCAGAACATGCACACTCTTGTTTTAAGGCTGTGCTCGCACACGTGTACAGAGGAAGCTGTGGTGCTGCGCAACATCCCTGCATTGTTGCTGCCATTCTTGTGGGAGTTGCATCGCCACAAGTTATGCAGCCTTTTGCTTCACTCACTGTTCTTACAAGGACAGCCAGAGGGTCTCCTGGTTTCCACTTCAGTGGTGACACAGAGCATGACACCGAATCTATGCTACAGACAGTTCAGCTGCAGCTGTTTTGAGACACTTGGGGGCAAAGTTTCAGGGCTGTCAGCTCCCGCATTTTGCTGGGCTCCCTGTCCTCTTTCCTGGAGTTCTGCCCTTGAAACTCCGGCCTTCCTGGTTGCAGAGAAAAGCCTGAAAACATGGAATCTTACAGCATTTTTAAGTGTGACTCATGACTTTTTGCCATGAAGGGCAAATATAGTTGCCTCCTTTCAACTTCCCTTTGTCTCTTTGCATGCAGCCGCACCTGCAGATGTTCAGGGAGGAGTGCCTGCACTCATCCACCCTAAAAGCAGCTTCTGTGTATGCAAAAGTCAGCACCCGCTTGCACAGGTGTCACTATTCCCAACGGGCGGGTGCAGAGGTTCTGCTTGATGGGGCTACATGTGTACAGGCAGTTGCCCCTTTGAGCAAACCAGTCTCTGAATATCACATTTTAACAAAGTAGCACAGCTTTTCCCATGTGTTCCATCCACAGAACATTTTTTAAAGTAGTTTTACAATGTTAAATATACAGATAACTATCTCAGAGGTTTTTTTCTGCTTCCACTGTCTGACCTTCGCAGTTATTTCACACAAAGCCTAGAGCTCAGTTAGCTCTTTCTAATGGCTGCTGCTCAGCTCACAGAGGAAGAACCAGCCCAGACCAGGGCACAAGGGATTAGAAGTGCCCATCCTCATTACCACCAGTCCTTCTCAGCTTTCTCCAGGGCCTGGGGGATGCATGGCCCCGTTCCATAACCAATGTGGCTGGGATGCTGGCAGGCCAGTCAAGGAACAAGCCACTCTGCCCTGTACCCCCTCCCAAAAGAACATCCCTCCTGACTTCACAGCATGTCGGGGTCATGTAGCAACACAAAACCAAAAATCTTTGTAATTTAAATTAATCTCAAGACAGATTTTAAAAAGATATACCAACAAAAATGTCAAAGAGCTCTGTCATTTTACCTCAAAGAGAGCAAAGGAGGTTTGATCCTTCTCCAAATCGAAAGGCCAGAGCCCTGACCCCCCAGCAGAATCCCATCCTGGCACTCTGCAGGCAGAAGACCTTCTGCAAGCTGGCAACAAGTTTTCTATTATCAGGCAGATCACCCAAAACACCTTGCTGCTTTCAGAGCACTATGGAGGGAGCACAGACCCTCATTTTTCTTTAAACTTCCTGGATCATTTAATCAAGAAATGACACCAGATGATGACACTGACACCATGGCAGCCCCAGGGGAATCTGCCCAGAAATGGCCTCAGACACCTTCAGCACAAAGCTGCCCAAAGAAATCATCTCTCCAGATATCTTTAATAACAACACCTGTGACTCAGAGAGCACTCAGCAGTGAGTGTCGAAGGTAGCTGAGCATCATTACCCCATTCAGATGGGGAAAACCAGACTCTCTGGGCTAAGTGATTTGCCTGCAGCCCCGCAGCACCTGGCAGACCTCAGAGCAGGAACTAGGGCCAGGGCTATGTGTGCTAATTCACGGCACAGAGCCAGCGCATCCCACCTGCCTCAGAGGGGTTACAGCCCGCTTGCTCCTCTGCATGCATGAGGTGAGTGTGACCCCACAAATTCTTTTGCCTGGAGACAGGATGAAATATAAATTTAACTGCCTATTTTTGCCATTAAATGTGTTCCACCAGCCTAGTCCCACCATATCAGCATGGAATACATGAATACAATACAAAAAAGAATGTTAAAAATTAAAGTGTAAGTGGCTGACTTCAGTAAAGCCAATAGTTGCATTCAATAAAGTAACATGTTTGTGATTATGGAATTTTGCTAGACACATTTTCAAGATAACATCGTATTTGTACAATGAATGGTTAGGCTAATCAGTGCAAGGGTTTAAATAGTCTTAAGTACATTAGCATAATCACTCATGAAGCACATGTAGTTTATAAATGAATTAACAGCTACAAATTAAAGAAGAAGTGTCTGCTTTTTAAAGCATCTGCCTTTTTTTTAAAGGAGAAAAGAGGAAAGTTGGCATTCTGATTTTCAAATGCTCTCAGACCGTGCAGTGTGGAAATGCCTGCTTGCACCTACCACCCCTCAACATGCCCAGCCCCCCAGGAAACTCCAGGGGCAGCTCAGAGGAGGAAGGACTCTGTACATGGATGAAGCTTTGCAGATCCCAGTCCGGAACGCTCATTAGTTCTACCTCACTCCTGTTCAAGATTTTTTATGCTGTGTTAGGATTAAACTGTTTTAGGTTTCTAAAGTGCTTGTACCTTCCTAGAATTTAGAAAAGGTGTATTTTTATTAATAGGATGATTTTACAGACCTATTGAGTCTTCTGAAGTGAGTAGGATGCATGGTTCCCACTCTGTGTGCCCTCATTCCTACACCTCTTTCTCATGTATTAAGCAAAGGAGGATGACTTCTTTACTTCTCCTTGAGGTCAGACGTACCTCAGCCAACCTGACTGCCCCTTTCCCTTGGAGGTGAGGAAGACAAGTGCCTACACGGCTGCTCTGCAGTCAGAGATGATGCCACCTTAAGCCTATACTGAAGAAATCCCAGGTGGAAAGACCCTCTCCAGCCCCATATCACAGCCCCCATCGAACACGCAAAGGTGCACACACGATGGACGTTCAGATGTTCCATTTCCTGGTATAGAAACTGAAAGGGTAGGATTCTTACAAAAAGTGACATAGGAAGGGGAATAAGAAGTGGTCACTGAGAATGAGGGACACAAAATAGGAATGAGGAGACAATACCAAAGCGAGTAGAGGTTCTTCTCAACAGAACTGGTAGTTAAATGGAGGAGTTCGTCGCCAAAGAACATGTGAACAGTGCATGGTTTCAAGATGCAGTTACACAAATTAACAAGAGAGATATCCATTTGGGTACTAGACATAGGTGGCTTAGGAGGGCAGGAAACTGATAAGGAAATATTCCTGCTTTTGCCCTGTATACCCTTCCCCCATTGATTGACCATTGTTGAAAGACAGAGCCAGACCAGCCATTTTTTGTTCTTGTATTTTTTACTCCGGAGTGCACTGGTGGAAGTTAAGAACTGCATTTTCCAAAAGACAAAGCACAGGGGAAAGTTTTACCCCAAGGAGGTGGGCTGTTCCCTTAGCCTCTTGCACAAAATCACTTGAACAAGCTCATTCACCTCCTTCCTTAACACCCATCCTACCCACAAAACACAGCAGCTGTAGGTGTGTTGGGGCTGTGGTAAACACCTCTTGTCCCCTCACTGTCCACCCTAGCCTGCACACAGCCCTGATGGAGGACACCAACAGGCTCATGAATCCTTCTTATGCTGAAGTTTCATTGTGGGCAATTGTCAACTACTTGTGTGTAGCGCAAAAATTTAGTAAACACATTTCTTTTTTGGTTATACTACTACTACTTTTTTCCCTATGGAAAAAACACTAGTAAAGCATATTTAGCCCTTCACACACACTAAGTCTTCAAAGGTGAATTTGCCTTTTATTTCGGATGGATTTTTTTTTTTATCTTCCTGACTGACTGGGAACCACTGTGAGGCAGTAATCAAGAGCCTTGCACTAGAAGTCCAACCTTCTGGCCCAACTCCCTAGTAAATGTACTGCTATTTTCATCTGAGGTTAAGGGCAGCCCAGCCACCTCTCACACTGAGAAGTATTAAAAATACTTCCCTCAGTTCTCAGAAAGAGAATAATCTAAACTCTCAAACTAACTGAACTGAAAAAGAAAAAGAAAAAAAGAAAAAAAAAGAGGAAGCCTTAGCGTGAAGAGCTATTATTATGTCTTCTCACATTTTGCTGTAGCTAAAAGCATGAGTTGTATATATAACTAATGCACCACCCACCCAAGCAAAAATACTTGCTTGAAAAAGTAAAGGCATGCCTGTCAGAACTCATCCTCTTCCATTCAGTCTCCATTGTATATTTTTGCTCCTGTGATAAATTAGCCCACTGCTTCCCAGGTGATTCTGGCATTTCAAATTTGAACACAGGACATGCTCAAGTAAAATCATATAGTAGCTTCACCAGCGGTCTGAACTCACAGGGAGCTAGTACTCTGCAAAGCAAAACCGAAATGTGAAGGTAATGGGGTGAAAGTTTGAGGCCTGCCCTCCACTTGCACTCACTCACACGCATTAATGTTTCCATCCTGGCAGCTATAAACACTGTTTACCATCAAACACCTGCAACAGATTTCCAATACTCTCATGCTTGCAGTCTAGGTTAGCATGCAATCTGTTTTGTATGCTAGTACACAGCAGAAACCCGAGATTGCCCTGGAGGGTTATGGTTTGTAGGTGGAGCTGCCTGGTCACATCTTTCTTAGTGTTCTCATTTCTGTCTTTCTCCTTCAAAATTCTAAATATCCTTCTCAGTGTCAGCACTGACTGGAAGTCTTTTTTTTCATTAAGCATAGCTAACATCTACACCAGCTTAAGCTGTAGTCATTTTCTGGTTACACAGGCAGACTTTCTGGCCAGTGAATAGGAACACAGAGAGATACACAGAGACACCTCTCAGTCAGTCAAAAAGTGTCTTTGCACAAGCATCTTGCAATTTTAGCTCTAGAACCAGGCTTGCAAATACAGAGAGGAAATCAAAGAGATTTTACTTTATCTTTTCATTAAAAGATGGCACAGTCTGTGACCAGCTATGCTTTTGGAAGGCAGTGGTGACAAATACTTGGAATTTCCTTGAATTGTAAAACAAGGTTGAGAATTTCTAGGCAAGACTCAAAATATTTAGCAACTTTACAGGTGGTTTTACAAGGATATTCCAGTAGATCTTGGACCTCTGCTGTATACAATTAGTAGTGTCAGGATAAAGAACAGGTCTTCGCACTAGTTCTGCTGCTTTCAGAATCTCAAAACAAACTCAAGTTCAATGTAGTTGGCTCAGCTTCTCAATTTCACACAAAAGGAAGTTATTATCCTGTAACATAATGGGCAGGAAAACCCCTAATGCTGTGAAATTATTCCTGGACCAGGTGACCTCCCCAGTCATCGTATGTTTCTCCATCTTGCCCTTATGACGCACCCTAATTCCTCCTTAACAACCCACAACAGAAACATGGGTAGAGTGGGATGAGAATATAATTTCCAAAATTTCTAGGATAACTGTTCCTCCAGTATATCTGCACACAGGGCAATGCTGCCTGGGCTCCAAGGGAGAGTTTTAATAAGTGTCTAGACTGAGTTAGCAAAGGTGTACAAGTCGGGAGCAAGGTGCTCCAGAAAGCACCATTATGTACATATTTTGCAGGTCGTAGCTGAGGTCAGCCTTAACATGTAGACATAAATAACTGCTGGCATGCAAGGACAGAGTAAGACATTCCAGAAGATCTCTTCTGAGATGAAGTATTTGAGTCTGCTCCCTAAGCACTGCAAGGTATAATTGCATTCAGGTATTTATGAAGTTCATGAAGTTCAAAGCCATTCCAAGGCTTTGCTGGGTCACAAGAAGTGATAGATGTGATGATACAGTAGAACAAAACCCTGGCCCAAGACTTGTGTACTGATTCGATCTGAAACCACAGAGATAGCTCTGCTCAATGTGGAAGAAATCCCTGGGATTTTTCCCTGAGTGCAGTTTTGCCACACAGATCCTGTTTCCTAGGCTTAGGGTGCGCCGATGTGCTACTGAGCCCTTCTAAAAGTGGGGTATAATTTTCCTATGCTGATTTTTCTGTTTGCTATAAGTTTAGGGCTTTTAAATCATGCAAATGTGTCTAGAGATTGCAATGGGTGTGTGTTTGAGAAATCCAAAAATAAAATAATGTAATGCAGCCAAATACTTAATTACCAACATGTGCATCTGTTGTCAAACCATACGCTAAGTGAGTGGCACTGCTCATTAGTTCTGCTTTCAGGAGCTACCAGGCGTTCGTGTCATCACTACCAAGAGTCTTCTGAGTCTGAATCATCCCCGGAAAGGACAGATTCTGTCACTCATGCAGTCGCTGTTAACAAGAATGCTGATGGCATAGCAGGTGTTTCCTCCACTTCTCTAAACCTGGAAAGGTTCTGGCACAGCTTCCCTCCAATTTTCCCTCTTCAGAAAGGAAAAACAATCTTTCTCTCCTGGCTCACATGAACAGGCAGGCATGTTCCAATAACTCAGGTATTGGATACAATTGCTCCTATTCACTCTGTTGCCTACAATACTGTGTGATTATCGTGCTCTGCTAGGTCCTCAGGAAAGAATGCTGGTTTATCCAGTCCAATCCCTTTTCATGCAATAAAACTCTAGCCCAGTGAAACAGAAGGGGGTCTGTGACGCACAGCAGTAAAAAAGGTCCACTAACTATTTAGCTGACCCATTAATTTGGCAGTGGGTTTGAAATGCTCTTCCAAAGTCACTGACTGGTAAGTCCTTTCAAACCTTTAAGGGCATCAGATGTTCTGAAATGGACTTGGAAAACTTTCCGCACTTCGTCCACATCAAGCAAATGCCAGCTGGGATCTAAAGAAAACAGCAGAGCATTACTACCAGGAAAACAACACACAAGTGCCAAAGAAAGGATAGAAAGGATCTGAGCAATCCCAAATATGGGTCACAGCCTGATAAGATGTTACAGTCAAAGCTCTACAAGACTGGCCGCTCCAGTAGAGACTGACTGTCAGTCTTGGTTAGCTCTTGCAGTACTGAGGGTCTAGGGCTGGCTCACTCCTTTCTAGGGATTGCCCAGGAATGGGGCTGATCCCCGTGGCTCATGCAGTCAGTGTAGCCTCCTGTGATTTCAGGTAGGCTGTAGAAGGGCACTACACCTCATTCTGGCCTCACTGCCTCACACCTCATTCTGGCTACTCTCTCTTGGCAGCTCTCCACCTGTCCTGGTGCACAAGAGCTGATCCAGCCCACGCTGAGGATGCAGCAGAGAATCAAGGAGCCATAGCTGGGCTTCATCCCAGATACGGCTTTGCTAGATGCCAGTTACATCCCAGCCCAGATCCACTCAGTTCTCCCACTTTCTCTGAACCAGAAAGGCACAACTTAGGTCTCTTCCATCACTTTTGAAATGCTTTGTGGCCTTTTAGACAGAGTTCTTTATGAAGGAAAAACTCAGCAGTTAGCCAACACTGAATGTGGCCAAGTCCAGGCTCAAGTAGTGGCATTTGCATGGGCACAGCAATTCCAGGTTGTCCCCAGGTTGCTGCTCCAGAGCTGGAGAGGGCAGGAATTCCCCCTCCTTCCCTGTGCCCCACTTTTCTGTGGAACAATACAGCCAAACCAAATCCTTCTTTTTTTCTTTTTCCACAGAGCTGAAGATGGCCCAGGCACTCCTTTCCACTCATAATCAAATACACATTTTCTTTTCAGTACAGTGGCTCCCAAGACCTAAAGTTCAAGCTGGAACATTGAAACACACAGCTTAAATCACGAGTAGGACACCTCTGGTGCTGAGGCTGATGGACCCAGCCTGGACCTGTTCAGGGCTTGGGCAGTACTGGCTCTCCGTTCTCCAGAACTCCCCTCTGCAAGCTTTCCTGTCCCTGCCAGCTGCAGCAACCAACTCTGCCTGCAGCAAATGTGTCACATATAGGTAGGTCACTAAATATCATGCCCAAATGCAACACAGGACCAGATGCCATTAAAAAAAAAAAAAAAAAAAGAAAGAAAAAATCATGTTGATGCAAGCACTATGCTTTTATTTCCCCAAGTCTGACAGGCCTCCTACACAGCCAGCAGCAAGTAGCTATTTCCCTTGTAATATCATCAACTTCCAGTAATGTTCACTTGCCTGTTTTTAATCCCCTCTACAGCCCTTCCTACCAACCTGTGATAAATCCCTTCCCCGCTACCATTTCATGACTGTCCAGATCTTTTCCTCTCTCTCACCACTACATCTGGCTTCTAGACCATTCTCTACTTCTTTCCGTTAGCATTTTCAAAGCTTATCTAGGGCTCAACAGATTTTTTTTCCCTTCTTGGTGGTGGAGGGAGGAGGAGGGGGGACCTGCTGCTTAGCTGGCTTTGGCAAGCCTGGGCAGCTCTAGCTGAACTCCCCAGCCCTCTGCCAAGAACAGTCTAAATAGGAGCACCAGAAACATCTTTTAATGTCATTTGTATTAATATTTTTGGAATTAGGCACACTTGAAATTGCTTTAAAAACATTAAAAAATAGAGGGAAAGCGTTGGCAACCATGTGAAGCTCAAACTGTATCACACACTACTGTCATACGAAAGTGGCTATAACACGAGCATCTAAGCCATTTGTATCAAAGGACTATTTGTCCATCACTTTATTTAACAAAGACATTCTTAAAACAAGACTTCTCTTAGGTTCTGAACAGAAGAAACCATTCCCGTCTTTGCTCGTCCTAAGCAACGTACAACAACAGTTCAGTGGATGACATGTTCTTGAGAAGAAGACCCTGTCCCCTCAAGGTATATCTAAAAGGAAAAAAAGGCAGACCAGGATGAAGAGGACCTATGTGCCTTTTCCCTCTCCAGCTCCTTTCCTCAGTCACTTGTTCTTCATGCCAGAGAAGCAGCGTGGGCCTCAGGAAGGTCCCTGGCTTGCTACCTATTCTCATCATCAGGCCCAAAGAGTTCCTTAGAATTTCACTCTGTGTGCCTTAAGCTTGCTTCTGTGATCATCAGAGATTTCCTCTGTACTCACAGGACCACCAGTTTTAACATCTTACAAGATCTAATGAAGGATCACTCAATCAGCATTTTCAAGGAGAGTTAAAGCCAGCCAGATTCCTGGCACCTTCCTTCCTTCCTTCCCAAACTTTGGCTTCAGAGGGGTAGAGCCAACACCAAGGGATAGACTCAAAAGATCACCTTTCAAGAAGCACAGCCAAGGTTTTAGGCTGGCTTTCTGATGTCCAAAGCAAATACAAATTTGGCCACGAAAATTTCAGGTATAAAGGAACTGGAGACACTTCTCATGTAGAAGTGGGGCTGGACAGGGAGAGGGGTTGTTAAGCCTTGGACCTTGGGCACTGTATAGTTCACAACTTAATGCCACCTTCCTCTTCTTCGTCCCACCCACAATGCAGCACAAAGGCTTCAGACACTGCTGCAAGGATGCCGCATAAGTACCCCAGTGAGACAAAGCAGATGCCCCCAGCATCTGCCACTGGCTATCCTCAGCTTGGGCTTGTGCCTCCGATGTGATGATCACAACCACCTCCATGCCTGAACTTCAGCTTGGATACAGCCAGCAGGTCTACTTTGGGACAGTATCCACAGCAACTTGCAACCACAAGTGAAAAGCCTCCTTACAATAGCAAAACATAGGTTTAGAAGCATGAAAGAAAGCAAAATAATCTGTAGGAGTAATCTAGATATATATGCACACTTTAGGAGGGAAAACAGATAAGAATCTTTCAGGTGAATTAGAGGTCATACACTTGAAGAGGAATAATGCTTCTTGAGTCTACAATCATTTCATGATTAACATCTGCTTTCTTGGCCAAGGAATGCTGGTTTCTATTTTTCCATAGCCCAACCCTTGTTCCTATCTTCTAGACAGGCTTTTGCATTTTAGTTGTCTCAGTAGGAGAAATCATACTCATTCCAACTCAGCTCGCATTTAATAAATTTCTCAGGCTCTTATTTGTCCCCTTAAATTTATTCTCTCATTCAAACAACACAAGGAATTAAAAATTGCTGGATTTTTGCTAGACTTATGATCATCTCTCTCAGTTGCTGTTATCAATATGGATCACAGCATAATTCATTTTGTCACAGGCAGAAGAGGAGGAGTCTATGCATTTCACAATGATTTAGAAGTCCCCCAAAGGTTGAAAGGAACTTGTCAAAGTCTTTAAAATGTTTTGGCCTCATCTTGTGATGTCTTCTTTCCAAAAAGAACCTTCTGAGGTGCTTGCAAGACTGAAAATTTCCCCTTTTTTGCATCAAGGTGAACACCTTTCTCCTAAAGAAAAACAAAAATTGCCACACAACAAGTGTTGTTATTTGAAGGTTGGTTTGGGATAATGTAAAACTTGCCTTTGGCTTCAATGACAAAAGGCAGCCCAGTCCTGGAGATCAGTTAAGTACGTGCCTCATTTACATGTGTGACCTGATAATCTGCAGTACTGAACAGCTTTTTTTTCTAGGAAGACAAGAAGGTTGTACACTCAGACCTCTCCTCATACTTCATGGGAACTGGGAGAGCTTAAACGTGACTGACACAATCTGCGCTTTTCTAGAAAGCAATGGGTTTTGTCTGGGTTTTTTTATTTCTTTCTGCCATATGCTAAGAGTGACTATCATTTTACATTATTATAATATTTTTTGTTGGTTTGATATGCTGTACATTGTTCCTTCTGTAAAACAAGATCTATGCAGGAAATTTGATAAAGTAATTTTGTCTTCTATTCATTGCTACTACTTTCACTTGCTGACAAATTAAATTCCAGTCATCTGAGTCAGCCTCTTATTTTAGATCATCATCCCATTCTCCGTGTTTTGTCAAATAAATACACTCGTATGTGTAACTACACACAGAAACCTACAAACGATCTACATGACACTCTCTCACTTTGCAAATTAGAAAAAATTAGTTCTTCTAGAGTAAGTTACTCAGGTTTCACAATCACTTTCCATCCCACTTTTCAAAGCCATATCATTACCAAATTTCTATTGCCTTCTGCATACAAAAGGTATTTCATTAGCTGAGACCCACTTCCTCTCTTCAAAGTTATTACAGACTAGAAGCCTGGCTATGAGTGGGAAGTGACAGCTCGGAGAATTGCTCTGTGAATGCATCCACATGATGGTCTGTACCAGCACAAGTGTGTGTGTGTGTGTGTGTGTACTGAGGCAGGGCAGTGACCCTTTTACTCTTCACACACCGTCCAGCCAAGCAGCCAGCCCTGCACTTCCCACAGAGCCCAAGGACTGCGCGTCTCCCTCTGCTCATTCAGCAGCCAGATATGGGCCGGGTGATCTGACCTGCTCCAGAAGGCAGCTCAGATCCTAACAATGCTGTTCTGAGACAAACAAATAAAACAAAAATCCAAGCCAAGAATTCCAGGAAGGGCTGAAGGAACAGTGGGATGCGGCCAAGAGTCAGAGGCATATGGGCTACTGCACTAGGCAACCAAAGAGGGCCAGGGCATGGGCCCAAGCACTGGCACAGCATCACCCGCTGCTCGACTGTCAGTCGGCACAGAGTTGTTCCAGGCAACCGGCTCTCTCTCACACAATGCCTGGACACTTTCAGCAATAACCAGGGACCATTCCCAATACACAGTTTGGACGGGCCACCTTGTTAGGGTGGGAGAGGAAAAGAATTTGTTTTCAAAAGCAGTGACACTCCAGCTGGCCTTGTGGCCAGTGAGTAGTTTCCTGGACTATTTTATTCACTAATGTAGAAACAATCTTGAATACCACAATTCATTCAGCACAGAGAACTTGCCAGAACGGGCACTGCTTCTTACTAGGACTGCCCCAACCACTCCAACATAGCAAACTCAACTTTTTTGTGTTCTTTTGCTCCCTGAGACATTTCCGTAGAGTCTACTTAATCTCCCCTCAGTCTTCATGCATTGTCTGGGCTGATTTTTAATTGACCAGAAAATTACATGACTGCATCTCTTAGGCCGGAGCACTATTTCACCTTGATGTGGCCCTCGAACTGAAATTGTAGATTGCATTTCCAAGCAGCAATCTACTACCTTACAAAACCCTCCTCCTCTCTCATGGTCATTCTGCCCCTGAATATAAACTTCTCCTATTGGATTCAATTCCAAATACATTAAGTACAAGCTCAGATCAGCAGAGGCAAGTTATAGGAAAGATCAAGATCCTGTTTAAAAGAAAAACTATCTCTGATTAAGTTGATGCTACTTATCGATTTCTATTTTCAAAGAGCATTACAAACATGAAATTAGTTTTGCAATATCCAAGGGAGTTATATATATAAGCATTGTTATGCATCTTTTACAGAAAAACAGGTGGTAAACAAGAGGACAAAATCACCTGCTAACTTAGGATTTCTTTGTTTTTTGAGCCCTTCTGTTCCAAACAAAACGGAAGTGTCTCACATCACAGGCCACATGAAAAACATGGTTTTCTTGTCACTTTTCCACGACACTGTGACACCACCGTCCTGACAAAAGTTTCCACTGTTTGACACATGCAAAAAACACACAACAAGTTAGGAAACTGATGTCTTCAAGTTGAATTATCTGTCCCCAGGCTGAATCTTCTTACCTTTTGTAAGTGCAACAGATGTCATCAGATAACTTCTACAAAAGGAATTGAAGTCATTTTCTCACCTTTTGTAAATGTAACTAATGTCGTCAGATAACTTCTACAATAGCAATTGCTTAATAAAAAAGTACTTTGTCTTTCAAGCATTGCATAAGATTATGTCACGCAAATAGATATGCATTAGGTAGTCAGAGAATATGTATTAGATAGGAAGGTTCATGTAAATTTTACTGGATAAAAGATGCAGTTTTTACCCCTTGGTGTGCTTGATGTGTGGAAACCTCCACCTTTCACCCTGCACAGAATAAACAATGTTTCCTTTCTAAACTAGACTCTGTGTCTGTGTTTAGAGAGCTTCTAAAATCAGCAACAAAAGGAACCAGGACAGGACAACATCAGGAATTGCTGGCACTCAGCCTACAGCTCAAACCACTGGACAGCATTGCTTCTCACAGCTCAAGAGATTCACAGGCCCAAGGGGAGAAAGAGCAAAGCATGCACCAGAGCAGAAATCTGCCTGCTGGAGACCACAGAGTACATCTGCATTAGGTAAAAGAATAGATGTCTATAACCTCTGAAAAAAACAAGTGGCTGGACAAATACGGACTAATAAAGATGAGATAGGTTTCTGTGAATGCAGCTCGGGTGTTCTTTGCAAAACTGTTCTCATAGGGACTTTCTTAAAAAGTACCAAGGTGAAACAATGTTCAGCTTAAAACGGTTTTTAGCAAATGCAAATCAGTCCGTTTTCCTGCTTGGGTGCTTATCATCTTCCTTTTCTGTGGTTGCAGTGATTCCTTCCACTGCTCTGCTACCCTGTCCCACCTCAGCCCCAGAGTTCTGCTTAACTCTGCTGCTGCCCTTATCCGCCCTGATGCAATTTGGGGTTTGCAGCTCAATGAAGGTGACCAACACAAACTTTCTGCAGACCTTCCTTCCTTCCTTCCTTCCTTCCTTCCTTCCTTCCTTCCTTCCTTCCTCCCTTCCTCCCTTCCTCCCTTCCTCCCTTCCTCCTTTCCTCCCTTCCCAGAGCTGCAACCTTTCCTGTGCTGCAGTCTCTTGCTCGCCCATGGCTTGAAATCATTATGCAGTAGTTGCAAACAAATGTGAATAAATTACAGTGATATTCAAATAAGGGGAAGAAAAAGAGGAGTAGCAGAAAGGGAGACTAGGAAACCAGGGAAGAAATGCTAATTAACTCAATTAGATTGATTTACCCTGTTTGCTCAAAAAATTAATTACCAAAAAAATTGTAAATTAAAAATTAAAAGCTCACAATAAGAGAAGCCAAAAGGTTTTTCTCTGGAATCTATTATGACTATCTGAAAAGAGATTGTGTCTAATTAGACATTATTTTGCATCAAGATGACCTCATATTATAATTAGAGATATGCTAAATTACTTGGAAATAATGACAATGATTGGATATCCTCCATGACTGCCAGTTTGGAAACTTTCATGTTCGCATTGATCCTACACACCTCAGTTTCTTTGGGCTGGGAACTGGATCTTTAGCAGGTATCTAACATGCTAAAAAGCCAGCATTCTTCAAAATCTCCATCAGGTGACAGACACTTAGAAAGACAAGAGAGAGGTGCAAATTTTCATATAATAAAACCATGATCTAAACATGTGGCAGGTACTCAGCACTATTTGCACTCCATTTCCTAAACGGGACATTCACAATGCAAACAAATGTTATTAATACTTTGGGCTTCTAAAACATACTGCTCTCGGATATTGCACACTGCAAAAATGTTAGCCCAAGCTCCAACAGGTGTCAGTTGCTACTTCAGTCCTATGGACTGGCTCAGTGAGTCAATCAAACTCCAACTACTTCAGTGGCTACAGAAAGGGAGGGAAGGCACGCCTAGCACCCTGGGCTGCAGACATGCTGGGTTGTGTGATGTGGGTAAGAAAATGCTAGTCATGCTAGAAAACACTCACAAAGAAGCTAGGTCAGAAAGCCAGGTCAATGGTAAGGCGAGAAACTGGAATAAGGTAAACAACAGCTACAGGAGATCCTCCTGTATTTCAGCATCTTTCTGATCCACATGGAGAGCTGGAAGGACAGAGCCACAGTGAGCAAAAGACACTGAGATAAAAGTGAGCCTGCATACCCTCAAGTGCAGCCTGAGGAAGGGAACAGCTTCAAAGATGCCCACAACACTTCGAAAGGCACAAAGGATAAGCTGCATCAGCCCTTGCATGGGGCCAGCTGCAAATCTGTCCGGACAGAACAAATACAAAACCTCCTCCAGAACAAAAGAACATGCACTAGCCTACATGTCAGCGTGACAGCCAAGTGGGCAAGATGGGCAGCTTCGTTTTTGTGGGAACAACTAAGGGTGTCATAGCCTGGGTGCAGCTGGTATAACTGGTCTCAGGAAACATGATTACAACATATCTTCCTTCTCAGTGTCTGTTTTTGAGACTGTTTCACAAGGCGTGGATATGGATCTTCCTGAAGGCCAGCACACAAAGATGGCCAGCACACAAAGGAAGGCAAGAAACTCCAGCAGACTAGCACCACCCAAATACTCAGCAGTGCAAGTCCACGCCGCTCAGACCTGCAGAGGTACCTGGACGCCTCAGTATCCATGCTGTTCTGTGCCCTGCAATTTCAGTACGCAGAGTGAGAAGTCCTGTGATTTGTGCAGTTTTAAAACAGGCCAGTATCTGAGCTGGGAAGAGAAGGTACATTTCCCACATCCCACAGCCACAGCCCTCTGAGTCTCACCACTGACATGCGTGACTGGTGGCACAGCCCAGCCACCATAGCCTCATTCATTTCCAGAATGGCTCTGTACATCTTGGCTGCTGCAGAGCTTTAGAAACAATGCTTTTAATATTTTGTGGTATTGACTTACCCATTCATTGTGTAGTGACATTAGCACACATGAATAATCATAAAATAAAAAAAGGATAATTAATATTTAACTTTGCCAGAGGGATGTACTTAAGGGAGAAACCATGTTTTAGAAAGAGCAGCTGATATTTGTCAGCTGGAGAACAGGACTAATTAGATGCATCAGGCAGTGGTGACACGAAGTTGAAAAACAGCTTGTCAACTCTGAAATGACTTATAGCAAATGATTATATATAAAGATGCTTTGTTATACTCTCGCACGCAGGTGTGTTCCTCATTTTCCAAACACTTCCTGTGCCTTTTGTTCCTGTAGTAAAACAGGTGCGAAGCAGATTGCCCACTCATAGATATACCATAATTATATTTTAGGCAGAGCAGATATGTGGTCCATTTCTTGTGCCCAAACCAACAAGGTGTTGAACATTGAAGTACCCTCCGTTCTCACTGATTTCAGTGGAAGACGGTCAACAACTTATAGGATCAAAGGCTTGATGTCTGAACCACATAAGGAAAGTGATGTAGGGGATGAGGCAACGAACCAGGAGGCCAAATTCATGTCTGTTGTAATGTTGGTTGACTGCAGCCAGACAGTTCATTGATCATAGCAAAGGATTTGCCCCAGGGTGTTTTAATTTAAAACAGATTGACATTAATCTGAAGAACAAATCACCCAAATCCTAAACTCTGATCTGATGCAAGTCAGATGCAATATGACAGCAACTCAATCTCCTGGGCAGCAGAGCTGCTAGCTTCAACTTCATACTCATTTCCAAACGGTGTCTGTAAGTTTTCGAATGCTGTTGGAATAGGCCCAGCAAGGAATAATTTATCCCAGGTAGAGGTACATATCCTTCAGAAGACACAAAAGCTACCAGGAAAGTGAAGCTTCCAGGAGGAATGGAGTGCAGGTACTGAGAAGGGGAAGGGGCCACTTTAGGAAGGAAGTGCTTAATTAGTGCATGAGCAATGCTAATGCTGAGCAAACAAAACAGAAGCATAAATTCTGAGACCCGGTTAAACTGCAATCATGAAGTACTCTAAAAAGCTTATTAACTTACCTAGGAAATTGAACACAAACTAATTGTTTGAATTGAGCTGCTCAAACAATAAAAATGTTTGAAATGTCCTGAAAGTAATTTGTTTAACACAGTATTTGAGCTGTCACAAAAACAAAAGACGGTATTTCTCTCCATCCACAACAAAACCACACCAATACACACACTCTGGCACCAGAGAAGATTATTTAAAGCGGTATGTAGCACCTGTAATACATTGCTTGTATTTATAGTCCTGGTATGATTGGTTTCTAAAGAAAAATTATGTCCACAGACAGCATGTTTTGTTCCTCCTCGTTACTCATATGCAAGAATGAAAGATCTATTACAACACAGTCTTCTTTCCACCTGCTTTGATGAACTGCCTCAAAGCTCTCTGGGGAGACTGCTGCAAAGCCTGTGACTTACAGCTTAGGCTCAGAAAGCAGATACTGGATTGCAAGAGCAGACTCAAAGGTCAGTTCAGAGCAGCAGGGGCAGCAGATTGCAACTCCATTTCTAAAAGCAAAGGACACCGCTGCGGTACAGGTGATTCCCCTCAAGCCTATACCCTCGCAAAGGAAAAGCTTAACAGATCTGCCTTTAGGGACAAATGTAAAAAGTTCAACTTGAAACTCTAACACCTGTTTCACAGAGACTTCTCCATATTGCACGTTATTTAAAAATTGCAGTTCACCTCAGGACCATTTCTCACTAAGTCAGTTAATGATTTCTACGTCTGCTCAATTTTCCTAAGACAGTGCTTTGTTCTGCTCAGGTCTATGTAGCATGCCCATCATTGTGATATCTCAACACCTCCTTGCAGTGTGACAACCCACTTCCCTGATGTGCATCTGTTACACATTGATCTTTCTTTTTTTCTCTTCTCCTCCCATGGAGAAATCTTCATAGATGAAAATAAATATGAATATATTCCATTTACTTTTCAAAAATAGCTATAGAATGTATTTATACTTTCATATATTACATATAACTTTTTTATAATATGGTTATTGATGCCTGCTGTCATCTGTATTTTCAGTACTGAAGTCAGAGTTGAAGAAATGCATCTTAGCGAAGCACCCAGGTTTCTGGTAGGTCATACATTTTACTGAAATTTATTCCACAGACTTATGTAAGAACCTGAGAAATTTTAGCAGAAGCAAAAAAAAGGGAAATACTTGTTAAGAGCCTCAGACAATCTATCAGGTGTTCACACAACACATGCTGTAGATAAGCTCTGAGATCTCAAACCTGACATAGCTGATACCCAAACAGTGAGGAAGATAACATTGTGACTAACACTGAGCTTTGTACTCGGCACCAGAGGTGTGACCACCCTGATTTGTTGAAGGCACTGCCCTGGAGAAGCTGAATGCTTTGTCCTTTTTCAAGTGCCAGATCACTGCAGGGTTACAAACAGAAACTGGGGCATTAGGACAGAACCTCGCGGTCTAATTATGTGGTAACCAGCATCTTGCTTACACAGACTTACATCCATCTGCAAAGAGAGGCAATTGACACACTTCCCATTGCGTTTTCTGCAAGCACACATGCAACTGCAACACTGAATGTGCAGCACCTACACACGGCTTTGAGTATTTCCTCAAATCTATTTTCCTTTAACCCTTTCAAGCATTCTGCTGACTGTTGCTAATTACAGCTTTAGAGAGAAACCTATGAAAACACAGCAGTATATTTCCTAGAGATACAGAGGTTTCAATACACACATCTGCACAGCATTCATCATTTCCCTGAACAGTCCTGCACAAAACAGCATTTCTGTCATTACATTTTTAATATAACAATTCCCATGGGAAACTGTTGATGAGGACTGGGATACAGATGAAGAGAAAGCAGAAAGATTGCAAGATGAAGGGCTATTCTCAGCCTACAGATGAATGATGGCTCTCATAGGAGCTTATCATTAAGTACAGATGAACGGTAGATTCTGCCATTTTTAGCAAAAACTACAAAACCAACAGGAAGGCTGGATTTGATGGAGGAGTTTTTTAAGTGAAGAACTTTGTTGAGAATAAGAAAATGTTTCAGATGTCAGGTGCAGAAATCATCAAAATCCACAGATACTTCTGACAACCAGAGCCAAACTGGCTCTTTTAGCTCCTTTTCCCATGACTAGATAGGCAGAGGAGAACTTGGAATCCCTACAGATCACACCACGGGGGGACAGGGGAGGATTTTTGACATAGGGACACAGGACCATCAGATATCAAAATGCTGTGGTGACTTAGAAAATCAGGTTGAGCTATGGCAAAGCCACCCTAATGCCCCACAAACGCTGTTTCAGAGCAATCTGTACTGTCAGGTACATCACTTGTGAGCAGGAGCACGTATCCTATGAGTTTTCACAGTCCAGCTCACCATCAGTAACTCATTAACTCAAATGCCTGCAACTGTCTGCCCATGACATTATAGTCTGACCTTGGGAAAGCCACTCTCACCTGATTGCGTTAATCTATTAATTGCTACCTGGCAGGTGCTGATCCTCCTTGTCTTTTTCTGAAATGGAGACGTGGTGGATTCAGGTTTTACACAGCATTGTGCTTCAGATTCCTCATCAGAAAAGTGGAGATAGTAACATTTACATACCTCAGCAGGTAGTTTGGATGCTTAATTAATCCTTTCAAAGCTTCTTAAAACATAGATAAGAAGTAAAAAAAATTAACTTTTAATATCATTTTCACTGTGTAATTAAAAAAGTACAAAAAGCTGTTTTTCCAAGCAATAAATAGCTATTTAAAAGAATTCGAAACTTATTAAACTATTCATTACTTTAAGACCTGGTAAAAACAGAAAGACCCTTTGAGTAGTTAATCTGACCTGATGTTTAATTAGAACAAATTCAAAGTCAATAACTCACTCGTGATTAAAATAACATGATTTCTGCCATTTCTTTTTATGAAGTTCAATCGAACTTCACATTTTGTAGTTTAAGCCGTTGAATACCTGGGACCCTGGGAAATACCGGCCTGTCAGCCTCACATCTGTGTTTGGGAAGATCATGAAACACAGCCCTCAAGAAGTTATGCTAAGGCACGTGAAGGGCAGGGAGGGAATTTGAGACTGCCAGCACAGCTTCACCATGGGAAGTCCTGCCTGACCTTCTATGATGGAATGACTACATCAGTGGCCAAGGGAAGAGCTACAAATGTCAGTTATCTCAACTTCTGTAAAGCCTTTGACACAGTCCCCCACTCCAACATCCTTCTCTCTATATCGGAGAGATATGGATTCTCTGGCTAGATTGTTAGATGGATAAGAAAGTGGTTGGACAGTCACATTCAGAGGATTGCGATCAACAGCTCAGAGTCTCAATGGACATCAGTGACCAGTGGAGTCCCTCAGGGGTCCATACTGGGACCAGTGGTTTTAATATCTTCATTAATGACGTAAACAAAGAGATCAAGTGCATCCTCAGCAAATTTGCAGATGGCACAGAGTGCTGCTGTTGACGCTGAGGGATGGGATGCCATCCAGAGGGACCTGAACAAGGTTGAGAATTGGGCCCATGGGAATCTCATGAGGTTTAATATGACCAAGTGCAAGGTGCTGCCCCTGGGTCAGGGCAATCCAGGCTGGGGGATGAACAGATCCACAGCAGCCCTGCCAAGAAGGACTTGGCAGGGCTGATGGATGAGAGATTGGACTTGACCTAGTCATGTGCCCTTGCAGCCCACAAAGCCAAACATGTCCTGAGATGCATCCAAGGCAGCATGGGCAGCAGGTGAGGGAGGGGGTTCTGCCCCTCTGCTCTGGTGAGACCCCACCTGCAGTGCTGCATCCAGCCCTGGGGTCCCCAGCATGGGAAGGACATGGACCTGTTGGAGCAAGTCCAGAGGAGGCCACCAAGTCGCTCAGAGGGATGGAGCAGCTCTCCTATGAGGAAAGACTGAGATTATTGGGATTGTTCAGCCTGGAGAAGGGAAAGCTTCAGGATGACCTAATTGTGGCCTTCCAGTACCCAAAAGGGGCCTACAAGAAAGATGGAGAGGGGATATTTACACGGGCATGTCGTGACAGGACAAGGGGGAATAGCTTCAAACTTAAAGAGAGTCGTTTTAGATTAGATATTAGGAAGAAATTCTTTACCATGAGGGTAGTGAGGCACTGGAGCAGATTGCCTGGAAAAGTTGTAGATGCCCCACCCCTGGAAGTGTTCAAGGCCAGGTTAGAGGAAGCTCTGAGCAACCTGATCTATTCAAAGGTGTCCCTGCTGTTGGCAGGGGGGTCAAACTTGATGATCTTTAAGGTCCCTTCCAATCCAAGCCAGTTTATGATTCTCTGACTCTGTGAACACAATTTACCATGAGCCTGCTCAATGACAAAGGCTGCCTGCACCAGGAGCCGTCACTGAGACACAGAGCTACCAGCATTCCCATACACTGCGCAAGACATGACGTGCACCCTGGTGGGAGGTCATGGGGGCGAACGGATCATTTGCTTGGTTAGTCAAAGTCACACGAACTGGCTCAACTGGAATCCAGAAGGACTTACGTATGCAAAGGGAAACAGTTACAGGCTGTCTGTCCACAGTAAAGGCCGTCGTTCAGGTCCACACCCGAACTACCCTCCAGCACCATCCAAGAAGCCTTGGCCATGGTAAGAAGCACAGAAGGCACACACAAGGTCCTTTGTGCCAAGAAAGGTAAGAGGGTACGTGTGGGAGAGCACAAGGACAGAGGCCATAATCAGCAGCACATGCCCTTCGATAGCAATAACTAATACGAGGTGTTTGTCGTTAATTATTAATATTTGAATACGATTTAACATCTTTAACAGTAACACTTCTGTAGGTACAGAGGCAGAACACAGTTAAGATACAAAAGGCTTTGATAAAATTTTGGTTTTATCACACACATACCAGCACAAGCAATGGCTGTGTAGGACTGCGAATATGAGACAACACTGTAAACATTTAACCTTAAGAGAAAAGATGGCAGATGACTGTTGTTGGAGTAATAAAGAGGTTTAACCTTGTAGTGCCTTAATGCATTGGTCTAAGTATTTGCAAACAGGATAAATGTTTTACTATTGTGTATCCTAAAAGATATGCACAAGGTCAAGCTGTTTTTCAGTGTATTCGTACTGTAAGTGTCCAACAACTTTGGTGGCATTACAGTGTGACAGAACTGCAGATGTGATGTTCACCAATAGACTAAGATGATCAAAATCCAACATGAAGCTAAGTGGTGGTTACAGCACCACAATGCCTACAACATTAATGCATTAGGAAGTTCACTCAGTTTCAGAAATGTTGCTGTTTCTCCTATAGGAGCAGTCAGTTTTGTCCTCAATAACTTTTACACACCTTAGTAAAGAATTTCAAACCTGGATTTAACTTACCTAGCCTTGGTTCACATTCAGCATCATCTTCCTGCTACCTCTCAGTGGGACAAATCATGACTGAGAGAGGACATAGAATGGAGAGTACCTCTCCTGCTCTAGGAATACATCTCAGATAATCCCATTTCTCAAGCCAGGTAGCTGGATTAGAGAATCTATTTTGCTTTGGTTTTTAATCAATCATGTCTCAGCTCAGAATGCCCCATGAGTGTCCAGCAGACCGTTGATAATACAGCCAGTAAGTGATTAAGGGATGCCTGCATGTGGAAATAAAAGCCCAACCTTCGTTCGGTGGGGGGGGGGACACAATGCCAACGGGTCCTGAGAAAAACACAGCCCACCCCAGCAAAAGTCACCCTGTGACTTTTTAGCTGTTTACACCTGTGCTAAAAAAAAAAAAATCAAAAACCTTCTGCTTTTCCCTGATGAAGTTTTACATCTAGATTTCAAAGGTATAAAAGATTCCACAGGCTTGCAGCACTGAATACTCATGGCCTATATATTTCTGATTAGCTATTACAATATATAAAAAATCTTTTACTAATTTGACACACTTTATTAGTACAGAGGTTAATTGCCTTTCTCTGACACATTTTCACTGCCTACATCTGTGTCACAACATTATTTGCTTCATTAGTTTTTAAAGTGGAATAGCTAAAACTCAGGTTATTGAAATAATAACATGTCTATGACTGTGCTTCTGCACCACACTATCTGCTTGCAATTCAGCTGATGAATCACCTACATTTCAAGCAGAGCTGGCCTTGCATTTGGAGGAATGCCAAGAAAACAGGTCAGTGTTATCAGCTGTAGGCACTGCTACCCCTTTTCATTTCCCTTGCCATCTTCCAAAAACAGTTCTTTCCTGCAAGAAGGTATTAAGAGTTAAGATGACAGCGGCTGAAATATTCCTTTCTCTTTATTGGGAAGCTTTATTTCTTATTGCACCTATTTTTCAAGTTTGATTTGTGGTTTTAGCAAAACGCAAGGTTTGGCTAGAAGTTCTGGTCCTTAGGCCATTACTCAGAGGAACACATTGGTGCTGACTGAATGATTAAGTAGGAAAAGGATTAGTTGACACACACCAGCACCTACTGAGCAAAGGACAAAACAGAAACATGGGTTTCCTGCTGTGAAAATGTGCCTGTCCCAATGGTACATCTCTATCTTGCAGCCCATGTCCAAAAATGCCAGCGGATGTGTCTGAAGTGCTGGTGTGAGAGTCTGCATGATACTGGCCCACCACAGCAAATGATGAGAGCACAAGACCATGGCTGCCCCAAGCAGCTAACAATCTCATTGAGGCAGTAACAGATAGCAGACATACAGAGAGCATAAGAAAATGATGAAACAACATGGGCATAACATTGCTTTTTTTATTTTTTAAGATTATGCTTGATCAGGAATTACAGGATGAAATAAGAGAGACTGAGTCCCCCTGTCCCAGGAGGCTATTCCTGCCCTCTGTTCCCATGTCAGATGAAGGCGGGAGTCACGTGCAGCACAGCTGCTGTCCGACTGGGGCTGTGTCTTACAAAAGGGATCACTCTCACACTGTGGATGAATGTGTGAGTCAGCCGGAGCATGTCCTTTCACTTTCTGTCCTAAATGTGCCTCTGTGCACAGTTCACTCCCTAACTCAGACACACACTCATGGGGTATCAAGTCCCACAAAAATCACCCTTCACCACTGATGATAAAGTGCCTTTTAGCACTCCTGACTTCGCCTCCTTAATTGTCATAGCCCACCTTCCTCCAACAACTTCTACTCTCCTTTCTCTTCCTCACTGTGTTCCCTGTTCAATGTAAGAAGGATTCTAGGAACACTTCCTGACCTTTTGTGCCTTCAGTAATGTCAGAGTACAGAAGAAAAACATCTGGAGGAAAGCCCAGACGCAAGAGCCTCAGAAAGGTGCCTCCAGATCATGCGTGTGGCTTGTCCTGCATGGCTCGTGGACATGTGCAGTGTCAGCACTGCGCTGGTCTGCTCACCCCAGGCTCCAGCCCCAGGCCAGCATATGACAGGAGAGAGCCAACCACAACCAAGGGGGACAAGTCCCCTTAATCCTACTTATCCACTCTGCACAGACTCAGCTCACTCCAGAGCGAACGGTGTGGATGCAGCAAGCCTATCTGACTTCACCCCCAGCAGCATGGACACGAGCTAGTCTGCAATAACTTGCTGACCAGGAGAGGCTTGTTCTCTGCTGCTGGTCACAGGGACGATGTGAGCAACCCTGAAATGCCATGAGCCAGAATGGCAGTGGTCTCATCCCAAGATATGCCGCAGCTTGCATGGCAACCCTGAGCTGGTTTTGTACAAGCTCACTGTGGCACAGGCGAGGAGAATCCCAAGAGAGCAGCAAGGAGCCCACTGCAATCACCTGCTCAGCTTTGTTCCCGGTCCTGAGCAGCTGAAACACAACCACACATTGCTATGGCTACGCTGGGTTTGATACCCAGCTCAGTGCTACCTTGAGCACGGCTAAAAGTGCACCTCCAGATCACAAGAGAAACCCAGCACAAGCTGCCTGTCAACAGCAGCTGCTCCCCGTGCAGCTATTCCCCTGCACATCCCTTCCTCCCTCTTCCACTCGCTGCAGAACAAAATCACTGAGTACAGTGCACACGGGCAAGAAACATAATTACACACACACATACACACACTATCTTGAGCCCTTCATAATTACATTTTAAATTGGTTTACTCAGAATCCTTTCAGCTAATCATTTTCACCCAACTCTAATCAACTTTAAGCACTAAAATAAATATACAGCATCTTTACCTGGTATAGCCCCTCTCTTCTGCCTTAAGCCCTCACACTCCAGTTTGTTGGGCATTGGGAATTTGGATATGACCAGTTTTAGGTTCCACTTTCATTATGAGCAAGCACCAGGCTTTCATTCTAAGCCACCAAAATGCACTGGCAAAATTCACACGTGCAAACCAGTGGCTGCTTCCGTCTCTGTGGAATCCCACAAATATTTTCTTCACTTTCAGTTCCCGCGCCTCTGGATAGCTCATAAATGTATGGCTGAAACAGAATGCAAAAACTCGATGCAAACAGATGCCTGATTCTCATTCAAAATCAGTAACTGGATTACTTTCTCCCACAACTGAGTCTGAACCAAAGAAGCTCAGTCTGCATCAAGGGAAGCAGTTCGCAGCTTCTTACTTGCTATGCAAAAGTTCTTACACACACAACTGTAAAATCTGCATTTTCATGAGCAAGTCAGCATTTCTTTGAGCTGTCTCTGGCCTATACTTGCTTGCCTGCAGCTTGCATACACCGTTTAGGAAAGGAGGTTCAGAAATTCGACCCCAAGTATCTTCAGTTTAACTCACCAGAGCTGTGTATTCCCCATACTCTTCTGGCTGCCTTTCACGACATGACCAGTTTCTCTCTCCTTTACCTCTCTGTGTAAGTCCTGTGTTGGCTGGAGCCAGGCAGCTGGGATAAAACCTTGAGAACTGTGAAGGAGAAGGGCAGTCATTTTCCCTCAGTTCGTACACACCCTTACTAACTCTCAGCAGCACAGCAGTGTGAATCCAGCTCTCAGCAATGCTTTAATAGCAAAGCTGACGGTGTGAAGCTTCATTACTTTCAAAATACACTACACAGTTCTGCATATTCACTGGTATACATTATGCTCCATCTTACAGCACAGAGTGCTGCTTTCCAGCCACCCAGCCCGGTGCTTTATTCTTACTTAATTCTTTCCCAGAACTCTGTAAGATTGCCTACTATTTTTAGCCTCTCTTTGTGGGTGGTGAGGGAGAAACCAAGAGGTTAACTGCTTTGTTTGATGGCTCGGCATGGGCACCGTCATCTACCCCCACAGGGCTGCCAAGGTCTAAACCCAGCAGGAGTGTCCCAGTCCTTAATGCCAGTTCCTGAGGTTTTCACTGGTCTGGGGGAGGTGGGAGGAGACGTGGATTGCCATGCTCCAGAGACAGAAAAACATGTCAGTATTTTAATCACTGGACAGAAAAACAAGTAAGGAGGAAATTAAGTTTCCAAAATACTTTTTTTTTTAATCCACATCATGAGTCGCCTCACCTGCTACCAGCTGGCTCACAGGGATTATTTGCCCTTGGGCTTTGCCTACTCTTGCCACATGCCCTCCTCAAAGCAGCTGTGACCACATCACGCTCCCCTCAGCACTGACTCACTCCCTGCCTCTCCGCAGGACCTGAGCAAGCTATTTGCCCTCAGTCAACTCTTGTTTATGGGTTCCGATACAAAAGACAAGTGTTCATGTGGCATACTGTATCTAGGAAAATGTCATGCTTCATACATTCAGTTATCAACCACTATGCCAAGTGCTTTATGTTATCTACAAAAAGCAGACTTCAGAGGGAAATGAACTACGGCAAATCAAAGTCTATTACTGGGAAAGAGAGGAGAGCTGTAAGCCAGGCTTGCAGCATTCTTCCAGCTGCATAACTTTCTAAATAACTTTACCCAGCTGAAGAGTCAATAAATGGTCACCCAGTTGCAATCAAAAATAAGAATTCATGTACTGTTACCCAGAGGGGCTTTTCTAACCCCCCAGGGCACAACTGCAGCAGACTGCAGCACTAGGTCAGAGACACCAACAAGAAGGGTGAAAAATGTCTCACACCTCCCCAGCAGCTGGGAGAGAAGCAATGAGAAAGACCCACTCATCCCACCGGTGTCTCCAGAGGCCACTGCCACTCACCTCCAAACTCAAAGCAGGGCAGCACTTGGGCTCCCACCCCCACAGCCAGGACTGAGTGACTGCCCAGCAGGACGGGGCAGTGACGTGCACAGCCTCAGCCCCGATGCAATGAATTCATTTCTCCCAACTGTTCCGTGATTGTCCATCTGCCCTTATGTGACTGTCCGCTGTGGCAGTGCCTGGACCAAAGTGTTCCCTACCTGCAGAAATCCCCTACTCTCTGCAGTCTCCAGTTCTGCAACAGGTGTGAGCCCTGCATGGGGAGCAGAGGACAACCAGCCCCATCCACCAGTTAGCTCTGTAGCCAAGTCCATAGTCACCACGCAAAATATAACCCAGGTATTTTCATCATGGAACAAAGCAGTTCATTCCCGATGCACAGGAATGAAACAAATGGGATTCCTTTTTTCTGATCTTGATTCTCAAAGACTGAGAGCCACTGAATAAAAGATGGCTTTGCAACATGTCAGCTTTTCTGGAATTGGAGAGAAGGGATATGAAATTCAGAAATTAAACCTTAACCCAGGCTTTATATCTGTTCATTTGTATTGGGTCAAGACAAAATCAGGAGCCCAGATTCATTAAAACTTTAGTAGTTTGGATATTGGACCTGCATCTGGATCTGTCAGTGTGGGTGTACATATATAAGCAGTGAGGAAATTACCCTAGGAAATTAAAGGCACCAACACACAAATGTGCAGCCAGTAAGAACAATAAAGAGGAACTGTTTAAACGTATCAGGAACAAACAAAATCCTAACAATGGGATAGCGCCACAGCTAGATAGGAATCTCAAAACTGTCAGTCATGATTCATAAAAGAAGAAATATTCAGTAAATATTTCAGGTTTGTATTTGGAAACTGGTAGGATGATGTATTCTTATCTCATAGTGATAAGGAAACACTTTCTATTCCATCAGTTACTTACGAGAAAGTTAAACAGCCGCTATCAAAACTGAACATTTTTCAATCAGTAGCACTTGGTAAGTTGCACCTCAGCATACTAAAGAAATGTGCCAAAGAGTTTTCCAAAATGTCTGTGTTGATTTTTCACACATCTGGGACCACTGGAGAGCTTCCAGAAGACTGGAAGCAAAAAGCTCATGAGGCGTTACTATTTACAGAGGGTACAACGAGCAGTCTGGGCAACAGGCTGACTAGCCTAACACTGATCCAGGAGTCCGAGCAGATTGACGCGAAGGATTAGCGAGATAACAGTCTTTACATGACCGGTACTACCCAACGTAGCTCCTGGCCTGGGGATGACACAACTCAGCAAGTCCCCTGTGCCTCCATGCCTCATTTGCATTGCACCTTCATCCCGCTCAGATGGGCACACGTGGGTCAGAGTTGAAAAAGGCTTAAAAGATGGCAGCATAATTAATAGTCATCAGCATGACTTCATGGAAAAGTCTTGTCAAATGAGCTTGGTGTTGCTTTTTAGCGAAATTACCAGTTTAGCTGATAAAGATAGCTGTGTCTATGTCATGGGTTTCAACATCTGTGAGGCATTTAACTCAGTCCCACACGGCATTCTGATTAAAATAATTAGCACTATCCAGAATTAATGTACCTCATATTAAATCGATTAAAAGCTGGTGAGCCAAAAGAGCTCAAAAAGGCAATCCTAACTGAATCATCCCCATCTTCAGAAGATGCCTAATGGGATCCCCCAGAAACCTCTTTGCCCAGTGCTGTTCACTATCCTTAGCAATTATTTGAAGAAAATGAAAAAATGTTGCTATTAAAAGATAGATCTCATTTCAAAATTGCTGGAATAGTAAATGGTGGAGAGAAAAATAGTTATAGTGGCAGATCTGCATTACTGGGTCGAGTGGATTCGTGGAACCTGAGTTTTAATAAGCCAATGCACCAATGCACCAGAGCCTTAAAATCTGCAACTCACTCAATACATGGCAGGAGCCCTGCAGCAGGAACAGAAAGTCCTAAGGGGTAATTTCCATCTTAGCATTCTGTGGTGCTCAGTTGGACTGGATTTTTCCTAGGTATGTCTACTAAATTTACCAGGAGAGAAGGCAGCAACAATGCTGAACACTGAATCCGGAGTATTTACACTTGCTGGCTCTAGGATAGAGAGACAAACCTCTCCAGGCATCCTCAATGTATTGCTGAGATTGTCAGGCTCCTTCTAATGGTGTTTCAGAACAAAAACACCACCCTAACCCCCAGCTATCATCATTAGGTTTCAGAATGAATGTTGAATGGGAAAGGATGGACACAACCCCTCCTACCACTTTGCAGGAAGACGTCTCTGCCTTGCTTCTAATTTGAGACACAGTGTCATGAGCATTCAGTCTCTCAGAAGCTCAGCAGTGAACTCCGCCGTGTGCACCAAATTTCTTCTTCCCCTTGATTTTCCACGTGATCTGCCTCAGCCTTTGGCCCAAGCACTCCTGTTTCCAGGCATGCAGTTAGGCTGCATGGCTGAATGGGACATGGACACAGCCTTATCCATGCCTTCCCTGTGCTTAATCTTATAGAACCTGCTACTGATGGTGTGCGTCTGGGCTTAGCAAAGTGCATACAAGAAATCTCAGGAACTCCCACACCGTCCCATACCCCAGTATAAGGATCTATTACATGCTGACTCATAAACCTCATAAAAGTTTAAAGTGATTACTTTTTTTCTTTAAAAAAGAAAAAGAAAAAGAAAAACAAAGAAGAAAGAAAAAAAAAAAAGAGGAAATTATTTGGGCAAGGCTTTGAGCTCTTCTCCTTCTGCTGTTTCAAATCCATTCTTTTTTGATAGGTCAGAGCACCAGAGTCTCTCTAGCTGATTTCTGCTTCACTGAACATTCATCTCATTTGGGGCTCACTGGGGTGCTCCTGGGAAGGGAGCTCCCACACAGGGGAAGTCAGGGCGGAAGGGTGGAGAACAAACCCTCACTTAATATCCCTGACCTCCAGCGACTTGGTTCCTCCAGAACAGGTGCTTCCCAACACAGCTCCAACAGTAAACCTAAACCTGCCCTGACAGGAGCAAGAGGAGCAAGGGACACGTCCATGAACAGTGACTCTCCACAGCTGCTGCACCCTGCTGTGGCAATGGGGACACCTCCAAACTGAGCTCAGCACATGACCACAATGCCATCAGCTCAGTCCTAGCTTGGAGAATAAGCCATTTTCCAAAAGACTTAGGCAGAAGAATTATGTTCCTGTAAAATGCCAAATTCTGGATCCAGAGCAGGGACTTGTGCCCTCAGCTGCTTTAACATCTCGGTGGGAAAACTTGGCAAAGGAGGTAAGAAGAACACCAAATTCTGGGCTCTGTGGGCTGATTAAATTAGTTATAATTTTTACTAGAAACAATTTTGTGCTTTCAAAGTCTCAGCCATAATGCTGCAAGAATGCTAGAACGGAGATAAAATTGATACCGCATGATAAATACAAGGTGTATTTCTTAAGAGTGGCATTCTTTTAATTGCCGTGATACTACATGCAAAGAAATCCTCTACACAAAACTCCAGAGCAGCCTTTGCAGAGCCTCCATCCAAGAAATAATGCAGCACAAGGCTCAGCGAGCTCACCACTGCCCGTGTGCCTGGCGGAGCTGACTAAAAGACCAGTAGCAGCTGGCAGGAAATGGGTAAGAAAGCTGACCACAGATAAACTGTAGGATGCTGAAGAGTAGCAGAAGATATACTCTGGGAGAGGAAGCCAAGCTGTCAGGTCACACTGTAGTCTAGTGCATACAGTACATACAGTCCGCTATTGAAGTATGTGGCCACCAGATAATGGTCAGGGGACACAGCTGTCAGGCAACGATGAAGTAACTCCAAGGAGCCTGAAGCAGAGTGTGGTACAGCTGCAGATGTTTCTGTTGAGCAGGATAAAGCCTTCCTGTCTCAAGGGTACCATAGCAAATGCAGTGTCTTGTGAGCAGTACTAAATAATTAGGTTCACGATGCTTATTTAAATCAGCATTCATCGAAACAGGATACCGGCAAAAAGCTCCTCGGAGCCGGGGCTGATCTGAGCTTGCATGGGAGCACACAAACACCGCATAGCCTAAATAAAACAACGTTCGTGTTTCATACGCACTCTGCAGGTAACGCTCCCGGCAGTGTCAGGGAGGGTTTTTTTCTCTGTGCTGCAGATTTGGGAAGTCAGCGGCTGTGCGGAGGCGGGTGGGGGGATTTACCTCCACTTCAACAGGAGCAGGACAGGGCCTCAGGTATCACTTAACATTGAAGGCTGTGCCCAGGCTGAGTGCTAATGTATCTGCTGTGAAGATACTGAACTTTTTTCATTATATGATGAAGGTAATTATGGGTCATTAACCTGCTGGGTGGGAAACAGTGCAGCATGCGGAGGGGATCCAGCAGAAATGTGATGACAGAGCGGGGCATGTTTTGCTGGTTTTGCCAAACAGCCAGAAAGCGGCTGCTGGATCATACAGGGATCAAAGAGCAGGAGTTTAAAATACATCAAGTAATGGCTTATAAATGCCGGTTCTTAGTCATGCTGCTCTCCGGGAGGCTTTTTCAGATGATCCATTGGCTGAAACCTTATTTCAGGCTCACGAAGCTCCTAAGGTGGAGGGAAGGAGCCTCGTCCAGACCCACAGATGTGTGTTTAACAACATTTGCTCAATGAGAGAAGGCAGGACCCTGACAGGCGACGCTGGCCTTCAGACAGCTCTAGGAGACGCCTACGCTCACCCCCAGTGCCCGAAGGAAGAATTAACTACGCTCCAGCTGTGCAGAGATGTTTCAGCATGAGGGAGAGCCGCTGCCGAGGCAGCACCACCGCAGCGACAGACAAGGGGAGGGCTACGAGCCGCCGGTCAGCCACGGGCAGAGATTGCCCTTCAGCCTGGAAGCAAAAGCAAGAGGGGCAAGCTGCTGTTGGGGGACTGATCACTTCTTCCTTCTCACTCTTCAGAACAAAAGGAGTCGATGCACTAACTGATCTGACATTTGCTTTGGTGGTGTTTTTTTTTTTTTTTAAATTCCAAGCGTTCTCTAAATAATGGGAACAACGGGGCTTTGCACCTGGGAAGGCCGTTGTGCATTTCTCTCTGATAGGCAGGATATCAGGGTTAGCTAAATATGAGTTCAGCTGCGGGACTGACTCACCGCTTGTTCCTGGAACTGTCTGAAGGAGGGGAGGATGCTGTGGGCAGGCTCTAACTGTATCATCTGGGTTAGGGCCGGTAGCAGATGGTCCTAAAAACATACTTCCATGTGGGTTTAAAATAGCGCAGCACCCACAATCAGCTGAATGGGGAAATGTGAAAAAGGCTTGTCACACAAGGAATGCTGCTGTGAAGATCTGCAGTCAGGAGGGGATCCAAAGTTTCACCAGCCCTCACAGTATAGAAGTGTCCAAGGCCGTCTCCTCGCTCACATTGGCTCACACCGCTGCCGTGTCCCACCAGCCCTGGCAGGGAGATTCTGGCCTTCCCGTCATATTTCATGCAAGAGAACAAACTTTTCCCCCCCCCCACCGTAAAATAAAATGAGGAAACTTTCTCTTAAAGCAGCTTTTCTAGTTAAGCAGCACTCCCTGTCCACTGCATAAGCTTAAGCCTGAAAAACTGCATTGAAAAAAAAAAAAGAATCCCTTGTCCTTTGTGAGTCAACCTACTGTTGTGCTGGTCAGCAGCGACAGCCCTAAATAGTTTGAGTCTATAGTTACATCCTGCTGGCTGCTCTGATGCCACACACGGAGTAAAAGAGGTGGTGACACGGGAGGAATTGGCAGACGGCTCCAAGGCATCAAGCAGGCGGCTCTCCCGAGGAGGCTGCTGAACTACCCCGGGGTCAGCAGGGAGCAGCCCAGGGAGCCTCAGAAAGATTCCCCGAGCACAAGCCTTAGGTGAGTGTCCAGCAGCCCAAGGAGAGTGCCCAGCTGGCCATGGGAGGCACAGCAGCGCAGGGCTGCCCTCTTCCTTGCCCCAGCCCACCCAAGGTCGACCTCACGCAGCCAGCAGAGGCTGTCCTCACCTCGGAGGTGCGCATTTCCTTAGCTCCCTCCACAACCAGCACAGAGACCCCTTACCATGCACCTCCTGGGACTCTGCCAGCTGATGTCTTCTACTTGAAAAGAGATGGGCTGACTTGCTTCTCATGGCTCAGGTTAACTCCTGAAACTCCCTGTGCCTGAGGGAGCGGGATGAAGTGAAAACTGAGGAACTGCATTGCTGTTGTGTGCCTGACTTCCTTAGGCTGACAGGTACAGAGATGCTGTGGAGAAATGAACACTCTTCATTCCCCCAGCCCTCCCCTTGTCCTCCCTGCTGTAAGGGCCGTTAATGACAAAAAAAACCTGATTCCTCTTCATTCCCCATATTTGTGTCTCAGTGGATAAGCAAACCCACCAGCAAAGGCTTCTTGCTCCTTCCCCTCTTCCCCACCTCCTGCCTTTTTGCCATGCAAGCACCAAGAGCAATCTGGCCTGTAACCTTTAGAGGAAGAGAAATATCACAGGCACATCTGTTTTTACAGCTAATTGGCCGCAGTTTTTGAAATGGGCAGAAGTGGCACAAATGAACAAAAAGAGATCCCTGAGAAGCTGTGGCCACTGTGGGAGCCTGGCTCTAGCTCCTAGAGCAGTTCATGGCACGTCCCACTGACGCCAGACACATCGGGGTTAGCTTGTGATTGCACGAACTCCTGGTGGAAACCGGTCCGGCCCCCTTTGCTCCGCAGGAACTTGCAGGAGTACGCAGCAGTGCATTTGGTCCTCTGTTTGAAACATGTTTCAAAAGCAAAGATTTTTTCAGGCTTTACTCCAGCCTTAAAAAGTAAACACGTGGTGTCTACACCTTGCACTTAGTTTTCAACATCTCCTGTAAACTGCTTTTAGCACTGCAAGAAAGCATTTCAGAACACATTTTTAAAAAATATTTTCTGTGTTTCACTTGACTGGGTTTTTATCAGCACAGAACTATTAGTACAGCACTGGCTCGTTATGCACTTACTGCCAATACAATAAAGGCTGTAACGAGAGATGTTTTAGATGAAGATTATTTATTACTGCCAATAGTTGCAGAGAAAGTGCTCATTTGGGCAGAGTGGGATGAGGGGAGGAAGGGCTTTTCTGGTTTTTGCTGCAGCCTTCACTCATTACTTTTTCCAGAAAGCATTAAGCTTCCCGCCTGCGCTTGCAGTTCACATCCCACAATTTTATCTAGGCTGAGCAATTTTAAGAGATGGGAAAGCTATTTGAGTTCACACAGGGTTGCCCTTTTCACCCATGTCTTCACATTTCGGTTCTAGCCAGCAGCAGTAAAGGAGCTTCCCTCCACGTTCACCACTACCCAGCCCCACGAAAACAGACACAGTCATGCAGAAATGGTCACTACTCTTCTGTTTAAACTAGAGTTGCACAAATTGGGCAGGGCACTTTCTAGATGTAGAGGAAGACACAAAGGCACAGTCTTAAAATATCTGAATAGCACTTCTGTTTCTGTCTCCAAGTACACACAGAAGAAATTCTCCAGAATCAGTAAGATAATCTCTTTCCTCATTGCTTATGCAAACTATATGGCCCTTTAACTGGAAATGATCACCTCCCCAGGATCCTGCTTATTTTTACTGCCTCTCCATCTCTCCCCAAGAATTCAACATACAATAGTGAAATAGCGAGCCTAACATATGCTGCAGTCTGAGTACATAATATTTTGCAATAAATGTAAATTTTATATATATATAAACAGAAAGAGAATGACTGTGAGAAAGAACAACCCTACCTACTTCCCATTCATGTTATGCAAACACCTTTCACATGTGTCTTTGCTCACTGAATGCAAACAGTGAGTATGCATACAGCTATGCCCACAAAGCACGCATTTCTCATTAAAGCCCATGCAATAAATTTGTATCTGATTGACTTTTAAATCCTTCATCTTCCCACAACTACATCTTCCCCAGATCTAGTGGTCCAAGTCCTGTTCACTTCTTCAGGCAGCCTGAGTCTTCTGCCTCCATCAGTGGAAAGTGTCCTTCCATCCCTGTCAGTGCTACTGGCTTGAACGCCAGGACTGGTCACATCCACTTTCACACCATCGGCAACAAGGTGAAGAGGTGGTACACAGAGTTGGTATCATGAAAGGGGAATAGACTGTGCTTTCCAACAAGGCAATATTTTTATGGAAAATCAAGGCACACGAGGACATTAACATGCTTCATTTTCACATAGGGGAAAGTTTTTCTCAGATTATTTTTAGAAAGATTTACTGGTTTTAATTTTGGTAGTTGGATCCTAAAAAAGGAAGCATGGCACATGGCCTCTTAAAAAGTTGCAAAACCCACTCTCAATAAAATTTAATATGCCCTGACTTGGCTTTCCTTTAATGCGCACTGTGTGAAGTACAGTGGTATAACATTTTTAGCATCAATCATTTCAGCACACTTCTGAGTAATGCGACTACCTCACACCTCTGCAGATAGGACGTTTATTCAACAGTGCCACTTATTTTCCCCGCGCTATGTGCACGTCTGCACACCCACAAACACGTGTATCACTGGCAGCATTTCATTGCTTTCCAGCTGCCCAATGGAGGAGTCACTAAGTGCAGAGAGATCAAGAGAACTGTGCTGACACAAACTCACTCCAGCAGACCAGATTGCCATCCCAGCAAAGCAGGAACGCTGGTGAGTCCGTGCTGCTGTGTTCTCTGGGTGGGCACTGCTGGGTCTGTGTGTATGTCTAGGTAAATTTCCCATCCACTAATCCTTGATGGAACAAAAGTGGCCAAATCTGCTGCTGCAGCGAACTGATGGAGTTCTACGTAACTTGACAGAGCTGTAACAGGTTACACCCGCTAAATGGTTGGCTCCAGGAAAGAATTTTGCTGCCATAGCTATTATGTGAAAGCAGTGCTACTGTAGAGTGCATTATTTATTGCATATTTATGTCACTGGTGCAGTCAGGAGAGTGCAGCATACAATGAGGAGGAGCAGGGCCACCTAGCTCACCAAGTCCCTCCAAAATCATATAAATAGATGTTCTGTCCAGAATGGCCTGTGAACACCGTGAACATTTTTGCTGTCACACCCACACCCCACACCCCACCTGAAATAGATAAAAAGCATAGTGTACCACAGGAAGCATGAGACATGAAAGTGTCATCCATGTTCTGGGCCCCAGAAGTAACAGAGAATTTCCTCCCATCCTCTAAAAGAGTCCATTCAGGTACCACCATATATATCCTGCATGCCACAGGGAGCTTTGGCTTTGTCAAGTTAAAATGTGCACAACACAGGAGTGCACCCATCAGGGCTGAATATTTATTCAAGTAGATACTGACCAGTGACATTTTGCTTAAAAATATAGACTTCCTTGAACTGCAAACCAAACTTTCTACAGAGGGAGTTAAATACCAAGACTGTACAGAAGAGGACTGCAGGAAGAAGCCCTTGTTTGTCAGTATGTCCCTTGCTAATCTTGTTAGTCAGCATGTCACTGTAAAACATATAAATAAGACCATATTCCCCACAGGCAAGGCTATAAAGTAGCAAAGTGAAAACTACTGCTGATTTAAAGCAAGAATCCCCATTTTCCTAAAGCTAGTTTTCCTCTAGGAAACATTTCTCATAAAACACAGAGATCCAGCACATTTGGGTTTTTAACAGGGACAGTCAGATCAGTTCAGCTTCGAACCTCTCACGTGAGATCTTCACTAAGCTTTTCAAAGGAACGGGTCGATTTGAAAGCAGAATTAGACACTTCATATGTAATGATCCCGTTATCACCTAAGACTGATTTTCAAACTATTGGATGTGAATTGGCCACAGGACATGGTTAAAAGGAAGTTCGTAGAAAGAGAACATGTGACATCTACAGCCAAAATACATATGGCCTAATTTAAAAACGGGATTAAAGGAAATTCGCAAAGTCATTTTGCTGCCAGATTTAATTAGTATGTTTAATATGTGAGATCACCTGAATCTACTTTTACTTGTTTTGTGTCCCATTAGGAGTTTCACAGGAGCAGTAATATGATTGAGTGGCCCCTGTGAGGGATGAAGCTTAGGCTGCTTTGAAACAAATTGAATTAATTTGAAATGATTCTTTCCAGGTATGACATTCTTGGAAACAGATGTGGGGATAAGGAGGGAGGGCATCAAAAGTACAGAGAGATAGACCTAAAACCGTACCCACCTTTTTGTATGTACATCGACACCTTTTTAAACATTTCCAGAAATATTGTAATGCTAGAAAGCCCGTTCACATAAGATTACAATTGATGATACTCTACAGAATTAGGTTACCATTTGAGCTATTACAGTGGCAAGGGTCCTCACACAAATTTTCCATCTCTATCACTTCTCTGAAATGTGAAAGTTGTGGGGACTGGGTCATGGGACCTTTTTTTGTAGGATGTTAAAAGAGTAAATTTGTACACAAAGATTCCATGGTGAGTGAAACAGGCCAGACTCCAGTTCACTGGCTGAGACAGGGCCATTGTGGAGGAAAGGGAGCCTTACTTTGAGTGACATTCACAGCCCTTCCACTAGGTTTCACTATCGTTGATTGATTTTACACGGAAGTCACTCAGGGGCTTGCATTGCTGAGTAGCAGTGCAAACTCCTAAATAGGATAGAGCAGATTTATACTGTTTCCCGAATAAATGGTATCATAAATGCTTTAAATAGTACAGTTACATAGCTAAAATACTATATAACTGCAGAGGAGGTGGAGGTAAGGGCAATAAGGATAGTATCAGGAGAAAAAACGTTCTGAGACTGATTTCTGGAGACTCAGAACATCTAAAATTTACACCCAGCTCTGTAAGCGACAAGCGCTCAGCTCGCCTGAAAACAAGCCCATGCATATGCATTCTCATTTTAACCTACAAAAACATTTCAAAATCCAGGCCCTGATCTGGCAAGATGCTGAATGTTTTCCCTTTTCATCAGACAAGCCTCTAAAGAGATACTGAAGCATGCATACTGTAGGAGCCGAAGCGCAGCCACAAAGGCTAATTTACCCAGCCAAAAAGCAGTCATTGCTGCCACTGCTATGCAGACATACCCACTGCCTTCAGCAGAACTTCAGTGAAGACTGAGGGCACTTGTCACTTCACAGGGAGCACTCAGTGTCTTCCAGGCTCACATTGGGTCTACATATGGATGAGCCGAATATTTTTCACTACAAACACTCTTCCCCTTCCAGGCCTCCTTCGCTTTCGGTTCTAAAGGGTGAATTCATTGAAAACATCTGCACTACTAGAAACATTCTGTGCTTTTTCCAAACCTCATCCCCATGGTGGCTCTGCAGTAATGGAGAATAGACAGAGCTGCATAACACAAGCCTGCAAGCAATGAACTGCAGTAGGGAGAGGATACGAAATGCTGGAGCTTTGCCTCCAGTACCTAGGCACTATCTGGGCTCTGCTTACCTTCTGCCCTGTATTCTGCCCTCTGCCATACAGCCAAAAGGTTTCCCCCTCTGCCATACAGCCAAAAAGCTTCCGCAGAAACTGCCACGTCCCACCACATCGTTCTTACCTCTGCGACACGGAACACGTCTTAAACAAATTCCACTTAGTAGTCTGTCATGTTACCTTCTGCACACCTAGGAGTTGCTGCATGCTTCCCTTGGTATCAAGGCCAATTCTGGAATTGGTTTTGAGGTATTTTACATAATTGCTATCTCTCCTCCTTTTGTCATTTTTCCTAATTTCCTTTACCTTTGCAGACTTGCAGCACTAAAGAGAGGGCTCTGTAACCGTGTCACAACAGCATGGTAGAGGCATAAATGGGACTGATCCTGTGGCATTCACAAGCGGCAGCAACACACTGGGCTAAGACTTCAAGAGCATGTTTATGGCAGTAAACTTTAATGAGCCACATGAAATCTTCAAACAAGGGAAAGGAAAATATGTATTTTTGTTTGGGGAATAAGGGATGCGGACCAGCCTTCAGCAGGCCTACCAGGAAGGCATGTGTAAGGGCTTGCGGGGCCATCTGTTTCTCCTCCTTATCAGCACTCCGGTGCCAGCTGCCTCTGTGGCTGAGCCGTCCCACAAGCAGGTCCCCTGCCCGGTCCTGTGCTGCCTCTGTCTACTCTTCACTAATCCCACATAACTCTACGAGCTGCTTTCTACCGGCCCTATTTGGCCCCACCCCACTGTAAACCCCATATAAATCACAGGGGGGAAGCTGGCGTCTCCCCGCTGGTGCCTGCTAGCAATGCTGCTCCCTTCCCTGAGCCCTTTCTGAGGCACGCGAGTAGATGCTGCACTTGCTTTACTTCCCGTGCTCTTCGGCCTGCCGAACCCCCATTTCCTGCAGTGCCATGGAAGTGTGGCCCAAGCCTGAACAACCACGGGATTTATGTTTGCTGACCTGGCACCCACATCCCAGTGCTGCCGTGCCCAAACTGCAATTAAAGCTGCAAAAGCAGCCCAGAAGTCGATACCCCGGACAGACAGGCAAGATAAGAACCTAATAGCAGATAGACAGGCTGATAGGCGAGTTTGAAAGCTGCAGCCACCTGGGAGCCATGCACGGTGATGCAATCCAGCAGTGGCAGTTGCCAAAGTCGTTCTGACAGCAGAGGCCAAGGGTGGGCAGGGCGCCCGCAGGGGCGCCGGGGAGGGGAGCCGGGTCCATCTGCGGAGAGGTGTGAAAACAGCAGAGCCACAGCCAGGCTCCCTTTGGGGCGTCTCGCAGCACTGGCAGCACAGCACTCCGCTAAGCCTTGTGCTCAGAGACCATGAACAACCGGGATTGAAAAAATATGTGTAACCTGGCTAAAGGACAGCAAGCTGCTGGGGGAACGGAAGGGGAAGGCAGGAGAGCGTGGTCGGCTGTGGATGTCTGGAGGATACTGACCCCAGCAAGGGGGGGTCAAGTAAGAGAGCAAGAAATCATCTAGGATGCTGAGTTTTGCTTTACTGTCCCCTGAATGAAATACTGGATGAAATTAAGAGAAGAACAATGAAACCCAGCCAGGCAGGACAGGCTGGCAGATGCACTGGCATTTCATCTCCTTTGCATTCCAGCACCTCCGTAAGCAGGGTAACAGGGAGAAAGGCACGGGAGCTGCTCCCACAGCTCGCCCAAGGCACAGCAGCCAGACCTGGCCTTCTCAATTCACTTGCAAAGGTGGAGAGGATCCATCTCTATTGTAATATCTTTCAGCCCAGGAGGCATGGTCACGGACCAACCATGAACACAATTCAGAACAAAACAATGATGCCACTCCCCAAAGAATTACCCATTGATCTAAGCGTATGAGAAGTAACAGCAATTGGATGTAGTCTCTCCACCAGGGACTTAGAAATTTACAGTGAGTTGCCACAGCACTTTCACTAGCTTTTCAGCCTTCTCTTTAGCTTTACTGCTTTCCAGCCAACAAATTAGTCTATACAAAAGCCAGCGTTTAACGCAATTTTCACTTTAACCTACATGTTGAACTTCGATGCCTTCAGTGAACCCAGGGTTAAAGATGGACTGGTGTCGTTTTCAGGATGGGTTTATAACCTCAAATCTGTCCCAGACTGTTACAGACTGTTGTTATTATATCTATTATAATAACACCTTCATAATTTAACTGTTTGTCTCCAAGTACAACGGCTATTTCCTACTAGTTCCCAAATACTGCTACCAGCACAGCAGGAGGTGGCTTTGTGACAGACCTCCACATCAAGACTGAGGATGGTGCAGGACTGACAGCTAAATTACAGAGGGAAGTACTTGCTTTTACTTCAGTTTTGAAGGATCTAGCAGGGCAGTGCAGCAAAGGTCACACCATTATCACCAACACTGGCTTCCAGAACTTCCCTTTCCTGGGCTGTCAACTGAACTAGCAATTACAAACCTCTGACTACGTCTTGGAGAAAAGTCAATAGTCTGTACAGCTTATCTCTTATTTTACTTCTAAGTGGTGATTTGTATTATAAAGCAAGCTATGATCCCAGTGTCCTTGGGCTAGGTGCTACAAAAAGTTTTTTGAGGTTTTTTTGCAATGGGAACTTAGAAGCTAAAACCAAAAATATTTAGGAAAAAATGAAATGGAGAGGAGAAGTTCTACCACTGTATCAAACCTAAATTCCTATTGAAGGATACATTCTCACTCGAAGAAGTGATTACAGAGACTACTGGAGTTTCTATGGATTTTACTGAGACTGAACACTAGAAATATGAATTATTTGAAACAGAAAGGCTAAGACTTCCTGACCAAACACCCTAAACAATGTACAAATGTGGATTTGAGTGAGGTATGAATTCTGACTGGATCCAGTCCCATGAAGGTCAATCCCATGTCATACAGTACAAAGCATAACTCTAAGATTAAAGAGAACTGAAAATAAATCCTTGTTCTGCATTGGTAATTTTCATTTACAGAGATGCAAAGTACAAATATTGATAAACAATATTCTTACAGGAATTGGAGGGTATTCTTCCTTTTCAAATAATTACTATTTAAAGAAATTCTGAGCTCACTTAAAATGAGATGCAACATGTGAGTATGTGTGGCTTTGTTGGAGAAAATAAATACTATTAAAAATAAAGTTAGCATTGGAAAACCTAAGCCACTAATCCCAACCAATCAGCCTGGCAAGCTTGAAGGCAAACATGCAAGGAAGGCTCAGATAATGCAATGATGCAAGATGCAAAAGAATCTGCTTGCTTGGGTAAGATAGAAGATCGCTATTTAACACCACCAAGACAACACCTCCAGGCTCTTTTATTTAAGTACTGAGCTAACCTGACTCTGTTTAGCTCACAAAGTCTGTTGGGACCAGATGATGATGAAGTCAGAGGCAAGATAACTGGAGATTAAACTTTACAGATATTTCTGTTCCTGAAATTACTTCCCTTTCTCCCTTTCTGTACTCTGCTACTGGCTCTGGCTCACAAGTTTCTTATTCCCTCTTAATAAAGTTAAAAACAATTCAACCACCTGAGGATCAGATCCTAAATTTTTGTTGCTCTATCAGAAGAAAGTAAAATTAATGGTGCTTTTAAAGCCTCTAGAAGGTCAGCAAGAGGTGCATGGGGCACGCTGTGACCTAGTGTTAAAAGGAAGAGATTCCAGTCAAGTTTCTTAGCCACCTTAAAGTCAGAGATCCAGAAGGAATCATATACCTGCAAAATGCAAATGAGGAAGGGGATGTGATGGACTGCAGGGCATAGGTAGTTACTCAACAGTATAAATAATAAGTAAGAAGAAGAGCTTATGAGTACAGCAGTGGAAGAGGTGCTTTAGAAGTGCAAGGAAATGCAGCTGCAAACCCACTGAGGTATCGGTGCTGTCTGCATGCTTCTATGGTGAGTGTTATTTTGAGGAGGTGAGGAATGCAAGGCAGGGGGTCTGTGGTCTATGGTTTGTTTTCCCATCAATACATATGTCTGACTTCGAGTAAAAGATTAACGAGACAGCTAGCAAATGTCCTAGGAGACAAATGGGTAAAATGCTGTTTGTACATGTCAGTTGAGGGAAGGCTCGTTCTCATCTCTCAGTCTCTGAATGAATCTGCTAGGATGCACACCTGCACCAGGAAGACTTCCTTGACAAGGTAACCCTTTCCTCTGCAGAACACATGAGCATGTCAGCAGACAGCTTACCTTACACGTACATTCTTTCAGTCAATGTGGTTTGGAAAGAACCTTCCACCTACTTTTTTTCTGCATGTGACGTACATTGCTGTATGTTACAGAAAAGCCCCAGGTAAAGTAAATGGAAACTCTATCCAGCAGCTATGCACCTGGTGTTTTTGCATTTCCCAACAGATATTACAGTTGCTGGAATGATGTGTGAATCTTCTACAACACCTCCTATTGACAATTTAGTTTAGGTGTGGCATGAGAGAGATCTGAGTTATTGATACTAATGACCCACAGCCTATTGCTAAAGAGAAGGAAGAAAGGAAGTGAGGGAATTTGTAGTTAAAAAAAAAAAAAAGAAAGAAAAAAACCAATGCCAAACTATAAAACCTCGCAAATATTTACATTCTACTACTTTTGACAGCAACCTTTCTATTACAGACTGAGAAGACTGCAAACAGGCATGCTGACACTTTAATATTTCCAGGATGGTCATGGTGGTGGAGAGAACAGCTAGACTGCCACTAAAGCTCACCTTTTCTAGGTATCAAAAACTCTGCTGTGTTTTCCTGTCCTGTTGGCAATCTGTGCTACTGGTGATCCCTCAGAGTTGATGGTGTAATGGTGTTGGCCTGAGTCCCGCTGCAAGGAATGCAGTGGCACCCAGTCAAACACCAGTACTAACCACAATCTCCCTGCAGATCTTAACTAACCTGGCAGCTCAGCTTTGTGCAGTAATGCCACAAGAAATAGGAGCACCTTTTCCTTTCTTCACCATCCTTCTTTTTTTGTTCTTTTTTGCTCTTTTCTGGAAAAGTCTGAGGCAGTTAAGCAGATCCCCTAAGGAGAGAAGTGACCCACCACTTGTAACACGGTCACAACCTTCAACATCTCTTATGTTCTGATGTCTGCTTTACCTGAAACCTGTCAAGTGTGAGTCACATCCATTTCCCTTATGCCATGATGGAGAGGAATGCTGATATGTGGGAACTGACAAAGAAGCATGAAGGAGCCGATGTTCACCTCTTAAACCTGACGAAATCTGCCGGTGAATCATAGGGTAAGAACTTGACCTCACCCATGAAGTTGCGTGAAGATTAAAAGAACTTCCTTGTACCTCCTTGCTGTGCCTCTGACTACCAGATTTATTGTGTGGAGACGAGCAGTTAAACCACTCCACTAAGCTCAGGGAGAATGAGTTCAAGCCGTGTCAAGGGCCATCTTTGACGACCCAACTCAAAATAACATAAGCTATCCCTTTTGATGAGTCAAGAACAACTAGTCCTTCTATTGAACACATCAGACAGATGTGGTTGGCTGAGGAAAGGGACACACTGGACCATCCCACACCCCTTCATATCAGTGACATTGGATATATTTTTGTGTGAAAAGTCTGGAGCCTTGAATGAGAAGGTGATGTTGCAGGAAATTAATCCTCAAGCAATGTTTCTATCTCACTTAAGTCTGACAGCATGCAAGCAAGCACAGGATAAGCTTGTCCAAAATAGCTGAGAAACAGTTAGAAAACTATAAGACCATCGACAACCACCCCTAAAAAGCAGGAAAAGGGAACACCATTAAATGAACATGATTTGCTATGAACTGAACAGCTTTCTGTATGCAAGGTTCTTAGTCACCTAGGGTTTAAAGTGATCCTAATATTTGAGCTTTCTTTACACTCCTGACTGCAGCTCTTGAACTCATGAGGATTTGGCCCAGAGTCACTGCCAGGGTGCTGTGTCCCTCCTCCCTAAGAGTGCTGCCAGAATGCAGGAAATAAGACATATGTCGGTCCATCCTGTACTGTACTCTTACTTCTATTTTTTTTTCCTTCTTTGCAGCTGCAAAATACAACTGAGCAAGTTAAATTCCACTTCCCTTGAACACGGAAGCCAGCAGCGCATTTTGTCACATGGTCACATCAGCAGACCACAACAAGCACAGTCACCTGGTGAAACAATCCACCCAGAGATTTGGAAGGAAAATTTCCTTCAAGCAGGTGACGCTGGACATCTGGCAGTCCTCTACTTCTGTTCTGAGAGCAACACCCACGTTGTAGGGCATGCTGCCAGAAGCTGCACCTACCTGGGATGTAGCCAGCTCAAGATGAAAGGGAGCACCAAATCCAGAAGGGATGATTAGCATTCACTGATGTTGTTCAGGACACAAGTACCTGGGAACATGCTAGTTCCCCTTAGGTGTTCAGTACTGCATGGTAAAGTCAAGGAACTAAGAAAGTTAATCAGGTCAGAGCCAGGCTTGCATATGCTTTCTCCACAGGAATTACAAACTACTTGCCAAATATTCAGATTGGGTAATTGCTACCCGGACTACTAAGGATATGCAGCCCAAAAGAAGATAATTGCTCCGAGGTTCTGATAGATTGCATCACTCTCTGCCAAAGTATACGACAGAATGAGAATTATCAACATGTAATGTAAGGATACAAGCCTGTGTGTACAGCAGAGCTGAACCCATCACAGCTGGCTGAAGCAGAAAAAACATTGACCCCCATCCTGTTTATAGGAAAGCAATAATTTGATTCTGAACTCCAGAGGCATTTGCGGAGTCCAGAGATTCCCTAAAATAACCTTCCCTTTCTTAGGACACAGGGGACAAGCATTCATCTCTGATCTAAAATGTAAATTTGACCAAAGCTAATTTTACCCCAGTGTCTAGCTATGAGATCATTGTTCTAACAGCATACAAGTTTAGTCTCACACTGCTACATATTTTATGACCAAATGCAACTTGGAGTAGAGCCTGTACTGTCCATCAAGGGTGCTGCTGCGTGATAAAAAAATCCATCATCCATTGTATTTAACTATAAAGCTTTGGGGAAAATCAGGCTACTTCTAACAAAAATCATTAGGTACTACTAAGATTAGGAAATAGAAAGACTAGGCATCCAAAACATTACAAATTGTATGTGAGAGTATAAGATTCCTGAAGCATTTCAGAGGCACATTTCTCCTCTGCAACCAAACAGTAATATAACCCAGAGAAGAGAACAGATATTTATTCAAATTTTCACTCTATTCCAGTCAGTCATGCATACAGTGCTGACTCAGGAGTAAACATTAAAAAGCAGGAGCCATGCGGGAACTTGGAAATCCAATTGTACGTCTCCCAAGGGGAATCATTACAACGGTGTCAAACAGGCCTTAAGCAGGAGGAATGAATGGGTGGGGGAGATCTGACAGCAGGGGAAAACAGTGCCGGTGGAAAAGGCCCCCGTAACAACAGGTACAGTCAGCACACACAGCCTTCGGACTGAGGCTTTTAAGGAGAAAACTGATAGCCCATATTAAAAGTAAATAAGGAAGACATGGTACAAATATAATAAGGAGAGAGAGCACATTAAAATATCCGGTGCAGGCCCCACTTCTGTGTGCCATTAGGAGATTATACTCGTCCTTGTTTTCTTAAGTTTATAACTGAAAGAGTTAATTTTAGTCATGACTGCAAACAAGCAAATAGACTCAAAACTACATGTCTAAGAAAACTGGAAGTTGGCAATATTATTAGGGCTTATTCAAGGTACAACACCTGGCCACAGATGAAATACTAATTAAAGGTCGCATTCAGTACCTTCAGAAAATGACTATTCAACACAACAAGGGTGTTTTGCCTAATTGTGTAACATAGTTTTATTTTACTATGCATGGTAAAATAGACCAAAATATTGGTGTAAGAAGACCATAGGGCTGAAACTTAGGATAGGCATGCATGTATTAATGTTTGACTTCAGAAAATATGTAAGTCACTTTGATAACACTGTGTTTGTCTTCTATATGAGATAATGGATAGTCAACAGCCTTTCTTTCATTGTTGGGCAGATCATCAAATTAGTGTCTAAATTAAGGCTCTGATTAATCTGTGTTAAATAATTTGCCCATACAAGTAAATTTAACATAATCACATTTCTGGGGTTTTTTTGTTGGTTTTTTTTTCTCTTATTACCATTAAGAATAGGGGTTTTTGTCAATGCCCAAATCACAGCTCCCTTAAACTGGGAGGTTTCCAAAATTCTGATCTTGTACCATGCCCCTCTCTCCTACATATAAAAAAAAAATGCTTCTTTATCTATTGTGAAAATATCTTTTTTTCTTGTGACAGGAACCACAAATTCCACTCCTCCCATTCACACCAAAAAGAACATTACTCCCTAAACAGCACCACTTAATCCAAAACAAACAGTAAGATATCTAAAATATCCTTTAGTTTACATGGGGACGTAAGACTTAAGAGACAGAGTACCTCCCTCTTGGAACAAAGGAAGGAGAGAGGGTGGATTCAAAAGGGCTGTAATCAAAAGGGTCTAACTCATCTCCAAGTACCATGGTCAAATTTATGAGTGTTTCCACAGAAAAAAAAATGTGTCAGAAGGACATCCTGGGTTGGAATGCAGTAGAATTGATTCCCACAAGCCCAGGAATGTTGCTGGTTTTCATGATAGAGCTGTTAATCTTATAATAAAGTAACTTTTGAATGTATTTTGCACTCAGCGATGAGCTCTACTAGCAGTGACCTCAGTGTGAGCAGCCCTCCCCAGTAAGAGGGCTGTAGAAATATTGCTGGAGGCAGGTCTTGCGTTGCTTTCTTTTGTCTCTCCACTTAAGCTTTGCAGAAAGATACTACCAGAAGCATAGAAAGGCCATAAAATGGAAAACATAATTTTAAATCAAAAGGCTTTTAGTGGTTGTCTTAAAGGGACTATCTGTGTTCCCAATAGTGACTACAGCAATTACATGAGGAAAACATCTAGGCAGGTGCATAGTTTAAAAAGAGAAAGGACATCCTCCCTCTTTAGGAGAGGTCAGGCTTTATATTTTAGTAGGTCTGTTTGGCTAACAAAGGAGAAAAAATGAGGACAGAGTGAAAGAAGGAGGAGTGGAGCAGGATAGAAAAAAAAGATGAGAGAAAAGAATGGGCAGCAGAAAAAACAGCAGGGAAGGAGGATGAAAGAAAAAGATGACATCTGACTTGGACAAGGGGTGAACCACAAACCTAGTCATTGCCAGTGTCCAGGACAAAAATAACTCGTTTGTCCAGCAGCAGCAGGGCAGCTGCCAGTGCAGCAGGACAGCGTCCCCCCCCCGCACTGCTCTGCCCAGCACATCCCCAGCCCACTTCCAGATCTGCCCCTTTCCCTGTGCTGTGTGGCAAAACTCAGTGTGTTCACGCAGTCCCTGTGGTTGTGGTTAGGAAACTGCCTCATGATGGGTCTCAATAGAAAAAGTATTTTAATACAAGAAAAACAGGAAACTCAAGCACGTTTTGAGTCTAATTCAATTTCAGTTCCGTGATTCCTTTATTTTCTATGGACAAAAGGCATGTAACAAAATTATGAACTGGGACGTGAAGAAAGCAGAACTGTGCACATGACAGATAAAACTGGCTCATTATGTGAAAACTGAAGCCATGCAAAATAAAAATTCAGAGCAGATTAGAGCACCTCTCATCCAAAAACCAGTTAGGACCAGTCAAGCACATCCCAGCACCTGGACGGAGTTTGAGCAGAACATATATGAACTGGCACAGGTCACAGTTTCACAAGAGGAGACCAGGTTATAAAGAAATGCAAATACTCTTTCTTCACTTTAAGCTGAAAGCAACCCCTGGTTTAGGAATCTTCAGAGACAAGGTACAAGGTACCAGTTTAATGTCAGCTGCCTCACACTCTCTTTGCAATATCATCAGTGCATTTTAGTGCTAATGTACTAAAGCATGACACTAGCTAAAGATAACCACATTCTATTGAGAAACATAACAATAGAAATAATGGAATAAGCACTTCATGCAATTTGCTAGGAATGTAGTTTGGACACCAACAGCCAAAACAAACTAAAGTGGCAAATGCAAGGACTCTATTTTGAAAAGATCTGCAAACAGACTCAGCAGCTTTACAGGGGGTCATATTTTCCACAAGGATAAACTGTCCTTGAACAATATTTTCAGTGTTCTGGGTACTAACCTGCTTTCTCTTCATATGGATTGTTCTCACCTACACTCCTTTTCCCTGAACAAATATTTACTGTGACCAATAAAATTCTGCTCTCCATTTACGAGTTAAATAGCATCGCATTCCCACATGCTGCTTTATATACCCATACATTGAGCATACGTGCCCACAGAAAATGACATCTCCAAACTACGTCTGGTGGAATTATTTTTAAGCAATCATATTCACTGTAGATTTCAGTCCTGATTCATCAATACATTTAATTCACTGTGGTATTAGATCTGTGAGCAGGAGGGATGAAACATTCAGCTCAAGGAAGAAGGTGACATATTTCACCAGCGATAAAGCATTTCTGTGAGTACATGAAAGAGTGATGCCTGATGCATTGCTCATAAGCATGAGAGTAAACACATCGTCTGCACAGGGAACTAGTGACATGTCTAATTTCAAGAAAGCAACAAAAAGTATTTTTAGTGAATTATTCATACACTTGTAAATGTGTCCAAGGGTTTTACCAGGTCAGAGTTAAAGTGGACAAATTACAGCCATCAAGATGCCAGCAGTCTGTAGGTGATAAGCATGCTGGACTACTACCTGTTATACATTCATTATTCACCTATTGTTATTTGCTGCTCATTGTCTTCAAAATTTCAGTAAACAAGTCAGAAATTGAAAGAATCCTTAGATGTGAACCACAAATGTCCAGCACAAACTATGTATGAAGCAAAAGGGTGAAAAATTCACGGGTTGACATATACAAACAGAACACATCATCTAAGGCTCTTTTCTTTTCTGCGGGGGGACACACCCTCAGCACACCGGGGCCCACCACCGTCTGTGCTATGTTTATAGCTTTGGGGAAGTCAGGGACTCTGATCCACATGCAGGTCCTTTTTGCTGAATTCCCCTCCAGGGGCGCAGGGGCGAAGAGGAACACATCTCTCATGAACACCTGCAACCAGCAGTTCCTTCCTCAGACGCTTAAATAGATTTTCCTCACACTACAGTAAAACAAGATACTGGCTGTTCCCCTTCATACACCCCAGAATATAAACAGTTGTACTAACAAGAAAGACGGTGAGAGCTGCAGCAGGTTAATCTGGGATGCAAAAGTAGAGTTGGGTTTAATTTGAAAATCCCTGCTATTCTGCAGTGCCCCCCAAAATAGGCTGATGTTCAGACTGCATGGCATGCCTAAGATCTATCACGAGCACACTCAGATACCTTGTTTAGAACTGTTCCTAGTCTTACAGATCTCTCTCAACTCTTCTGAGACTAGTGGTATCTGACAAAGTTCAACACCAGGCCCAGTATTGTTTGACTTATTCATCAATGACTTGGATGAAGGGGCAGATGCCTCCTCAGCAAGTTCCCTGATGACAGAAAGCTGGGAGGAGTGGCTGATACCCCAGAGGGCTGTGCAGCCCTTCAGAAGGACCTCAACAGGTTGGAGAGATGGGCAGAGAGGAACGGTTTGAAATTTAACAAAGGCAAATGCAGGGTCCTGCACCTGGGGAGGAATAACCCCGGGCACCAGCACAGGCTGGGGCTGATCTGCTGGGAAGCAGCTCTGTGGAGAAGGACCTGGGAGTGCTGGTGGAAAACAAGCTGTCCGTGACATGTATCCTTGTGGCCAAGAAGGCCAATGGTGTCCCGAGGGGCATTAGGAAGAGCATTGCCCACAGGTCGAGGGAAATGATCCTGCCTTCTACTCAGCCCTGGTGAGGCCACATCTGGAGTGCTGTGTCCAGTTCTGGGCTCCTCAGGACAAGAGAGACTTGGAGCACTTGGAGCAGGTTCAGCAGAGGGCAATGAACACCATTAAGGGACTGGAGCATCTCCCTTATGAGGAAAGGCTGAGGGAGCTGGGCCTGTTCAACCACAAGAAGAGATGACTGAGTGGAGACCTCACCAAAGGCTGTAAGTGCCTGAAGGGAGGGTGCCAAGAGGTTGGACCAGGCTCTTCTTAGCAACAGGACAAGAGGCAGTGGGCAGAAACTGATGTACAGGAAATTCCCCCTCGATATGAGGAAGAACTTCTTTAATACGCAGGTAACTGAGCACTGGAACAGGGTCTCCAGAGAGTTTATGGAGTCTGCCTCACTGGAGATCTTCAAGAACTGTCTGGATGCAATTCTCTGCAATATGCTCTAGGGTGGCACAAGTTTAGAAGGAAGGCTGGACCTGATGACTCACTGTGGTCCCTTCCAATCCAACCCACTCTGTGATTCTGATCTTTACAGGAGAGGCTCGGCGGCTACAGACTGTCTTAGAGAGCCACTTGGATGGTCTCTTGGTGGGGAAAGAGGTGAACCCACACAGGCAGCAACATTAATAGATTGTGTATGGTCTCCTAACAACTTGACTAGGATTGGACCTAACTTGATTTGGGGCCTAGCTAAGCCTGATGTTTGAAATTATTAGCGTGGACATGCATGCTCTATTTTCTGTTTTATACATGCATTTGGTGTTTGTCAAGATAACTAGACTTCAGGACAAATGATAGCCACAAGGCAACCAACCACCAAGCTGAGCCCGATGGCAAGGGAAGCACCAACTTCCCTGTGGGTGGAAGGAGCAGTAATATATCATCACGGAGCCTTGGTTAAAGCAGAAGAGGGTGAGAATTCCCATCCAGAAAAGAGATGTCTGTCCAGCATGAGGAAGGACAGGTTAAACAGCCCGTGCTACCTGCTCTGTGCTAGGAGATGCACTCTGTACAACAAGCCCTCAGTGCCAAACGCCAGTGAAGTGTTATGCAGAGAGAAAATGAAGTCAACCACCAACATGCTGGAAACAGCAAAAACTATTGGCTTTGGCACATGTGCGAAGCATATAGGCCTGGGCTGCCTGGAATAGCAAGAGATGCAAAAGCCAGGACTGCCAGGATTGTTGGTGAGAGGGAGTGGTGAGATGCTGCACTGCTGGGCAGAAAAAAAAGATACGATCCCATGTGCTGATCTCAAAGGAAATCCAGATGGTCTCCTGATAATCTTGAGGGTGAGGATTTCGGATCCATCAGACCAAGAAAGAGGAACTACATCAAATCAGAGAATCACTTAGGTTGGAAAAGACCTTTAAGATCACCAAATCCAACCATAAACCTAACACTACCAAGTCCATCACTAAATCATGTCTCTAAGTGCCACATTTACACATCTTTTAAATACCACCAGAGATGGTGACCCAACCACTTCCCTGGGTAGCCTGTTCCAATGCTCAACAATCCATTTGGTGAAGAAATTTTTCCTAACAGCCAATCTAAACATTCCCTGGTGCAACTTGAGGCCCTTTCCTCTTGTTCTGTCACTTGTTACTTGGGAGAAGAGACCAACTCTCACCTCACTACAACCGCCTTTCAGATATTTGTAGAGTGTGATAAGGTCTCCCCTGAGCCTCCTTTCCTCCAGACTAAACAACCCCCGTTCCCACAGCTGCTTCTCACAGGACTTGCTCACTAGACCCTTCACCAGCATGAGACAGTCATATCACAAAGCTTAGGAGACTTTCTTGTTCACCAAGTTGCTTGTTTGTAAGGTATTTTTTTCACTTAGCAGCAAGCATGTTCTATACTAACATCTGCTTGACAATTTGATATTTGAAAGCTGTGTCATCTGAAATCTTATCTGTCTCATTTGAGCAAATTTACCTTCTGTCAAACACTAAAGATCTTTACTTTTACTTTAAGATGACCTTATTCCCAAATTTGTAAAACCTGCTTTACAGAGAAAACATCTTTTCATCTTTTATTTGGCCACTACCGAGAACTTAGCAACAAGCGCACAGAACGAGTCACACTCTTCTGCACACCGTGCAATACAAACAAGAATGTCTCTCATTTAAATAGTCTCTAATTAAGCCACAGTGCTGGTTTCAGGGGCTTTTCCAGTACTTCTGAGAAGAGATAATAGGCTGAGTTAGACAGCAGTGGCAAGCAGCCAGTGTGCAGGTGAGAGAAGAAAGGGACCTCTAACTTCATCTCTGCCCAACATTCCCACATGCTTGACCCCTTTCAGCCTCTATGAATAAGATTGCACTGGTTTTCTTAAAACAGATGCTACTGAGAATAACTGGGAAGTCATTAAGCACTGTAAATAATTAAAATAGATAATATTGTTGTAAAAATACACTGAAGAATTGCGATTTGTGATGCATGAGCTTTGCTGTGCTGGATATGTTAACTTAATAAATAGCAAAATTAATTTGGCCACAAAAGGTCTTCCAGTCAACCATGCAAATTAGCACAGTTCTGTTGAAATGCATTATATTTCAATAATGCTTTTAATCAGAGGATCTCAAAATATATTTGTGATCCATAATTAATAAGACATATAATATTTCCTTGAGCTATGCAAGTATGATTATATCATACACTGCAGTACTCTCATTGCACTTCTCTACAACTGTAACACTGTACTATTGTATGAGTGGGCTCATATAGTAGCAACAAGCTCTGACCATTGCCTTGTTTCTGGTTTAGCAGTGTGCATATCCACGTGTCGCCATCACTGTTCTTTCCCTCCCTGTGCAGGTACAAAAGACACAAGTTGGTGGGAGGATATTAAACTTGCAACGGTTTTTTCTCAGATGCCTATTTCTTGCAATTTTCCAGTGGGATCCTCCAAAGGAGAAGCAGCAACAGAACTGAAAAGGGAATGTGTTTGTGTACAGATGCGGATGAATGAGTGACAAATCAGTACATCACACAGCAGAATCATGTAACTTCTCAGAAGCAGATAGGTAAGCCTAAAATATACTATTCAAAAACTGCATACCTAATTTTTCTTGCTAATCGTGCAGAAGATTATTCATGGTGAAAGAGATTTAAAAATACAGTTTAGTTTTTACCGTGTATTCTTATTTAAAGACTAGAAGAAAAGTATTATTTTACAGATAGTGATCAGACACCAGGAGACTTAACTTTCCCACAGTTGCATTGTAACTCTGTGCTCCCACTGGCAATTGCATCCACTCAAATTGCTGTTAATTCTGCTTACAACATCAGTGCCTAAGAACTACCGCAAGCGTAGTGTCTTCACTCTCGCCAGGCTCTGTGCACAGAGAGCTGCAGGCAGGCCCTGCCTGGAGGTCTCACAGCCAAAACAAAAAATGGAGGAAAGGCTGGAGAAAAGGCAGTACCACCGCCAGCAAATTGTGCAGGCTTTAGATAAAGTGGGGTGTGTGGAACCAAAATAAACAAGTGACTGATGAGGAAAGATTTAGGAAGAAATAGATCAGGAGAGATGAAGATAAACCAGAAGAGACAAGGAGCAAAAATGAAGTGAAAGCACTGCGGGGAGTGGTAAGATGCAGAAAAGAGAGAGATGGAGCTCCAGCGAAAGAGGATGGGGTGCAGAAAATGCTCCAGAAGTGCAGCAAGCTCTCACAGCATCTAACAGTCCCTATTTCAGCAACTCTGGTAGCTGTTCCTCTCTGTGGTTCAGTGGAGGCATCACTTGTGTCCTAACATCCTCTAGCAAAAGAGCTCCCTACACAACTCTGCACTGAGGGAAGGGGGAGGGATGGGCACTGACCAGAGCCCATGTACTTCCCCATCTCCTCACAGCCAGCTCAGCCCCGGCTGCCTCTGCAGCTGCTCCTCCAGCTAAAGAGCTCGGCCACAAGGCCAACCACAAGCCCAAACTTCTTCTCCTGCTAGTTGGTTCGCCACTTGTATCTCACTCAACAGGCCTGCTCTGAGCATGCTGTGAACACATTGAACACTCCTGCTTCTCTTCCATATCCACACCGTTTCCCTTCCAGGCGTAGATGAGCAGAAATATATATGCAATAGATGAGAGAGGAGGAGAGGAAACAGGAGAAAAGACGGAGCTTTCTGGCTTATCACCCAGATGGCTTTTTAGCCAAGTGTGCTGACTAACATGCAATACTGCTAAAAGCTGTTCCTATTAAACCCAATTGAATTTGAAGGACAGACTTCAATCCTTATTATTTTTTTTTGTGAAAGCTGTCAAAATCCCCAGATTTCAAACTCTACTGTACCAGAGGGTTATGTTACCAGGTTACTGTTACCAATGGTGCACACATGCACCCTTTTCCTGCAGACAAAAGCACACGGACATATAGCAGATCACGGCTTATGATAGCTGGAAACAGAAGAGGGAGGCACTGGCACTTACCTCCATATCCCTATCCCCCGTGGGATGAAATGGAATTCAAGGGGATGGACGTACAACCATTTCTCATGGTATCTTGCCAGTCCTCTGCCCTTGAGTCTATTATGATTAATGCTGATCCATCACCTGGAGCACGTGTTGGCCGTTCGTACTGTTTTTCATGGTGAGTAACTATAGCAAGCATGTGTAATAGATCTCCACCCAGCTTTTTGAAGAGTTCTGGGATTGCTAGAAAGATGAAGCAAAGTTAAACTGGGCCCCAGACTGTGCCATGTAACTGAGTTCCCTGTGGATCCACTTTCTGCTGACGGGCTTGTAGCAAAGGCTTAGTCTCCCTTGAGGGTATATTAGGAGCAGCAAGAAATGAGTTACAGCAGGGTCACTTCTCAACAGGCAGCAGGTAAGAGAAGGTATTTTCTTCTCCTAAGCCACTCTGAATCCTGTTCAGAAGCAAGTTTCTCTCCAGCATCCTTCAGACAGTGCAACACAGCTCACTGCCTCTAAAAGGCTGACCTTCAAACAAGAATATCAAAGTTAGGGCAACAGGTTTCTGAAACATTTCAAACAGTTTCTTGTGAGTCATCATTAAAATGGCCATTTGTGGGTAAGAACAAAATCCTGAGCAAAGGTTACTCCTCAAATGCTTTTGAAAAGCCGTGTGCTGTGTTAAACAAAACCATTACAACACAAGCTGCAACCTATTTCCAACATCCAGAGCCAGAGATCATATAAAACTATCAGATTAGATTAGTATGGTAAAGTTTCTACTAAAATAAAGTCATGCCTGATAACACTGATATACTACACCCTATACATAGGTAAATCAATATTATCATTACCCCCCAGAGGGCAATACTCAAGCTAGGTTTAGTAATCAAAGCAGACTGCATTTAACAGAATATCAGAAATATTTATGACATCTTTAAACAATTGCAAGCCTGAAAGCTAGAGCCATGATGATTCAAAGTAAAAAAGCAGGATTTTGATAGCGCTCCATGGAAAGAGAATTTTCTTTCTCCGTTTGGCACACTACCATCAGATCCCCTGCATGCAATCCAGCCCCACAGTAAATGTCCAGGCCACATACAACACACATACACACCCATAGGCACCCAAAATTTCAGCTGCTGCAAACTACCATCGCTTGCTTGAGTTCAGCACAACTGTCTGCAGCACCTCAGGATCTGGCCCAAGGAACACATTCCATCAGAAACTGAAAAGCACCAGTTTTCATGTGCTTTTGACAGGTTAACAAGGTTGGTGTTGCTTTTTAAATTAACATCCTTTAGTTCATAAGAAGTCTTCAGCATTTTTATATTACAACAACCATTTTTAGCTCATCTGCAAGTTTTCAGGCCAATGCCAACACACAGTACTGCCAGGCACTGGTGTTTGGGGCTTACAAGTTATTACGTTTCAGTCACCAAACTAAAGGCCTAGAATCTCATCTGAGATTTCAAACTTCGCCCTTCAGAAGTGCAGATTATGAGCGGGGACTGAGACTGTGGCTGTGACTGAGAGAGCGCCCAGCCTCACAACAAGCCCCACCAATTCTCATACCTCCATCCTCACCACACTTTCCCAGAGAAGATGCTTTGCTTCCATGTTGAGACTGCTGGGAATGTGATGAGCAGGCTCTGGTTTAACAACAGAGTGTTCTTGTCTTTCTGTCCAATCACTAAAGTGGGTAGGTCAATAGGATCAGAAGTTTAGTGAAGTTTACAAAATAAAATCTGCTATTAATGCAGTCTGGGTGGTTTGGGGTTTTTCTTTTACTAGACTAGTTCATAAGAAGACTCATCTACTCATCTGTTCATTCTCAAGAAATGTAAACTCCTTAATTCACTGCACGTTTAATTGGAAAACCCAGGGCCCTGGGATGTATCCTGAGCCCTACCACCCAAGGAAGCACTGCAATTTGACGACACATTAAACACTGTCATTAGTGGAAGCAACTTCTAGGTATAAACACTGAAAATCTTTACAAGTAGTGGTCAATTGCTTGTTGAAGAAACTGCTTTTAGAGGGTCCCCCTTCAGCTGGTTGCTACCATCCCTCTGCCAGCAGCTGCCCACACTGCAGAGCTCCTCTTCATTCCTATTACAAAGGCTAGCAGGTTAATTTAACACAAGAAAAGCTCTTTACTTTAATCTGGCTGACATTACCCTGAAGCAGATTCTCACTGTCTCTTTCCACATGGCTGTCGGGGCAATGGCATTACAGAGAAAAAAAAAAAATGTTGGTAACCAGCAACAAAATGGAAAGCACATCTGAAACCAGTGTGCTGATCTACAGTGGATGTCTACCACATCCTAAAACACAAAACATCAGTCAAAGATGAAATCTGCAGGCAAAACCAATCTTTGCATGCCAGTGCCTTTCCTTTGAAAGAGATTAAAGAAAAAGTAATTGCAGTGAAAATCTACTCCTTTACCTAAACAAAATCTGGGGAAATTCTAAGAACACATACCTTGGAGAAAAAGAATACATTCTGGAAATTATTAACAACTAGTTGACTTCTCTTATGGTAATGTCAGAATTTGAAGCTAAGGAAAAAGACAGTAAATTTCAGCAGATTGATCTCAATTTCACTTCTCTGATGCTCAGACCTGAATGTTAATGTGATAGCAAATTTAGGCCACAGCAACTTTTTTCCTTGATTTTTATTTCTTTCCTGTGAAACTCTGAAAGTGTTTTTATCTTTTTTAATTTCAGGCTGGTTTATGTTCTTCAAATTTTATTTTTCTGTATAACTGCCCAAAATGCTGAGTGTTATGTTGATATATACAAATCTCAAATTCCGTTTCCAAGGCTTTCTTCTGGAAAATGCCAATTTCCTCTAAAACACTCATTTTCTATGGAAAAAAAATTTGAGCTTCTTCTCTTTTCTCAGGATGGATCTCATTTCAAACTTGCAGTGATTTGTCACCTTTTCATCCAAATCTTGGAATAGTAATTCAAGATGATTTTCCAATTAGCCAGATCTTGAAGTAGAGTGGAGGAGGCATTTCTGTGGAGCTTGCATTGTTCTGTATGTTCCCCCTGTAGCTGTTGATTAAAATCACCTCTTGATAATGGCAAGGAAAGGAAAGGAGGAAAGGGGGCTTGAAGGAGTGGGAATACCCAGGAGAAAATAAAAACCTCTTCGAGGAATTTAAGATTTCAATTCCACTCTGTCCTTATTGCCAGCAAAGCTCAAAACAAATATAAATAGTGCCACTTAGCACTAGTATAACCGGCTCCTTGGTGTTCCCCCATCCTTCTTTTTTTAATATTAGTCCCATGGAAAATGAAACCTGGTAACTTCTGATCAGCCTAGGCATGGAAACCAATGCTGCATTATGCAGACAAGAAGGATCTCCCTGATTTCAAACAGGGGTCTGAAAAACCAAGTGAGACCAGTCCAACACAGCCGGTCCCCGGACGAAGTCCCCCGCACCCCTTCCCAGATGTCCCTCAGCCAGGACTTGCCTCTTCCCTGCTGCTGCAAACCTGGGTCTTTTCACACCAGAATACAGCACTCATGCCAAATTGTGAAGTGGTTTTACGAGGTGGAAAGTCACCGGCGAAGGGCTAAAGAAAGGCCAATAAACTCCTCTAACTTGTAACAAAATAACAGATTTAAACCCGGGTCAACTGAGGTGAAGGGCAAGTGCATTAATCGCCTGTATTAACAAGGCTCTGTGTGCCTGCAGCAGCACTCAATTGGAAAAGACAGTACATCTTGCTGTAAATAAGACAAATAAACAGCAGCTACAACAACAAATCTTCCCCCAATTTCTTCTACTTTTCATTAAATGAGTAATCTGACTTTTATTAAGTCCTCTTCAAAGCCCGCGCAGGCCGCTCTTTCTAACCGTGCCTGTTTACACCGCGCGTACGCTCCAAGACGTACATCACAGCCTGACGGATGCCTGGAAAGGAACCTCAGCCAGTTTTGTTCTTAAGTGATAATCGAAGAAATCCTCCGTCACGTGTTGCGGCAGTGTGAGTTGGCCGTACCAGGACGAAGAGTCATGCAGATGTTACCCAAACGCTTCCATTAACTTAATCTTCCTCAGAAGAGCCCTTCTGCTGCCAAGTACTTAAGAGTGTCACTTGGGATTTAGATGCCATTTTTGTTCACTACTGAAGACTGGTCATGTGTAGGAATCTGCAGCCTTGATAATAGGGTTTACAGAACACCATGAAAATAGATTACTGGCTGCTGAAAACATTTTAAAAAGACAATGTTACCTTTTTTACTAGTCTTAAGGGCTTTCTGGCATGGAAGGTTTAATGGTTGTTTACTCCAATATGTTTTCTAGGATGTCAGCTTAGAACAAAATAAGGATCATCATAATAATTAGCTGAGATGCTGACAATATGAATCAAGAGTCAAGATCACTAAATGTTTTCATCCACATCATTTTAAAAAATAAAACTGTATTTCTGTAATCAGAAAATGCATCAAACTTTTTCAATTGTCCTAGCATATGCTGTTATCTCAGTAATGAAACCAGTTTTGCTTTTTTCCTTTTTTAATTCAGTTGTTATGTGGGAAGATGTAGTAGTATAAAATAGCAGGAAATAGTATGAGTAAATTTAACTTGAAAAGTTTAGTATGTGTTTTAGAGAAAAGATTAACAAGTCCTATTTTTTTTCAACTGTCTTTTCATCTCCGTTTTTTTCATCTTGCATTTGCTTCAGCCAAGCAATTCCAACAGTTCAGAAGGACAGATGTTCCATCTCATTCTATTCCCAGACAAGTCACTCTGTAAAATCACATTTCTTTTGAAACATTAGTACAACAGTTTAAAGACCATCAGAAGTTTTAAAGGCGAATTGCAGAGGAATAATCAGCAATGTGTTTGGATCTAGTTTCTGTACTAGATTTTTTTTTTTGTTGTAGTACTACTCCTCAGTGAGAGAGTTTCAAATTTATTTTCCACCTTGTGGTTCTTCCTGGTTTGCATCTGTATAGTACCACAAACCTCAGTGCAATCTGAGCAGAGTATGTGTATTTGTGATATTCAAGGATGATGTGTTCGGGGATGTGTTCAGTGAACCAAGGCATACCAATACACATCACAAGGAGAAAAAAATGATTTAAAATACACTACTATGCTGACTGGCTAATCAAAGCCTACTCAATAAGGACGTTCAGATCACACAGCTGCATTTCATATCATCACTGTTAATCTGCTTGTGCTGATACATTTCTACAACAAGGCCAGAGAGGTACAGACCTTTGATCGATGCTCTCAGGAACCACACACCTGCACTGACTCTTCCTGAACAGGTTAGTGATGGCACAAGAATTAAATACAAAGTCTCAAGAAAAGCAAATTAAGACTTAAAAGCAACCACTTAACAAAGAGAGCCAGAAATCACTCCATGTGGGTGCATCTGTACTATTGCTTTAGCTGGGATCACAGGGACTCTTTTGAGTCAAACCTACAAATCATCCCCATTTACTGCACTTGGGCTCACACTGCAGGGTGGCCTCAGAGCTAAAAGAGAAAGAAATGTTCCTGAGAGCCCCTATTCACTCACTGAGTTTGCTGACATTCTGTCCGTGGGACTAGACTAGCATCAGCCTGAAGCACTCTCCTGAAATGTGCTCGGGGTGGGTACCAGGTCCAGAGGACTGACTGCTCCTTCCTGCCAGTGTGCTGCTGCCCATCTGCACTGCTGGCTAATGTGGGCACACAGTCAGTATTGTGTCAGTGGAAGGCACATTACTGTTGGGGCCTAAATTTCCAGGTTCTTCTCCAGGTAGGAACACTGATGCTTGTGAAATGGAAATAATGCCTTACATGCATCTTATATGGTTTATGTCAGACACAAGCTTCAGGAAAGTACAGAATTAGGCCCAGTATCTCAACTCTTAATAATTACTGATCAAATCAGTTAACTATAACTCATATGATATATTAAATACGTATTTGATTTTGGCATATAGAAATAAATTTCAAATGAGACCCTTAAAATCCTATTCAATATAATGTCTGCCTAGGCCAATTATTTCTCAGAAAACACAGGCTCAAGTTTACTAACACGGCCAATGTGAATTTGTTGCTTAAAGCTCCAGATCTGCAAATACTTACATGCAAACAAAAAACTTTGCATGTGAGTATTTTATGTAGCCTCAGTGTTGCCTACGCATAGTAAACCCTATCGCATACATTATTGCTACCGTATCAAGACATAATCAAGACCAAGAACTTCACAGAGAAAAGTTTGTGCATCCTTTTATTCTGTTAGCAAAATTCACCATACGAAATGGTGATAGATGAGCTCAGGCCAAAATATTCAGCTTAAGGCAGGTCACCCAGCCCGGCTTCATCCACCTTCCCATATCGGATGCTGCTTGTTCAAGCCTCACTGAAGATCTGGACTCCCAGCTTTTGGACTTCAAAGGCCCCACTAGAGAGAATGGCAAGGAACTTTCATGTTTGGGCTTTTTTTTCTTTATTTGTAGCTATTTTGGAGGTAATCACCTAAGGTTGCTGTCAATGGAAAGAAACTGGACCCTTCAGGGTATCACCCTATTGTGATCTGAACCTCACTCTTACGGAAGGACAGCTGACTATAAAAATAGCTAGGTGCAGCAGTGGGGAATTCCTGCCATCCTAATGGCACTAGGAATTTTACTATCGATTTCCACTAATAAAGTGAAGTTTCAAGGCAATTGTGGATATCCTTTAGTTATTTAGCACTATTTACAGCAGCAGTTTGTCTACTCCCTCTAGCAGCAATTAAAAAGAAAGAAAAGAAAAAAGGATGCTCATGTTTGAGTGCAGAAATAGAAAATTTTATTGTGTTAACCTCTCTGAGAATCAAGATGGCACTCAGTTGAAGAGTGTATTAGGTCAAATCCAATTATTTAGTAACTCCAAAGAGGTCAATGGAATTGCAGCACAGCTGAATTTGGTCCAGCGCTGCAAGTTAAGAAAATTGAGCTAAATTCTGCCCAAGGAACATGCACTGAAGTAAGACTACACATTTAACAGACAGGAAAAAAATGAGCTTACATCACACACAGGATCAAGTCATGCTTGCTCTGGCAGTGTAAATCTCTTACCAAATGCAGTGGACTTCTCTAATTTGAAGAAGCGAGCTTTGGATTTTTCTTTTTACAATTACATATAAGAATGTGATCACATTAGGAAGATTTTCTGTCATCACTTTTCCTTCAATTACAAAACAGAATACAGAGGGTAGGGGATGTTATGAAATCACAGTATTGGACTGTATCCCAAAACAAGGATTATATTAAATAAAAAGGGGAATTCGAACTTGTTTCATGACTGTGGTGCTTCAGTTTTAGACAATTCTAACAAAAATAATACTCATGTCTGATTTACAAATGTGCACATACCAAAAATGGAATGGAAGATCTTATGAGCTTTTCTGGAAAAATGTGGAAAATGCATGCTCCCTAGCAAAAGAAAAACCCATTTTTATTATTGTATGACTAATCTTATTCGCCTAATATTGGTACAACAATGGACTAAGTAACCTGTAGCTCCAAACACACAAATAGCCCCTTTTTTCACTTATTTCAGTGAGTGAGACTTTCCTTTCTGCCAAACCAGCTAGAAAGCAAACACTCATCTAATATTACCATGTACTAGCTACAGCTAATGCTCTGTGCTTAGAAATTGTAAAACTACTTCCAGTATCATTAAATGTAACATAGCTTATGAACTTTCAGAATCTTGCAGATATTCTTAGGACTTTGCAGAACTGGAAATGCAAACTGGGATCCTCATAGCTATTCAGCTGCCCAGTTCTTGAATTCCATTGAACAAGGTACTTACCTGTTTCTGAGGATGCAAACCCCAGTTTCCCGTAAAAACAATCCATCAATACATCACAAAAAGAGGATACCAATGTGAGTTTTTCAGGCTGAGCCCTGAATGAAAAATGTGAGAAAGACTTGAGGAAAAAACTTCCTGCATAATGATAGCAGTTTAACTTTAAGTATCATCTGCTTTTTAAATTTTCAGACACTAGAAGGACTAAAATATCACATAAATGTTACATTTTAAAAAAGGAAAGTCCTGGAAGTAACAGAAATAAATGGAGTTCTCAGTGGCAAATTCTGCACCCTTTCCGTGGGAGTCAGCCTGAGGAAGTGGGAGTAGAGTCACACTAATTGGTAACAAAGTCATTTGGTTCACTCCTAGACTGGTACTAATTTCATTATTACACTATATAGAAACGTATAATTATTTACAAATAATTTCACAAATAAATTGCCTGAATTTACACATGAATAAATCAGGCCAAAGTTAGGTTTTTCTCTGGAAAAAGCATTTTTCAGCAGCTTATAAAGGCCCAGACTTTAAAAGAGGGACCGATGCAAGCGGTGCCTCTGCGTTGATCTTCTGTGCGAATTGGTTTAACACTAACGATGCGCGCCGCACAAAAACTCATACGGGCTGAACATTGCAAGGCTGCCAATTTAATTTGAAATGACTTGACAGAAAATCTCTAGGCCACCAAATGCTATTATAAAGCACTGTATTCTCATTAAAGGTCTGAGCCCTTTTTTTTCTCCCTGAGGGCAGGCTCCTCGTGAGGCTGTCCCTCTGGCATAACATGTGATAGAGCTAATCTGTCTTCACTTGGACAGCACTGCGGATATGCAAACCCAGGTGGCACTAATAGGTTTACAGTAATAACTATGGAATTGGATACAGTATGTTACACTGTGAGAAATTCCCACAGATCAATTTTTGTGGTGAAGGTTAACCAACAGACATAGAGCCATAATATTCTTTTTTCATGGGTCTGTTAACAATTTTATGGTTTTAAAAATAAAAGAAGAAAGACTCTCCCATATTTGGACAGAATATAAATATTTAACTTTTCAAACATATCTACAATATATGTGCATAAAAAAATGCTCTCTTGGAAAGATAACTTCTGTTGTCAGTTATTCCAGCACAAACCTGGAGGAATTCCATTGGCTTCAAAGAAAGATACCACTATAACTGAGAGCAGAATATGCCCCCAAAATATATGTAACATAACATTGTGTCATACCATTTCGTTCGTACATTTTAGTGCCAGCATTGTAACTTTATTATTAGAAATTACAATGAAAATAAAATTAGCTGCATAATCATAATGAATGCACTATGCAGTTGAAAATACCCTTGTTGTAGTAAAGCATTATAGCCGGAGACATAAAATTGTGATCTGACCATTTGTGGTCATTAGAGATCCCATGGTACTCTTTGTAAGATTAGGGGCTTTAATCTCAGGGTGCTGGCCAAATTCCAGCATGGGTAATGACATTCTCTCTACCTAAATTCTCCGCATTTCACCCAAGGTGGTTGCATTTCCATGGAGCATGAAGTGTTCTTTGCATGTGGACTTCAAAATTCTGTACCTGTTAGTGTAAAAGGTGTTATAAAACATGTGATACCCTTGTTACAATTAAGTTAAAGTACATTCATTCCAGAAAATAGAAAGAGCCATCTGTCAATCAACTGCAACATTTAATGTACTGATTAAAAACATCATTTCAGCTCAAGAGGCACTCCTGTATTGTGGTATGTTATAGTCTTTGCAGTCATAAATTCCATACCCCTGTTAGCTACCACAGATGGAACATATTGAGAAGTTAAACACACGGCACTGGTGACTGAAGAGGATGTATACAACCACACTGCAAATTCACCCAGCTTGTCAGCCCCCAAACAGCACTATTACCAGCTCAAGCCAGAGCATCTGTCTCGCTTGAGACTAACAAAGAGATCTCCTAAAGGGAGTGTAATCATCTAGGAGAGGGAGTTTGGAAACTGAAAACAAAGCCAGACGAAAGAAATACATTTCTCGCAGCCACCTGAGCACTTCCGAAGCAGGGTACCTGTCTACCTGCAGGCAGGATGACGGGTGACTGCCTCCCCAGGAAATTTATTACTCCCTCAGATGATTCAGGTAGTGCCTCCTACTGCAACACCTACTCATCCTCACTAGTAAGCAAAGACATATGGAAAGAGGGATGATGTACTCTGCAGCACTGCGAGATGGTTTTCCAGCCCAGAATGCCACCTCATGTGTGCCTATGATTTTGTCAGCCATTTTGGTTCATCTTTAGCGAAAAGAAATGGACTGGAAGCAAAATAGCAAAGTATCACAAGAAAAAACAGTCATAAAAAATACTTCCAAGCCTTCCTTTCACCAGCATCTCTTGGTCACATTTTTGACAGTCAGATTTTCAGTAAGAAACTTGATATTCCTTAAGCACAGAATGGAATCATTCGATTTGAGTTTCATATAATTAATTTATTTACTAAGGAGTAAAAAAACCTTTCAGGATTGTTCTAATAATTGATCCAGTGAGTCATGGGCCAGGTCTGGGGATGCTCAGTCTTGCAGAATGGCATCTTCATTTGGACTGAGACTGTTGCACTGAACCAAGTCATGTACACTTCAATAACTTCTCACCGTCTACTCTGATGAAACCAGATTTAAATATCTATCTATCTATCTATCTATCTATCTATCTATCTATCTATGGGGCGAGAAAACAAAGGAGGCTTAGTAAAAAAAGAACAAAGACCACTTGGTTAAATAAAAAAAGCTTATTCTGCTGAGCCAGGGAGAAGATGTAACAAAGTTTCTAAAATGCAACAGATAGAACTGCAGTAGTTTGCAATAAGCTATAATAAAATGCTTGGTCTGAAAGAAATGGTCTGATGCTCCAATCATTTATTCCATTGGCTGTCTAGAGGCATGTTATTTTAATCTGATGGTAAAAATATTATAAAAACTGTATGCTTTTCTAATAAATGTTTCCGGCCTTATCACTGTCTGGGGAGGGTGCTTTGCGCGCCGATACGCCGCGTCTATGCGTGCTAAGTGCTTAACAAACCAACCACCTGCATTGAGCAGCACCATGTGCAATATTGACACTAAGTGCAGTTGGAAGAAGGAAATCACTGATTTTCAACTGATATTTAAGCAGGAAATCATTTACTATTGATTGTTATTAGGCAGACACTGTTGTACTGAATTAGCACAAAATGATCTGACACATGAAAAAACTACCATAAATCAAGGTAATATTAAGTGACCTTAACTGCAAACTTTAAACAATTTTTCTCATTTGTTTTAGCCTTCCACATCAATCTACACAACCTACTTACACAAGATACAGTTTATTGCTAAGATGAATGTTTTCTTCTGTATTTACAAAAATGTCTCCCGTGTGGGCCTTCACATCAGAAAAAGTCTTTATACAGCAGTTTCTCCTAAAAGGTTGTTTGACAACTGATACCATGCAACTGCACTGCCAACCCTTTTTTCCCCTAGAGAAAAGTGGAGGTATTTCAGACACAACATCTGATAACAATTTCAATAGCCTGTCTTTTTAATTTTGAATCTTCAGATTACCATACTATATCAGCATCATTTTTATTTCGATGTGGGATCATATTCAACCTGTATATGGCTAACTCAGGGATCCCAACCAGTGGAGTCTCAAAGTTCCAGAGAATAGCATTCCTTTCAGATCACCCATAATCCAGTGCTTTCAGACCTGACTCCATAGGCAGGCAATGAAGAGAAGTTAAATTAGAGTTGTGGAACACAATATTCTGTATTTCTGTTTATGCTTTGCATTGCACAGACGTATTAAAATTTGAACTAATCCTATACAACATAAACATCTCTGTGAGGTATCCAGTTGGAATACAGTCTCCCTTTGATCCATGTCTTGCCAATAAGGATAGAAAGATACCTCAACACAATACACAGATGAATGAACAGAATGATGAACAGAAATAAACTGCTATGTCCATGAAGTACAAAGAAATGACACAGAAATGCTGGCTTGTCCAAAACCCCAACACCTAAAGCAAGCCAGAAATGGTCCTCAGTTCTATCAAGTTCTGGTTTGGTATCTTGCTTTCAAGAAGCCTTCTTGCCATATGTGCTTCCAAAGACACAGATTCCTCAATGCCTTATTGATCAGGGCCTTCAATTATGGCAACATCTTTGAGCAACAGAGGAAAACAAAATTATTTTCCATCAAAATATTTAAACAAAAAAATTTCAGTAGATTTTTCCTAATTTAACTCTGTGGAAAAGGCCTGGCTGAATCTTCCAGCTTTAGAGAAAGGTCTGCGTGAGTTTAAAGCCAACTAATAAATTAGTTAATTAATGAATTGGCAGCTCCTGAAATGGTTGCCACATTTTAGGTTACCCACATCTAAACCCAGCCTTTTATCTCAATTCTTCTTCCTCTTTGAGTAAAATCTCACATCATCTGTTCCTACAATATCGCACCATCAACCTCTGAATTTTCTTTATGTCAAACAGATCCCTTTTCTCAAAAAAGTTACCAGTCTTCTTTATTACACAGACTCTCAAAACTTCAACTAAATCAGTTTTATTTTTCACCAGCTCATCTTCACCTCTCTTCTTCTCCATCCCCAGACATCAGCAGTCATCATTTTCCCATTATGCAACCCACATTCCCCAATACAAATCACAGTGCTAAAATCACTGCTCTTCTTTGTTCTCTACCAGCTTATCTCCCTTTACTACTCCCTTCCCTCCCTCTATCATATCTGTCAAACAGCACAAGTTTCCCAACCTCTCTTCCCTCCTTCCAAGCTATCTCTAAATAGCCTCATGTGAATCCTCCTCCTGTTCTCATCTTTCTGCCCCTCTGTTTTAGGCTTTGCTCTCTGTTTTGTTATTCACCAAGTTACTTTTCTCCTCTTTTGTCATTCACTTGCAGTGCATTTCTCCCACAAAGTATCTTAATCACAATGCTACAGAGAGATGTTTAAATCTCCGTTAATAAGAAATGTGGATGTTGAACCCGTGTATTTCACACAGCTCAGTACCTATTGTCTCACTCAGCCAAGCCTGTTGCAGGCTCCATGGGGCAGTAGCATTTTCCCCCTGCATATCTGTACAGTACCGAGTACTCTCCTGGAGCTCGGCAAATAATAAAGCAGTTGTGTATCTTAAAGGAACAAGATAACACAGTAATAATGATCATAAGCATATGCAGTAACTTTTCTCCAGATGGATCCCAAAGCACTCTATACCATTTGCCAATTAACAGTACAAAATGAAGTATTTACATAGGAATAATTTCACCCACGAACAATGGCATAATGCCAGCCATGCCTTAATTGCATGAAGTTACACAATACAAATTTAGGACAGGAAGTGAAGACTCACGTCATATTTCCAGGGAGAATTAAGGCTGGAGTATTATAATTACCAAAACTAGTTGTAAAATGCAAATAAATTCACAACAAAATAAATTACACTTATTTCCAGAATTGTGGAAACATCCTAACAATTTTTATCTGGTCAGTGATGAGAACAATTAAACCCAACCCAAACGCTGAACACTTTCAAAGATTGCTGCAATTAAAAAAAAAAAAAAGAACCAACCTGGTGTAGTCCTGAATTACTTTATTAAAAACTGGAAACCAGCCAGGACCTGAGACTTTTTTTCTCACTGTTGTAGTGATTTCACTCATCATAAACTGGGATTCCAGATGACAGGAAATACCATGTTGTGGAAATCCAAAAAAACCACCAATTTGACTGTGCATTCACATATCCAGAGTCAAATTTTAATTTAAATTAATTAGATTAATAAAAGCTGAATTCCTGCTCATTTTTTCTACACATTGAAAAAGTCACAGGTAAGTTTATCAGTAGTATTTAAACCAAAGTTCCATAAGTAAATGTAACAGTTCTCAAAAGACTCTGAATTGGGTGAAGTCCTGGCACTGGTCAAATCATTTAGAATGTTTTCACTAACTTTAACACAGTCAGAGTTTCGCTCACAGTCCATGGGATACAGGAGTGTATAATGAAAAAAATATTTTGAATAAATTACTCAATGATTGCTCAAAATTTATGAATAATTTATTTGGAAAAGAGTATTCAACCATACATGAAGCTCATCAAAGAGGGGTAAATGTATTTCTGAGTCATTTATTCAACAATTAATGGAAAAAAACTATTCACAAATGTCATTCAAATAAGCTCTAGACTACAGTAACTTGGTTTCCAGTTGACTCAGTATGCCTTTTAGAAAAGTTCCAAGTTTTCCTGCACACTAAGCTTGCTCTCATTATTTGAGATCCTCTTGATTCTATTTTTCCCTTTCCCCCAGGAAAAAAGCATCTTTTTCCAGTACCACCACCACTACTGCAGGCCTGACTTGCTTTGACTGCAAGCCCAGTATCCAACTCTTATGAAGTGATCTTTCCCTTCACCAAGAAGCCTAGAGCAAAGAAAAATGAGCATGTACATATATTTATATATGTTTGAATTCCTGAACATATATACTAGGTGGGAAGCAGAGAAGAAATCCACCTCAAAACAAGGGTATGAGTCAGAGGAAACACAGAAGAGGTGAGACAAGAGCTGGTAGCCGCATTCCTTCAAAGCCCCTCATCCAACCACGTCCATGCGTGGACACATGTGCCTGGAGGGATCCGGGAGCACCGGTGCACAGCCAGAGAGAATTTCTCTTCTCAAGCCACAACATGATTCATTGCAACCACTGGAGAATTAGGTTGCTCTTGAAAAGAAATCCTGGCATTTGGTGTAATTATGCTTTCTTAACTATAGAAATCTTAGATGCAGGAAACTCATGTTTTTATCATTGTTTTTCCAATACGCATTTAAAATGCAGCACTGTAAACGCTGGCTGGTGTCCCTGCCTCAATGGGATTTTCCCAGTGCTTTGAGCACAGTATAATGGAGTGCACTCATCTTTCAACAACTTGACTTTTTTTTTTTTTTTCTCAAATGCAACTTAAACAATAAAGGTCAGATTTAAAGACACAGCAAGAAAAACAGCTCTGCTATACTTTTCTTTTTATGTTTTTCACTAGCATTTAATGAGAATTTCCAAGGTACTGCAAATCACCAAGGGTAAACAGAAATGAACTGCTAAGTAGAATTTACCTGAAAAGGAGGGAGAGGTGGAAGAAGGGCTGTATGATGCTCTGATAAATATGAATAAGCACTCTTTGAACGCAAGGTGTGCAGAAATCGGTGACTTATTTCCTGTGCTCTGAGTAAGAACAAAGGCAAAGTGAAAGACGCAGAAAAGATCAGAGTGCAAGGCTGTATAATAGCTATTCCAAAGCAAAACAGTCACTATTTTTCAACCAGATCAGCTTTAAAATAATGGCTCATAGAACTAGGCACAATATTTTCTTAATTTAGAATTTTGTAATGCAATCTGATTTGGCATCTAGAATATACAATCGTCACCAGAATGTAAATGCTATAATCCTCTTGACATCTATTCTACCTACTCTTTTTGATGCTGTTTTGGCTTGACTCTAAGAAACTGTACCACACCAAGTATTACTTTTATTAATAAAGGTTAAGCATAGCTGAGTGCTGCTTAGCAAAATCTTATTTACCTGAATAAAAAACTGCCTAGAAATGATGAATACGCACAGCAATGTGCACGCTTTCATTTCCACATAATATACATCCATTAACTCTCATGCTGCATTACAAGTTATCAAAGAGTTACGTGCCCTGTATCAACTCAAAGAGACAACTCAAAGAGATTTATTTAAGAAAGCATGATTTTAAAGGTAAGTGTTGAATCCTTGCACTGTTTGTTGGCCTGTACCAAAGAACCCGGGTCTGGAGCTGGAAAGAAGATAAAAAGTACGTGGTGTGGTTTTACGGTGCAAGTCACTCCTTCATTTATTCATCTGAGTCACACCTGAAGCCACACAGTGCCAAGGACAAGATACCACTGAAGGTGCTGCCTTGCAGAGGAGATGTACAGCCCAGCGTTAACCTACATGAAAGCAGCAGAAGGATAAGGTCATAGCTGGGAACAAAAGAAGCAATTTGGGGAACCTGCTGATCAGTGAACAGCCCTGGGGCTTAGCACAGGCTTGGCAGGATCTCCAATCCTCTGACCTCGCTGATTAGGAAGAGGGAAGAAGGGAGGAGATGGAAGGAGTTTGTAAGGAAGATGAAAGAGCAATTGAATCCTGACAAAAACAACCTTCCCGAGACCCCTGTGTCTAATGTCAGCAGTTAGTTTGCATTTTCACATTTAATTTGGACACTGCTGGACCAAAGCCTCCCAGGCACAACCTGTCACCACGCTGATTTCAATGGTGTTAAAGTGGGATACATTTGTTCTGTAGACTACATATTAAACTGCCATCATCTCCTCTTTATGCTTGTAGCACTGGACCGAGATTGCTTCTCGACATTTATTCCAAGCAGCAGCCTTGCCACACATTACAGCATTCATGCCACTGACCATTTAACAACCAACACTCTGAAAGAAAAGAAGCCTCTTTCTTTTTCCCTCCCCTGTCCAGCAGATCAATGGTCAGGTCCCATCCATTCTCTATGGAAATGACCCTTCTGTAAATATCCTGTTATCTAATATTTACCGCACTGGCACAGAGTCCGAAAGGTAAACTTGGAAAGAGGTGAGTTCGGCCCTCGTGAACAACTAACCAAGAAATGCCTCGGGAACAGCAGGCACGTAGGATTCGTTAGCTGTAGCAGGGCTACAAAAGCCATTCACAACACCCTTCTTGACGCTGCTTTACTTCTTCAGGACTGTGCTTGCTAATAAAACTGCAAAAGGATTAACCAAGGAGTTTCACAGAAATCACCACAAAATGTCTTAGCATTTTAAAGCAGAAAACCCTTGGCATCGATTTTACAGATGACATACTGAAAAGGTTGGGGTTTTTTGTTGCTTGCTTTTTTTTTTTTTCCTCTTAAAGAAAATAGGATTAGAGGTAGAGGCTTTTATATACCACCACTTCTGAGACATATGTTCTGCTCTCCCACCAGTTATGAAGTGATTACTGGAGTGGCACAAACAGATTTTTTTAACAAAGTAAAGGTGTGATTTTCTCAGGTTCTGTGAGAACATGCACACTTATTTTTACCAACCCAATCTGTTTTCCAGTAGTTTAATGTCCGCAGGGTTTATAAGGCTATCTTAGGTGTTGGAATCAATGCAGTTTGCAGGGTGCTACCTGACTATGGAATTTTAAAGAAAAAGACACAGAGAAAGCAGAAATGATAAAACACCCAAAGTAGCTTGGAGACCAATTTCAATATGCAAAAAGATTGACCTTTTTTTGCTGTTTGCCATTATACAGTAGTCTAAAACCTGAAGGCCTTCATATCGTAAATACTTGCTTAGTTTTACAAACCTTACTGAAGATCTATCCCTAAACAATTTACATATACAGCCTGACTTTTAAAAGTATTATTTTTACCCCATAAAAAGGAATTTGATCTTATAAACGCTTACCACCAGGAACAGCAATTGCCATGTGGAAAGTGGGACTTGATTTCTTGCACTTTGTCTATTTAACCTGGCTGTAAAATGTTACTAAAGGCACAGCTGAAGAGATCTGATTTTATATCAATTCACACCAATTTTTCAGTATATAAAAACCAAGCCAAGGAGATTTCACTACAAGGCAGTGTAGAGAAAGCGTTCACACCTGAATTGGACTGCTCACCTATTCCAGATTCTCAGCCAAAAATCTATAAACACACCAACAGAAGGCAATGCTCCTCCAAGAGGCTCTTAAAGCTAGATTTTGGTCTGTTACACTGGGACAAATTTAGAATAACCACTTCAAACGCAGTGAAGATACTCGGGACCAGAGGAAGTGAGAACAAAATTTGGTAGGGACTGTACAGGGAAGTAGTCAATTAACATTTAATCCTTGGTGAAAATCTTCAAGGTTGAGTGTCCATAAAAGAATTTACACTGGTTTAAAAACCAGTTTATCTGAAAACTCCTTCATGCATATATTTCAGGCTACCATACAGCATCTTAGCTCATAATTTAGCAACAAAATCTAGACTGTAGATTTCCAGCCTGGTTGAAATCCATGCATTTGAAATTCTGCAAAGTTTTGATGCCATTTTAAGTACAACACTTCTGGAAAAAAAAAAAACAACCCTCCTTTTCTAAATCCCTGAGACTTTACAGGTAGATAAAAGTCTTATGTAGGACAATATCCCTTCAGTATTTTTCTGATCAAATGGCTTTACTTTGTCAGTACTCTTAAAACAAGAGGGCTGTAGGATATTTTGTTGACACAAGATAGCTCAGCCCTCCTAATCAAAATTTTTCAGAGGAACAGTCTTCATCCTTACCTCTGCTGAGGGATCGGACAGTGAGGTCAAAGTCATTAGTCCCTGACAAAAGCCTTAGAAGGTCCCACTAAGCATGCTCAGTAGGATATTTTTTTGTTGTTGCTTGTTATTTTGGATGAACACTATCCCCTCCTTAAAAACTGGGATTTTCAGTGCAGCCACATATGAGTTAATCTGGGCACATTGGCTGGAGCAGAGAGGTCTTGTGTTCACAGCAGCACAGGTGGTGGAGACCCTTTGGCACACGGCTGCACCCTGCTCTTGGGGCTCCTTTGAAATGCAGCTTTCACGAAATCAGAGGTTTAACTGTAAAGTTGAAAGGAAAATGGAGACTGGGAAAAACTCTGTACATCAAGACTTAGGGAACAGATAACCCTTTTGTAGGAAGTACCCAGGGACAGTCCTGGTCATTTCATTTAGACCTCTCACAATGCCAAAGGCACTTGTGATATCAAAGTTGTTCTTACAGCTTTGTTTTTCCCTGCTTCCCTATTAAAGTATTTCCTACTGCTGAAACAGCTCCTCAGTGATGGAATTGGTGATGTTTCGCCCAGGTTTTTTCACATAAGTTATCTTTTCTTACCCCACTCAATTTCCTGTTGGCCTTGCCAAATTTGATTCAGACAACGCTATGAACAAATAGGCATTCTCATTTTAAAATTTACTACATATACTGTTTTATTCCATACCTACACAACAATCATATCAAACACCTTGCATGAATTACAACATGGTATTTTTATTTACTTTTACTATCTTCTTGTTACCATTATTATAAACCACCCCCCCCCCCCCAATAGAAATAAAAGTGCAATCATCTATGGCAATGCAAAATATAAGTATCTGCTTTAGATACAGAGAGGCAAAGAAATTAAAAGAGACTTAAACTCTGAGCTAATGCTTCATCCCTAATTCATTCTCTTGTACCCGTATATTGAACTCTCAGTACAATGAATCTGTGAAAAGACACATTAATATGTTGTGGAACTGGTGTACAATAAATTGATAGGGAATTTAATGTAACTCTGATCAGAGACTGGGTCAGAGATTTCAGCGATGAGTAATGCCAGGCAAATACTTTATATTTTAATTCAGGCTTTCCTTAATTTTTTGGCTTTTATTCATACCCCAAATACTTTTGGGGAGGAAGGCTTCTGCTGAGGCATCCTACACAAGGCAGTGAATGTCTGATAGCAGTCAGTACTTTGTGATTTAACTGCACTGGTATTTCTTAAAAGTAAAAGGTCATATGTCACAAAGCAATCTCCGGGTCTGACCGTCTTCTCTTAAAGATTACTAAAAACTATTAAATTCCATTTGCAACAGGAAAAACATACTAGTCCTAATATTGCAGAGTATGTTTGTACTCAAAACATGTTCACAATCCTATATTCTAATGAAGTAAAAATATCTTACAAAGTATTAACATCAAATTGAACAGAAACTCATGCTCTGTGACAGATTTTTTCCAAGAAGAAAAGCTTGCTTTTCAAAGTTCTTTCTGCATCAAGCTTGCTTTTTCAGATTTGCTATGAAATGAAACAAGATTTTTAAAGAGTGGAGATTTGGAAAAAATACAGAAACTATGTAATCTTTCCACTGTAAATACCCATGCTGAACTGACAAAGGAAAGTAGAAGGTGTATGCAAAATCACTGCAAATAAATTGCTACATGTGCTGTATCTCGTAGAACTGCTGAACAGTTTTTATTACATTTTTGTTCATTGGAGATTGCTATAGAGATCTCTGCATTGCAAGTAGCCACACCATTTTAGTGCTTTGCTGTTTCAGAAGAGCAGATTTTCTTGATTAATAACAAAAGGTTTTGTTGGGATCAGAGCTGTTTCCCACCATCTCTATGCAAACCCGGCAACACAAACTGTGTACATTAGCATTTCAAGGAGCCTCCTATTAATGATGGCAAGAAAAGCTTCTCTCGGTGGGTAAAATCCATTTTGTCCTCTCTTGTGACATCTGTTCTAACTTTTAAAGCCAGAAAGGAAACTAGATAATGCCAGAGAGTCTTTTGATTTACTGTATTGGCACTTGTGATGATGCTTCAGACTATAAAAGCATGTAACCCTAGTGGACATACATGACTGTGTAAATGTGAACATCTGCATATTCCCACAACAGAGGGTGAATTGAACAAGTAATTCCAAAGTTCTTTGTTAAACTTTTAACTATATTTTTTTTCAAGATTTCATAATTATGCTTTCAATTACTTTTATACCATACAAAATTCAACATTTTAAATTGTATTTTTATGTAAATGTTTACTGCTACATATGTTTTTTTAATTAATTTCATTTCCCAAAAGCTTTCCTTTTTCTTATATTTTTGTGAGTGAAGACATTTAAGCAAATAGAGTTGGAGTTACTGAAACATGGTTAAAAAAATAAAACCCCAAACAGTGTAGAATAAGAAAACGTAAACTAAACCCTGCAGATTTCTTACCTCTTTACACCATCTGTGCAGTATTGCTCTTAGGCCTTTTACATTGGTCATCCTGGGAACAAAGCTGAAGGCAGATTCCAGCAGTTTTTCCATTCACTATTCATTCAGAGGTTCATCAGCTCCATATGGATCCAGCCAACTGCTGTGTTAAATCAGAGCCTTTTCCCAGAATTGACATGGTAATGAAGTCATGGTATTGCTCACAGAAAAGGCCTCCATAGGTATTTTCCTCTCTAACAAATCCAGCCTTTTCACCCCATTCACTCCCTAAAATTATCTCATAACATTACAACATCTGTGAACTGGGTTTTTGCCTTTTAATGTCTAGCATGTTTTATTACATGACTATGCATTACATACTGGTTAACAGGGCTCCTACACGGCCAAGGAAATAAAATAAACTTGCACTCTTCTCTTCCCAGCTCAGGTTGTTTCGTCTCCTCTTAATTTATATCTACTATATTTATTTTTCTGCAGATAGAGCTGTCCAAACTACTGATAGGCAAGACGAACCTTAATTTTTTTTTTCATTTCTATCAGAAAGCGGCTTCAGAAATTTTCCAGAATGAAAAATTGTTTAACCACAAAATGGCAAATCCATCAATACAAAAAATTGCTAAAGATAATCTGCATTAATGGCAGCTATGTTCTAAAAGTTTCCTTCAGTTCATCATATGTATGAGCTTTGCTTTAACAGCAATGGTTTAAGATTTGTTGAGGAATAAATATGATTAAAATTATTTCTGCAATTCTTCATCTGCAAAAAATATGTAGATACTGCCTTGATATGAAAACACAAAGTAGTTTTATTGGAAAACTATGTCTTTCTTGTAGCAATAATGTACTTGAACAAATATGATCTATAAAATGGGTATCATTACAGATGCGTATGTGTGTCCAGGTGCCATGTGCTGACTGAAGAGGACAGTTTGTTACTTACAGTCCGTGTAGGTTTTTGAGATGGTCTGTCAATGTGTGTTCCATTTCTGGTCTGCATGTATGGGTTGTTTTGGTTTTTTGTATGAGTTAACACTGTGTCCTGGTAAACTCTGGCATTTTGGATTGGAAAGCAGAAAGATGCAGAAAGATAAAGCACACACAATTCTCCTTCTGCACCCCAGCATAACATCCATCCAAGTCCCTCAGCCAGAGGGAAGCAGTGTGGCTTACAAACAGACAGTGGCCTGGTAGCAGAGTTACAGTGGGTCCATGGGACAAGGGACTAAAGGCTCTTCTTAGAGAAACTGTCTGTGGTGTCCCTCCCAAGTACTCTTCACAGGGCTGGTCCCAGCACCTCAAGGCAGCTGTAGCAGAGTTACTGCATGTACAGACAAGGACTACTAAAACAATCAAAGGGATAGAACGGTTGGTCTAAGAAGGAACAAGTGACTAAAAAAGATTAGAGCTCCAATTTGATGAGGAGCTAGCTGAGAGAGGGAATATAAGTAACTGTTCTAGAATCACAAAGCAGAAGTCTTCAACAACTTTTGCAGTTCTAGAACTAGGGGTCACTTGATGAAATCAGTAAGTGATTGATTTAAAAGACACAAAACCACTTCTTTACAAAGCACCTAGTGAAATTCCAGAGCCTGCTGATGCAGAAGGCTGAGGAGGGAAACCGCAGGTGTAGGATCATTAAAAAATGAGATAACTTGATGGACCAAGGGTCCATAAGCAGATGCTGAAAGGGCTAAGCAGGGCTACAGTCTAACATCCTTAACACAACTGCTTCAGGTGTGGGAGGGAAGTCAAGACGAATGAATTGCAGAAAGTGACCAGGCTAGTACGGTCTCCCTAAATAACATCTCCTGTTTCTGCTTTCAGAGATGCAACACCTGGGCAGCTGCAACACTGGTCTGACCCAACTAGTGTCATCACCAAGTTCTTTTTTACATCTTGGGAATGTCATTCAGCCACCACTCAGATCCTAAAGCTTAGTGTTCATTCTACTGAAACAATGGCTGCCACACTCTGCCAAAACTGGCATCGACCAGAGATCTGCTATTCAAAGTAAAGCCACCTAAAGGTAGATGGAGAGTAAGACCAAGTCATAGAGAATAAGGAACTGCTTTGAAGCAGAAACTGAGCGATATCTTATTTTCATCTGATGCAAAAATTTCATAGTGTCTCCAGTATCAGAAGACACGCTTTACCAGCGAGTGACAGTTAATGGTTGTCTTTTGGTAGGGGAGGGGCTCCAACCGGATATGAGAGACCACATATAGTCACTGACAGCATCTGTGCTGGATTAGTTCCTGGGAAAATGTGTCCTTGTCTGTGCTTACTGCAGCGAGGTGCACCGTCATGATTCTTGAGATGCCTGCTACTAATTCAGAAAAGGAGCAACCAAAAATACTGGTAGAACACATATGCTCCTTATGGGTGAATTGACTCATTATTAGTGAGATTAGCCAAACAAACATGTCTTTAATCCTGACATCTTTAAGTCTGTCATAAGAACACAAAGGTCCGAGTCTGAAGATATTCCTTCTATACTTTTAATTCCAGAGGTCTAGAGAGTTGTAAGGCACAGTGACAGCTCCACCAGCACAGTTACTCAGAAACATTACCCAGGGTGTATCCAAGCCTGACCTGAGATAAATGCAACAGCCCCATGAAAAGTAAAGAAGCACTTGATGAACATGAACAACATCCTTAAAATACTTCTGGCAATTGGGAAGAAAAAAAATCTTGCTCCTTGTACAAAAATAGAAAGAAATGAAGAATAAATAATGTCTGCAAAGAAACACTGCACAAGAAAAGCATTTGGAACTTCTATAGTAGATTATGCAAAAGAATACCCTTTACACAATAAATTTGTTTTACCTATCCATGAAAACCAGCTGCTGAGTCAGAGTCAGCCCACTCCATTTGTTCATGCTTTGGCTTCCAAGCTATCTAAACTTTCTAGCACCTAACACAATGCTAACTGCTCATGCAGGGCATACAGAGCAAAGACAAATACCACTCTAAGTACAGGCCTCTCTGATCCCGCTGAATTCAGACAGGACTCTTATCTTGTGAAGTGATACTGAGCCTTGATGCAACAACCGCTGAAGGAAAAATGTGGAACTGAGAGCAAAGCCCAGGCGAGTTTCAAGTCCTGGTTAGTAAATCCTGCAGTGGCAGCCTTGCACACCAAAAGGATGGTTTCTACCAAGGTTTTCTGCTGCCCTTTGGCACCAGGCAGTTATGAAGAGGAAATGTTACCGCTATCCTCAAGTAACCACACACGCTGTCTCCACAGCACAGCATGTCTCCTCCTTTCCAGGCAGCAGAGTTTCCAAGCTGGTTAAAGCCAAGCTATCCTGCATAGCAGAGAGCTGAGATGTTGACTGGCCCCTTGGAGAGCAGTGGAGGGCAGGGGGAGGGGACACAAATCCCCAGTGCGGGTGAGGAAGATGCACTTGCTCTGTCTCTGAGGACAAATGCTAAAGAAGTTGGCCATTCTCTGTGTTTGGACACCTACTGACAACTGATCTCATCCTTTCTTGGAAAGAGCTTTTTAACTATTCAGTGCACTTTAGACCTCTTTATTCACAAATAGCTGTTTCAAAGTAGCCTGGGGCATGGATGTATGGCATTGTGTTGCAATTGCCTCCACGATATTTGCAAAAGGATTGCTTATCTATTAGGTATTATGCATCTCCCCTACTTGCTTCTTCCTAGAGGCTACTACGAAGAGCAATGCAATTGTGCTCTTAACCCAGTATACAAACAACCACCTCTCTGAACAGCTCACACAATGTATTTACAAAGTGACTACACCCAATATTCTGAGATTTTACCTCAGAATACCTATAAACCCGTGGAGATGTATGCCAAAGGTAATGGTGATGGAGGGAAAAGACTGCTGGTTTGAAATGGGACACTGGCACCTGGTCAGAATGGTGTTCATTCCTTGGTCATAGCTGCTCAGCCCTGCTCTCGATTGCTCTAATTGCCAGAAGATAAGGAGGAACTAAAGAGGAAAATCTGCCTCCTCAGCCAAGACTTGCAGGTGAAAACCTGTATTCTAGCTCCTTCTTGCATGCCTGTAACAGTGATTTCCACTGCAACTTCTGTAGGGGTACAGACTGTTTGATTCAGTGACACTACATGAGACAGGAAAAAAATTCCCTTTGCTCCTCAATTACATTTATTAGATTTGTAATAAATGAAAGCAAATGAAAACATAATTTTAGTTGGAATAAGAACCACAGGAGTTTGTAAAGGAAGGCAGAATCCTTTACAGCCTTGCTCAGTGCATCCCACCCTGGGTGAAACAGCATCTACTTCACATCTACTCAGGGATTTGACGCAGCAAGATAATCAGTTAATTCCAGTTACACTAATGAGCTGGAAAAAAATCTCCAACATGAAGAACAGCTTTGCTAGCCACTCAGAAGAGAGGCTGCCTTAACACAGAGGTTTGCTGCCAACACAGGGGCCTGCATTTGGGATGTCACAAAAAGGCTTCCAAGTCTGGCAAAAGCTGAGCATTATCATCTGCTCCTACTCTTTCAAGTAGGATCAATTGAAGCTGCAACAGATTCCACAATATCAGAAGGGACTTCATGTCCCTCTGAAAGATATTGAAAGGACCTGAGGCACAGGTAGTGTTCTCTTTTATCCTCTCAGTAGGGCACTGGGACCCAGGCAGAGTGAAACAAGTGGATAGGGTGAAGGACTGGCCATAAGACTGGTGCCATGCTGAGAGCTTTGGGTTCTATGATCTGGGACATGCCCTAGAGAGACTGGGCACGCCGCCAGCAGATGGGGCACACCTGCAAAAGTGGGGTACGAGTGTTTTAGAGAGCAAGCTGGTGGGACTTATTAGCCAGGGCTTTAAACTAGATTCAACGGGGAAGGGGATGCTCTAGCTGGTGTCAGTAGGGAACCAGGAAACAACAGCCCTATAGCAAGGAAACACCTGCAAATCATCCCAAAGGAACTGGAGAGGGCTCCTCCCAAAAGATGAAGAGATCAACAAAAGAGGAAGAGGTTAACAGCCCAGTTACACCAACGCACGCAGCATGGGTCACAAGCAGGATGAGTTGGAAGCCATGGTGCAATTATAAAACTACAACCTAATTGCTACCACAGAAACATGATGGGACGAGGTGTCACGTATGACTGAAGCACGGCAACTGAGGGCCACAAGCCTTTCAGAAGAGAGGCTGGGAAGGAGGGGCAGGGGTTTGCACCCTGTGTTAAGGAGGGGATCGATTGTGAAGAGCTGCCTCTGAGTAACAGCCATGAACAGGCTGAGAGCCTGTGAGCAAAAATCAAGGACAGGACCAACAAAGGACACCTGGTGATGGGGGTCTACTCTAGGCCAGCTGATCGGGGGAGCCTGTTGATGAGGCCTTTTTGCTTCACATACAGGAACCATCACACTTGCAAGTTCTCATCCTGATGGGTGATTTCAAACACCTCGACATCTGCTGGGAAAGCAATATAGCTGGCTGCAAGCAATGCAGGAGACTCCTGGAGTGGGTAGAGGACAATTTCCTGGTCCAGGTGTTGGACAAGGCAACCAGAGGTGAGGCATTACTGGATCTGAAGCTCACCAGTGTGGATGAGCTCACAAAAAGAATTAAGATTGGAAGCAGTCTGGGCTGTGGTGACCACGCTCTAGCCTGGTGAGGAGCAAAGTCAAGACTCTCAAGTTTGCAAGAGTGAACTTCCAGCTGTTTAAGGCGTTGGTGAATGAGATCCCCTGGGTAACTGTGCTTAAGGACACAGGGGCTAAACAGAACTGGCAGCTCTTTGAGGCCATTTTTCTCATAGTACAAGAGCTCTCAATCCCAGTGTGCAGGAAATCAAGCAAGGCAGGCCAGAAAGTAGCACAGCTGAGCAAGGATCTGCTTCTCAAACTGAGGAGTAGGAAAGAAATGCACAGCCAGTGGACACAGGGACAGGACACCTGGGGAGACTACAGATTTTCCCAGCTAGAAGTAGCTGGGTTTTGAGGCACAAAAGCCCAGAACATGAAGGAGACTATGCTGCTGTTTCCAGAGAAGGAATGAGGAAAGACATTTCAGGGTCTCCAGTCCCCCAAATTTTCCTAAGTATAAACACCCAATTTACAGAATGCTAAACATCATATTAATCACACATGTAGGTTTAGGACCACAATATGATAAAAAGATTAATTTTTTTTCTCCACAGCTCACAGAGTTCAACTCTGTTCTGATAAAACCAGCAGAAATCTTTGGTTTTTTCTTTCAAAGGGCAAACAAGTTCTTTTACTCTCCCTTCAAAGGGTCCTTTGACTTTCCACCTCCCTTGGTTTTAGCTCAGCTTCCAACAACAGTCACTGAGGGATTCATGGAAATCAATGGTAAGTGTACAGCATTTCTAATTTTTATGACACTATTTTTAATCCTTCCTGCCTACTTCTGGTGGGGCTCGGGGTTTTTTTCATCTCTGGGCAAGTATTTTCAGCTTCCCCCTCATATGTTCCATTCTGGAATGGCTGCTATCCTTGCCACTTCTGTACATTTTTGCTTTCCACTGGATGTTTGTGCTTAGGTATACTTAATCCACATTGTTTCAAATCAAACCACTACAGGCCACTTTTGTTAGCATTGGCCAACAGCTCCCTAATAATTGCTGCCTCTATGTTCAATTGACCACAAGCCACAGAAGACCCTTGAAATGAAGACTGCAGATAATTTGTAGGATTATAATCCACAGATACATAAATCAGTAAAGAAATTTAGTTCAACTAAAGACCACCAATACTTTCCAAACTAAAAATTAAACACCTAAGTAGTAAGATGTTTCACTGGTTACTTCAGCATTTACCTTCTAGGTGTCTTTTTTGGCCCTCCATAAGAGCACAAACAGTTCAGATAAGCATTAGGGCACAGAAAAAGAACACATCCATAAAATAAGGTACTCATTAACAGTAAATTTCAGCATCCAGATGCCTTAACAATATGCCAAGAAAATCAAGATGAAGGACTGGCAGGAATTTCAGGCCTGCTGTATATATTCTTCTGTAATTTCTTTTAAGATGAGGTGGGAAAAATGTGCTTAGTTGTTTGTAAGACTCTTTAAAAAGAAGCAAAGTTTTCTTTGAAGTTCACAAACTTGCAAATATTTTAGCTCATGGCTGTTATATTGAACTGCTTGTTAAGTGCAGCACGAACAAGCTGTTGCACTATTAATTTAAGAGATCTGTATACCTGCACTACTAATGATGCTGGCATTAAGAAAAGAGGGAGTGCATCCTTCATAAGATGAGATCCTGCAGTGAACTTCACGTTGGCAGGTTATGCATCAGTCTGGAACTTGCAGCCAGACCAAGTACCAAGTTCCTACTTTCTTTTCTTTACAGTTTGTTTACAGCTTTTGCAACTTGCTTAATTTCATGTCAATTTAGAAACTTTAGGCGGTCACCGACTGATCACTGGGTTCAGTCAGAGGTGTGTCAGCAAGACATTTGAGTTCACTCGCATTTAGCTTATTTAGCCATGATAACTGCAGCCACAGCAGAGCCCCGGTACCTGTGGAGGGCTGCTTACTAATGGCAGCAACACCAGAAACAGAGTAACAGACAAAATATTTCAGTAAGCAAAGCATCTGAGAACCTGCAGGGTGTTCAGTGACCCAGGCACTGGGTCAGGGGCACAACTGGGTATGCACCAGGGCCTCCCTGCCCGTGCTGGGTGCGCAGGCCACTCCACAAAGGCACAGTATAGCAAAAAAATCAATTATATAGGGTGGAAATTAGCTCCTGGGATAAGAGAAACAGTTTCAGTGTTTATCTGTCGGCGTCAGTTTTTAAGTTAATGGTCAGTGACTGCTGAGCCATGCAACTGACTCAGAGGCAGGCATAGTTTGGGACTCTGGTTCAACACTCCCTGGAGACCAAGCTTACTGATTAGATGTTCACTGACTACAACTGGTGTCATTTGAGACGCCAAGAAGATGAAAGCAGGCTCTCCTCAGTGGTGCCAACAAGAAGGCAATGGGCAGAAACAGCTGTACAGGAAGTTCCACCTGAACATGAAGAAGATCGTCCTTCCTGTGCAAGTGACCAGAACAGGTTGCCCAGAGAGGCTGTGGAGTTTCCCTCACCAGAGATATCCAAGAACTATCTGGACACAACTCTGTCCAATGTGCTCTAGGATGACCCTGCGGGAGCAGGGAGGTTGGAACAGATGACCCACTGTGGACCCTTCCAACCTGACCCATTCTGTGATTCTGTGGAGTGTCTCATCTGAATTCCAAAAATCTTGCTCCTGAACAAGTAACTCTGGAAGACTCCGTTTTAGTCATTTGGACTTTGTGAGAGACGGAAATATAAAAACACACTTCCTGCCACTGACAAGAGACACCCCGTGGGATTGCAGTGCAAGGGATGTTGCTTCAGAAGGTCTTAGAGATGTTTATGGAGAACAGAAAGGTGCATTCTGAAAAGCAGACAAAAACTGCAAACCAAATCTGCTGGGCTACAGTAAAAGCCTACAACCCTGTCACAGATACTCATAAATAAAGGCAGCCTTTGAAGTGTATGTTATATGCAGCGGGCTGTTGCTGATGAGCCTCAAATGGGAAAGCAGTGACAGATCAGGCAGCTTCTCCTCTAGTTAGAAACGTACCTCAGCTGGTTTTGGGCAAAAAAGCTCCCCAGGTCTGTTTCTCATTGGAATTGACTCCTCACAATTAAGGCTAATCCTTAATTTGATGTTTACTCAGTTTACTGCTTTTCTGCATTCCGCATTGTCCACATCTGGCATCACACTTTGTATTTATTTTAGTCAATATACATTTATTCATCAGCTGTGTTTGTTCTAGCTATGGTTGAGATGGCAATTTCATTCTAAGTCTCTGCATACATTGATGGATACATTACCTTTCAGCTGAACTTTCTCATGCTCGTTCTCAGGCCAGGACTTGCATATTTTTTCTGAAAGTTAGACGTAAACACGTGCTCCTTTCCTAACCTCTCATATTTAAAGGTGAGAGCACAACATTTTAACAAAATGCTTTCGATACAGAGTGGATTTTTATTTCTCTTTTTGAGTCTTTCAATTTTAAAGCCGCTCTGAAGTTGTAGGAACAAGTGCTTCTTCAAATGGTATCATAAATGTGAGAAAGGCACAAGACTGTTTAGGAAAAGTAAAGTTTGTAAGGAAAAGGAACACTACCACTCCCATTTGTGCATGAACTCCAACAGGAGGGTGAACCATGTGACTGTGAGAAAGTTTGAGTCACATTTGCATACAAATAGTTACAGAGCACTCAAATGAGTCATGAAAATTCACTCTGTTTCTAAAAATGAGTGGAAATGCTAATGCAATGGTAAGGCTGAGATTTCAATTGATGATAAGCAAAAATATTTACTGTTCTGGTTTCAAAGAGACTCTAACTTCTGCTCGTTATTCCTATCTACTGCAACAGCCCATGCAACATTCGTCCAATTCAGATCTCGCCAGTATTTATCTATATACTTTTTTTGATTATTTGGGTATTTTTTTAAGGGAGAGTGGATTATTTTTTGGTGCAATACAACATTATTTTTTCCTGCATTAATGGTGGAGTACGTTATATCACAAAGGGTAATAACAATATCTTATGAATAAATCATAAATATACTTAAATTCTGTGCCCTGGTAAAAACAGAATGGTCTAGGATGGTCTAATGTGCTGTTCAGGAAAGCAAGGAAGGTGTCAGAATTGGGATTTGTGCAAAGAAAAAGATGGGAAGGGAAAAGAGATACCCTGTTTTGGAAGAAGGCTTGGGTGTTTACTTGCAGAGCTGTGTAAAGGCAGTATTAGAGGATGACGGAAAGTCAGTTAGGATGAGTAAAGTCTTCTGTCCCTACAATGACAAAAAAACTTTAAAAAGTTAAAAAGACTTGAGTGCTGTCCATGTCCAGGGCCCAGAAGACAAAGCAGCAGGCTTAACACAGCTTGAAGAGCTCACTCTCCATTACAACCGATTACAAAAGCCCAGGTAATGCAGCAAACAGCACAAAGTGCAAAGGATTTTTCTCTCTCCAGGACGAAGTGAAGCAGCCGAACAACTCAGAAGGACGACTCTCACTGACAACCCTGCTCCCAAACCAGCTATCATTAGCACCCATCCACATCACAGGTAACACTTCTATTGCTCCAGGGGAATACGTCACGTGAGGACTACAGGAACGAAGTACTGCCTGACTTTTGCATCTGTCATCCTCACAAGCTGCCTGGTTTTAAAACATTAGCAAAAGTGGCAAGGTAACAGCTTGTGTTTGTTCTGTCATCCCCCCACTTCAAGACCCCTGACGCACTGAGAGACAGACTGCAGGTCAGGTTCTGCTCTGCCCTGTTCTTTCTGTCGTTATTTACACCTGAACAAACTGAGTGGAAAACATGCAAAATGGTGCCATTTTGTTTTGATAGTGTTTTACCCTCACTTCACAGGGGTGAGAATGAATAGACAGGGTGCAAGGCAGTGGAGAATCAGGGATTCTGTATATTAAAAAACAGTGCAGACAGCCACAGAAAGTGTCAAACACCATACAAAAGGACTGTTCATGCATTCATGCTCAGCATCTGTGATCTGGACAGTATAAACAGAAGTCACAATCTTTGGACTATGCGGATTTTACGGGGTTTTGTTTATATAATTTAAAAATCAGCAGACCTGCAAGGCTGCATGTTGCAGGATGCTTTGCAAACAGCAATCGCACCCATTACAGAAGCTTCCGGGGCTTACGCAGAGGAATTCCCTCATTATTGATAGATGGTGAAGGCTATTGTCAGAACACTGGCTCTCTGCCACATGATGCTGGAGCCTACAGTATTAATTAAAAACCCTAAAACAATTTGAAGAATTGCCTGTCTGAAGCTCTGATTAGCTAGGATGCCTTCCCATTCCATATGGAGTTGGGCAAGTAACAACAACTACGAGGGAGGCTTTTCTGCCACTCTGAAGGGTTAAGATCTGCGGCTCCATCACCTCCCCAAAATAAATCTTTGATGTTTAAAGCCAAGATGTGCTAATAAAGCCTGAAAGGGTGGACTCTGCATCAGTCCCTCAGCCAGGCACAGGAGCTGAGTTCACAGATGTGCAAGAGCAAGAAAGGATGGGAGCAGCGCGGTGGCTAAAAGCAAACTGGGACAGTTGGGAGTGAAGGAGAGGGAAGGTAACAACCAGAGGAGCCAAGAGCTGCTCCTGTCTATGTCAGGTTCCAATGACAGCTGACGATTACTAAAACGGCATCGTGGCCTTGTCATCCCCAGCAGGAAAGGGGTTGACAGCAGATCCGCAGCAGAAATAACGGGAGCGTGTTTTCACGCGGGCTGCCTAGAAAACAATTTAACTTCCACTCTTCCCAGCTACTGTCAGCAAAGCCCCACAGACACGTGGGGGCGAAGTGCATCTCAAGGAGTGATTTGAAGGAGAGTGGCTGGAAAGAATTTTCCAGGCCTTTGTCCCACACATGGAGGATAGGACACGGGAAAACATGAAGGTATCTGTGCAAAGGACAGACAAAAGGACAGGTAAAAGGACAAACGTGTGGTAAAGGCCAGCATCACTGCCAGAGCAAAGGTCATGTTCAGCTATGCAATAAGTTAATAGAGCTGGAAAGAATGGATAAAGAGTCCAAAAAAAGAGCAAGGGGTTTTTTTGCCGGGAGCACAGAGGATGATATTAGGTGAGGTCAGTGGCTGTAGATGCAGGTTTTCCTCTTTAACTATCTGGTTTGTGAACTGATGGCATTTTCTGTTGTTTGGAAGAAAATCTCATGTATTCTGGGATTTTGTTTTGGTCTCCCTCATACTGTAAGCAGTCTTCAGAGCTATTAAGTTGAACAGCCACTAGTTAAGCAGTTAAAGATGGGCTCTGACAGGTTTCCCAAGCTGCTTCTGAAATGTATTTGGCAAATAAATTCCTCCTCATCTGCTAATTTCAGACTTTTAAAATAATTTAGCTCTCAAGTACATAACATAATGTTATTATCTTGTTCTTTACAATCTGAGGGCAGAATCTATTTAGAACGTGAGCAGGCTGGCTATGTGCAAGTGACAAGCTTTAGATAAAATTCACTTGCCAACCCAGAGCAGTGAAACAAATTCCCTCTCCGCTCTCACAGGCACCTGTTACGCTAGCCAAAAACCAGCCACATCCCACATACACATTCACAAACACACCTGAAGCTGGATCCAAAGCTGTGAACTGACAGGGAGAGTCTTCCTGGGTCTCACTGGATTTGCATCAGGCCCCATATGTGTAAAGCATGAAGACTGCTGAGTCTCCATCAAAGGAGTTTCCACTGCCTGTTTCATGTCTTACCCACAGCCACCCCCATAACAGCTGATTCACACAGACAGCCTGCTTATTCTATACAGGAATGTACATTTGCAGCTTATATACATGTGCTTCACTCCACAAAACACTACCAAAATAGCAGAAAAGAGAGAAATTGGCACACTCCAGACTGCTCCTTAAAACAATTCTGCAAGGTGTGTTGCTGCTCCCAGTACAGAGCAGAGAGTATCATGTCCCCAGATAGCTATGCCTTTATCAGGTTTAAAAAAGGAGCATCTGCATTACAGCAAAAAACCACCCAGTCAATAAAAAAATTACCAAAAACTTTCCCATGACATTTTTTTCCTTAATAGAATCTATAAAAGCACTTTTGAAAACAAAGCAGAAGCTCACATAAAGAGAAATACAATCACGCTTCAGAAGAAAACCAAGATTATTCTCCTGAACATTTTCTCAGGAAATTCTCAAAGAAGTGGTCTGACGCTTACAAGGCCTGTCAAAAACGAAGGATCATGTCCCATTCTTCCCAGTTCAGACTGTAATTTAGAATTTCCACTGCACCAGGTAAATGTCCCAAATGACCGCTTCTGGAGTGTTTCTTATCTGAGGACTGTAAGAACCTCTACTGGATCAACCCAGAACCTATGTCTCCCATAACCTAAGAAATTGATTTAGCTCGGGCTAAAATCACCACGGTTTACCTCACAAGTTGTCCTAACAGGAGAGAGAAATACAAGAAACTTCTTCAGAAGCATTCACTTTCTGGATAGTGTTGCTTATTTTAGCTTGACATTTCAAATGAAAGAAATCTAAATTGATGAAGAGATCTGAAACTCGAATTCTCCCTCTCCCCTGTTCCCCTTTAATCCTTTGACTTTCTTGTTCCTGCTCCAAGTCCTCATCCAGCTGTGACTGGTACTTTCTCTGGTCTTTGGCAGTCACCCTACTGTCACTGCACCATCCTGCAATTTCCCAGCTGGAGAGCAGGAGCTAAAATCTCTCTATGGGCCCTGAAAAGGACACTGGAATGCCCCTTATTACAATTTATACTTCTGCCACCTCAGAATCTTTTCCCACATTTATTAAAATATATTGTGTCCTACCATCAAAAAAAAAAATTTAAAAAAAAGGAGAATTATCAAGAAAGTCTGAGAACCAACCCTGACATGGGACATCCACATCGAGGACAGGGTGTCTAGTTAAACCATATGCTGTCTGAGCTAAGGACAGCTGGAATCAGAAATCAAGAGGATCGAGGGCAGAGTTAGGCTTTTAGATTTCTGTACTAGGTAGAAATAAGTCATCACAGAAGCAACAATTTCCTCAATTGTCTGTCAACTGAGTCTTTAACGACAGGCTTAGGTGCAAACATCAACCAGACACATGCCATAAATCAAATGAGGTGGATCCCACCTCCGGAACCAAGAGACCTGTGAAAGGGAATAAGGAACACAAAACTATCGCCAATGAAGTGAAAACCAGCAGAATGATAAGGCAGGAAAAAAAGGAACTGCTAAAAGTCCAAAATCTGATTGTTCAATGGAGAATGATCCAGAGATCCTCAGCTAGGTAGGTCTAAATGAGCTGTTTTGTTCTGGCTCAAAATATTTTAACAAGTTTGTGCATCTTTTTAACATTTTCAGATCTCTTGTCTCTGCTGTAGACAATAGCTCGAGGCCTTAAATAATTTAATTTTAGTCCATTCCAAATTACTTTTATGTTGCAAATTTAAAAACATATCCTTCGTATTTTGATAAAAGAAATAGAAGGGGTTCTCAACCACGTTTTGGAATAGTTGAAGGCATTCAGCCTCATGGAGTGATTGACATGAACAACGTGGTGGCATCATCTCCAACTGTATTTGTAGCTAAAAAACCATCAAGAGAACATATTACTGTAATTTTGCCAAACTGGACACTTATTTTCCACAACTGTTTCTACAATCTGAAATTTGCAAAATGACTGGACAATAAGCCTTTGGTGACTTTTAACAAATATTAAATTATAAAAACACATAGCTTGTCTTTCCCTGAAATCATCCATTTGCAAAGAATCTATGTGCACCAAACTCAGACCAGCACAGAAAACACTTGCACTCCAGTAATCTGATAAGAAGGCTGGGTGACCTTTTGCTGATCTCTGATGAAACAATGAAGTACATAGTTGGGATTTACCCTGCAGTACACCACAGCACTATTCCACACTATCACAAATGAAAAACCTATAGCTTTTTGAAACTGAAAATTACAGGCTCATCTCTTCAGGGCTAGTATTAAAGGTGATATTTTTGAAGGCATCCAACCTCCAGTTTTAGAAGTTAGAGACAGATTCCTCTGGGTATTCAAGTGCATAAAATGCAGTATACACTTGGTCCATTTTCCATAGTACTTCACTTTCTTTGATTTAAATACGGAGCCTTTCAGCTTTCCAAAAATCCCAGCTGTAGCCTTGTAATATCTTCAAACAATTTTTATGCGTATTTTACACAGCTAGCACCTCCCTTCAATGCAGTGCGTAGTGCCTTTAGTCACTTAGACCATCTACAAAAGAAGTTCACAAAATGACATGTAATAGTTCCACACTTACATTTCAGACACCTGGCAGGCACCAGGATTCACAAGAGCAGACTAGGAGCACACATGGCCACTTGGTCTTTAGGCTCTGCAGGCTCGGCAATACTTCATCCCAAGACATTCCTCCACAGCTATCTATGTCCAGCCTTCCAGTGGAAGGAATGACCATGATACAGAGACAGAACTCAACTAACTTTGACTACATATCCAAATTTTAAAGACTAAATTCAGGTATGATGAATCAGAAAAATTAGTCATCCACAGTGGAATCCACCTCACTCGGCATCTAAAAGTCAGGCTTCTGGCTGAAATTGGTTGTCTGGCTTCTGCTGAGAACCGATGGCGAGCAACGGCCCTCAGCAAGGAGATTAACTCCATCCTGAGAGAGGTGTCAGATGCGCCCAGAATGAATCACTCTCTGCAGGTGTCTCTTGTTCTCTCTTCCCACTGACTATAGAGAGATGAGACATAAAACCTCTAAATAGCTGAGATAAGTCGAGATGAACCTCACCCTCAAGAACGGGTGAGTCTGCCAGGCCAGCAGGCCCAGACTTCAGGCTTCTTGCCATCCAGGAGATGCCTTTACCCCTGAGCTACAGTGTTAGGCTCCCTCTTGTTTATAATCCCTCTGGCCCTCTGAAATTTGCATCTGTTTCTTTACTGTGGCAAGCTTGAACAGGATGGGTGGGTGTCCTCCACCTTAGCCTTATCTCTGGTCGTTAGGGCTGCTTTGCAAGCAGGAGGGAGTTTCTATCACCTCTGATGAGGAGAACATTGAATCTGTATCCCTCACTTCCAGGACAAGTGCTCTCATGAGAAAAATCGCTTATGGGAAAGCAGCAGTTCTTTTCCTTCTTTGCCCCTGAACTTTCCGGCAGCTCCAGCTGCTGCGCCTTGTGCTAAGCTCCATGCTGTCAGTGTGCATTTAACCGTGATCTTGAGCACACCTCCTGGACCAGGCCTCTCCAGAGATTTAGACACGTACCTATTTTGTGATTCCCGGGGGGGTTTATGCAGGCGACAGTCACTCAGAAAGTCAGCTTAACCTAGATAATGCTCATTCTGGGCCTATAAAGAAGCAAAGTTTTAACAGTCTGGGAAACTTCACTGGAACCCACGTGGTTCAACAGGACTCGCGAGGCTGCGTGTGCATTTGGGATGTGGTGCACACATTTTGCTAAATTGCACCTCCAGTACCCAAACTCTGAGTGGAATTAGGCTTTCCTGACCATACAAATTTTTTTTTTCTGTACATTAGTTAAAAAGGACTGAGAATGCTGTGGGTCCTGTATAACAATAGCTTCGGTAAAGTTAAACTAGTACTGCCTGCTTAATATTACAAGGCTTTCCACCATGGAACTGAGGCACTCTTCCTGAAGACAACAGGAAGGCCAGATTGACCAACAATTAGATGTCAGTTGCAGCACAGACTCGATTTCTCCTCTGTGTTCATGAAACATTATTATTGACCAAAAACAAAACACACAGAGCATACTACATAAACACACTTAAACTTGAAATTACCGTAATTTTACAATTTGGGGGGTGGAGTGGGGTGTGTGTGCTTAAAACCATACCTGGAATAGATTTGCTAAATCTTCTCCCATCAAGCCAATTCCCAATATCTCCTTTATTTACTGAAATTAAGCCAAGCATTTTGCGATCTTATTCTCACCGGCCTGTACCTAAAGATCAAAATTGGGCCAAAGCGGGAAACTGAGGGGAGCTGGACCAGCCAGCCAGATAATTAACAAAATAATAAGCCCATTTTTTACTCCTTGGTTTATTCCTTATTGCATGTGAGGTACTGTCAGTAATCTCCTGCCTGGCCCCTCTCCCTTTCCTACCCTGAATAGATTTTCCAGAGAATTGGTGGGGAGTGCAAAATCCGCAACATTTTAGACCTACGTTACTTTAAAGGTATCACTAGAAAAGCTACACTAGATGAAAACCATCTGCTACACAAGCCACACACTAAAAAGTGAACTTGCTTGATCCTGGATTTTACCACAACCATGCTAAGTTAGAGAACCACCTAACTGGTTCACTATAAGCACTTCTAGAAGACGATATGTAACTTAATTAAAACATAGATGTTGCATTAATAGAATAGTTGAAGATTTTTTAAAAGAAATGTATTTGGATTTAAGTAAAAACCTAACAGTTAATACATGGATCTAATACCCCTTATACCAGTAGCACTTACTATGCCAGAGAGATGCTGCTCTCAGAAAGATTTCACGGTAATTTTCTTCAAGTAGAATCAGGTAAGCAACAGCCCTTTGCAGATAGCAGTTTATGCAGCAAAGCATTCAGGGCACTGGTCCTACTCACAAAAATGAGAAATCCTGCAAAAACGAAGTAAACATTAGAACTAAAGCGTGTGAATTTGGATTTGATATAAATGTTGCAGCAAAACCGTGCAATTCGCATGGAAACACCTCTCTTTGCAGGGTGGTGCTGGAAAATACAGTTTGAGTAAGAGGCATTTTACTGCACAACAGCAGTTTAGGAATATGATCATAAAAAGATACACATGTCAAAACGGAATCTGAACAAAGGCCTGCCCATCCTACAGTCCAACACTTCTAGCCAAAATGGAGACGTCTCAAAAGAATGAAAAAAACATATATGTTTTGCCACAATACTTCTAAAGCATCCAACAACACACACCTTGGGATTAAAAGCAGCAGATGAGGGATGCTTGAAAGTGGGGATGAAGGGAATGATACTGCGCAAAAGCAACATTATTCAAAAGCACAATGAGTAGAGAGGAAAAGAGATCTTAAAAGTTGGCAGATCTGTGGCATTTGCAACTACGGCCCAGAAAACAATGGAGTTTGGAAACGGAACTCAGGGAAGGTGTATCCATGCGTTCCTTGAAGCAGAACCCGGAGGGGTTCGGAGCGGGCTGGGCGAAAACGGTAGGCAGGGCATTCTCGTGCCCAGTGAAGGACCTGGAGGCGAGGGAGCCGTGGTGCCAGCCCCGCTGCCCGAGAGCCGCTGCCGGCAGGGCGGGACGCGGAGAGCCCTGCCAGGGGCAGCACGGGGGTGCCGGGAAGCAGGACTGCCGCTCCCAACAGCACAGCTGTTCGCAGACCGCCGCGGGAGCAGGGAGATGTCACCCTGCTGGAGGGAGATGTCACCCTGCTGCTGCTGCTGCCGCCGCGCCGGGGCTGCCCACGCAGACGGGGTGCGCCAGGGCCCCGCTCCCCGGCCGGGGGGGCACAGCAGCGCTGTCCCACGCACGGCAGCC
>VZTA01029685.1:273604-311985 GCA_013398855.1 Mohoua ochrocephala
GGGCAGTGCGTGGAGGGCCAGTGCCACCCTCCGGGCCGGCCGCGCACCGCACCGCGCTCCCAGCGCCGCCCGGCGCCGCCGAGCAACATCGCTCCCTCTGCGTGCTCCGGGCAAACGGCGCTCTAGCGAATTCATCTCTGCTCGCTGCGAACTTCGTTCCCAAGACGTGACACCGTTCGTAAAAACCTACGGAGAAATCTGCTTTGAAATACCAAATATTTTGCTCGTACCGCAATGCGAAAAGCAGTATTTGATAGCACTAATTTGTATTTGACTCTGGAAAGTAAAACACGTTCTCTAAACGGTCTAGTGTGTGTTAAGGATTCTTCTATACAACACTTTGCAGTCTGGATCAATTAATGCAATATGGGAAAGAGATAAAATTTTAATTTGCTAATGAGAATTAGCTGTGAGTAAGCATCTCTTCCTGTTTTTACCACTGCCCCTGCTTACTTACAAGAAATGATTTACACAGCTTTTACTGGAAGCTGTAAAGAAGAGGGATAGCAGAATGCAACTGTTGCATGGCAAAAGAAAACACTGGCATTGAATTTTGTTCAGAAAAAGGTTTTCACAAATGTACTCTTTAAAACTACCGTTTTGCAAAAGGATCAGTATTTTCCGATTCTACAGATAAATGAAAATGTTGGACCTCTGAAATCAAATTTGTTTTACCCACATTACCATATTCCTCTCTAGACTAGCCATTAAGTTATCATAATTCTAAAGTGTAGGAGCCAAATGCAAACGCTATTTCAATAAAGCAAAGCTGATATTGCAACAGCCACTGGTTGTGTGAGCCACTAGCTAAAGTAAATTGAAGGAGTAAACAAAGGACAAAACAAACAAATGCAATTACTTTTGCAGTCACTCATGGTAACTGAGAGGAATTTATATTTCAGTTGATTGCTTGCCTTTAAAAAAAATATTTTAAAAGGGTGGTCACTGCATTGGGCAAGAACTATAAATAGGGCCACACTGAGAAAAATGAATTGCACAGGAAGTGCTGCAGTGGACTTACTGCTGTTAGCTGGCCTAGAAGACAGCACTTGCTATTTCACAAGAACACAATGAATGGATAGATAAAATGACATTATGTGAAGCTACAAGGCCTATCCAGATTTGAAACAATTAAACTAACTGCATTACTTGCCAAAAAGAGCATGTTTTTATAATTTCTAGTAAATATCACCACAAATTACACCCTGTCTGCGACTAACAGTTTTATGAATAGATCAGGTATTTCTCCTTAAAACTAACAGCCTGAAACAGCTCTTAAGTTTTACTACTGATGGCAGAACTTCAAAAGCTCACACAGAGTTGTTTGTGGGGTTTTTTTCCTTCTCTTTTTGAGAACTAGACTGCAAACCTGCTGAATTTCTCTTTCATTTGGAAGAGCCCAAATTATTTGGATGCTTACCATCTTGCATCTGAGCAGACACAGGACCGGCAGTATTGCCTCACTGAAGCCCACCTCTTGCTAACAGCTGCAGTATCTGATGCTTAAGGAAGAGCGCAAGATCAGCTTTGGGTGGTACTTCCTCCCTGTACTCTCAGCATCTCATGTTCTCCTAGTACAGCTTTCCTCATATTTTTGGCATGGAGGTTTGCTTTGATGCACTGTTTGTCAATACAGAACTTGCATATCCCACTGGAGTGACACCTGTCATCTTATTTTCCTCTTGTCCTGAGAAGAGATGCAGTGCTCTGAAGGGGGAGAGAGAGGCAGGAAGAAATTGGGAGGACAGAAATAGCATAAGACTAAGTATCTCCTGCATATTAGACTGGAAAAGATCAAAGCAGCGTTATCTGGCCTTTAAAAAGCAATGAGGTTGAAGTTTGAGTTGTGTTTTCAGTCTTGTGCAAGTTTCTTTCACCTGGAGTAGAGAGCCCAACCTCCATCCCAGACAAACCATCTCGCTCAGGCACCCCACCGAACTGAGCTGGATTGGCTACGTCTGATACCAGCACCCCAGGGAAATCCAGTGTCTTAGAAAACCTCTAAGAGTGTCCTTCAGCCACATTTTCTCTAAACCTCATTGCCCATCCACAAGCTTTTGCGACCTTTTAGAAATCTGTGCAGTACTTGAAGAGAAGGAATTTGATAACAGTCTACTGTAAACCAATTTAGAGAGCAAGAACAGAGAAGAACTGGTGCTCAACGATAGATGCAGCTGCTGCTGCTGCGATTTCTGCCTTGTTCGGACCAGTAGCTTCACACCCAGCTGTAACATATTAATGCCTCTACAAAAGACAGCATCACACAGCATCAGAAAGACACACAGACTTACCTCAGTGGAACTGGGAGGAACTGTTTCTCATGGACATCATTATGTAGGAGGTTAACTACAAGAGATTCTTATTTTCCACTCATTAAGGGTAGAAGAGATTTGCTCCAAGAACAAGAGTAAACAAAACAAATACCAAAAAACAAACAAACAAAAAACCAACCAAACAAATAAAAACCAGACCAAGAATATGAACATGTAAGTATTTTTTTAAGTTCAGATTCAGTGTCTACATGGAATATACAGGAATAAAGTGATGGGCAGGCTATTTCAGAAAGACTGGTCAAGCTACATTTCACAACTTCTTGGAAAAGTATCTTCCTAGTGCTTTTGTATTTCTCCTCATAAGTATATGAGAACACAGTGCCACTGCTAGGGGTTTGCTTCTTTGAGTTAAAAAAGTTTGTGTAAAATGCATTAAGTAAACTTCCCATTAGTACTTTTCAAAAGATATAACAGTTAGAAGGCTGAGTGAATCACACGCCAAATCTACAAACTCAGTCCAGCTCTTGTTAAAGAGCTGGTTTACAGCACATAGGTATTTCCACCCAGTGGATATGAAGGTGCTACACATGTGGACACGTTTTTTACTGATATTTACTAATTCCCATTTTGCTCCCATGATCACATCATTGCACTTACCACTCTTACAGGAAAAGCTGGAAGTGTTGGTTGGACCTGATCCTGTAAGTATCAAGACATCACAATACCTATAAAATTAAATTCTAAATTCCACTGTAAATCTGATTCCTCGGTCATTCAAAAATTTTAAGAGTTCCTTGGAGATTTAATCTTTTGACTGAATTATTTTAATTCATACACCTATCTAAGTTTAAAAGTTTAATTTAGAAGAAAAAGCTATGCTTAGAGTTCAAAAGGTTGGAAGTTTGGACCCTTGTAGTAAATATATACATAAAAACTGTGTGTAGTGTACACACCACATCCAACATGCAATTAGCAGTTTATTGACAGCATGAAAACAGTTCTCCTGATCTGAAGATCTGACTCAGAGTGTCACTAATATTGAATGGTATGTTATTTTTTGGCAGTTTTGAATACTTACTATTATTTTTATTACTATTTTACAGGGCTTTGAGGTAAGCAGTATTTTCAAAAAAGATGAAAGAAAGGTGGCTGAACAGTACTTGTAAGGGGGAACAAAGCACTTCTGGAGAGATATCCAAGGCAGAAACTTCCTGGACTATGGCAGTCGTGGAAGGAAGCAGATTTGTTAGTTATGAGCCTAAAAATAACTAAATTTTTTCAAATAGAAAAAGAAACTCAGAAGCCAGGCATCAAAGTGAGAAAACAAAGCAGGCACTTTAGGATTTATTGGTCTTCCACTGAAAAATATGAAGTGACAACACCCTGCCACAAAACAATGGAAATGTGACTACACGTGGAAGAATGAGACAAGAGGGATACGCAGGACAAAAAGAGTAAGTGACGTAATGTACACACACACACAAGAAAATTCCGAAGACAATTATTCCGCCAGGGAAAGGGAAGAAAAGTAGGTTTTATGCAAAGAATCACAGGTAATGAAAACATGGGAAACACAATGAATGAGGTAAAAAGGAGGTGTCCATGTAAGAAACAGGCAGAACAGAAGAAAGTATATTTGCAATGTAGAAAGTGAATGCAGTCACAAATTCTACAAGAAAAAAAGCAGAGCTATTAGAAGAACAAAAGTATGTAAAACTTACTTGTCTCGTGAACTCAGGAAGGGGGTGGACAGATTTATTCTTCAGCCTTTCTGAAGAGTTTTAAGAAAGAGCTAAAAATCCTTCTTCTAATTCCACAGTATTTACAAATATAAAATGCTAGTTCCAGCTGGCCTTGCGCCTCAATCGGAATATAAATGATTTTTTTTTTTCCCCCCATTTTGGAGATTATTCACGCTGCATAACCTATGGAAAATAAACTAGGATTTTAGCCCTTGATAAGTATACCTCTCATAACAGACTAAATTTAACATTTTCTAGGGAAAAAGAAGATAATTAGCTGTAAAAGTATTTCTTTAAAACTTCCTTTTGCAGGTTCAGTTGCTAGGAAAATTATGAATGAATCACCTTTGGTAACACAATTCCTGCCAAGCATACAGTAACAACAAAATATTATCATAGGAAGCATGTAATTCACTTAAAGCAGGGAGAACAAAAAAGTAGGTCAACTTTGAGAACTATATTTTTTTTTTTATTCCAATTCCATGTTGGGGTTTATTAGATAGTGTTATTTCTGATTAAATCCTGTGTATTTATAACATTCATGACCTCACATATGATTTCAGGGGGTTACCAATAAATGTGTAAACAAATACATAATGAGGAGAAATTGTTTTTATATTGTTTACATTAGGAATAAAAAGTGGGGCTATCTCCTTCAGAATTATATGCAGCAAAGGATAAAAAGGATTATGATTACGTCAAAAATTATAGACGTGGTGAGCAGAGTTCAGTAAATGACAGAGAAAAGGAAGACTGACGCTAAAACCAGGAGTTCTGTGATCTAAATTTCTCCATCAATCAGATTTTCCAATGAAAGTCATTCACTAAGAAACAATAACAGCAGGTTCTTTTGATATACAAGTTTCAGGCTTACAAAGGAAAAACAGCTCTGTAAGTGCTATTTTTGAGGGCATTAATTCATGCAGTAACTCAAAGGTTAGAGAGGGAGTGGATGTGAAGATCCAGCATTTTTCGGATCTTGAAAAATGATACCTCTGTAGTACAAGTGGGAAGCATGACTGCAGGATGTGAGCAAGACCTAAGCAAACTTTCATTCTCTCAAGTTGGGTCCCAACACCAAAGAAGATTGTCCAGTACAGACTTCAGTGTAGGAGACAGCCATGGAAGACACACGAGGCTGTACTGATACCTAAATCTTTGCAACCTGACTGCTCACAATGCTTTCAACAGCTTTTTCAGTCATCCTCATCATCTGCACGAGCTGACCTAAAGGCAGCAGACTGCAGCATAGACATACCCAAAAACAAATGCCTAAGGGCTTCACTGGAGGTACACTTGGAACTATTACGTGACATAATCAGTTACTGGATATCTGTCCTTATCTTTGAGACAGTGTCACATTGAAACATGGGACCTAAAGGTAAATGTAAGGTAACAGAGTGGCAATTTGATGTAATCATCACAGAAAAAGGTCTTGAAGCACGCTTCCAAAAAGACCTTCAGAGAGAGGTGCCTCTAAAAAACTGAATATTTTACTGAAAAGATATTTATAGACATTCTTCTGTTTCCTGGAGAGGAAAAAAAAAGCTTTATAAATGAAATCATTTTCAAGTTTTAAAAGTATTAGTTTACTATCTCTTAGTCTCTGAACTATTGCTGAAATGTATTTTTAATTTTTTTGATCTACTGATGGCTTCCACAGCTTTCTTAAGCACTTAATTACAAGTCAAGCAACAAAGTTCATTTCATTTGATTCCTATACAGTTGGTGAATGATTTAAGGTGTCCATGAAAACACTTAAAAGCCACAAAAACTTCTTACCTTTCCCTTCAAAGTTCTGGCATTTAAGGAGCTCAAACCAGTAATTTATCAGCTGTTGAAGGTGATGAAACAGGGCTTCACTGATGTGGGGGGAAATATGATCTTGTGGTTAAGACTTTGAACTGGGAGCTATAAGACATAGTTCTTAGCCCAAATTTCCCACAGACTTTGTATGCGACCTCTGCGAGTCATTTCACTCCTTCGTGTTTCTATCCATCTGTAAAAATGGGAAATTTCATTCTCCCTCTCAGGAATTCTTATGAACTAGCAAGTCTCATGCTGGGCTACCTTTGTAATACCACCAATGGGAGCATCTTGGGCATTAAAATTGGTCATTTATGTGAAATTGTACCTGCCACACACTCAAGCAATTGCCAGTCATGACTTGGGAGTTACACAGCCCAGAAGCCCTCCCAGAGCAGCATTATGTTTTACAGAGCATCAGAATCAATATCAGTAGGAGAGATTCCATCGCAATAGGCCAAAGAATGGTCCTTATCCTGTTGGAAGCATTAATGTAGGTTCAAGTCCCAGTTTTGTTTATATCACTTAGTAAAAAAGAGCCAGGGAGAAAGCATAAACACTGGGCAGGCACAGATCTCTGTGTGAAGTAAAAGCAGTTTCTTTGGCCTGAATGCAGATCAGGTAACATGATTGCATGTCAAGTACTTGAATTCTTCCAAGATCCATACATTTAATTATCAATGTTAATAACATTGTAACATGAATGCAAACACCCAGCATGACAATAGGCTGGGCATGAGGTCACTGTGCAAAACCCAAGAGTCATACTTGTGACTGGAAGTCTGACCATCGAGGGCAAGAACAAGGAGCTCTTAATCTGATATGCAAAATATACTGCTTTGCTTCTCCGTTTGAATTGAGAGCTGCTGTATCCCATATAACTGGAACAGTCTGGGGTTATTGTTGTCTTTGCCTCCAACCAGCTTTGTGTTGCCTGGCTCTTTCTATTTCAAAGTGGGACCTTTTGCATTTGAACTTCTATCCGTGGACCTGCTCCAAGGGGGAGTTTGGCTATTTTTCTCTTTCATGGGTATTTACATCGAGGCCTACTCCATCAGTGAATTTCCCAGGAACACATAGTTTGGCACACGCTGTTTTTCTTTTGGGAGTCCCATTGGTGCTGAACACAGTGACAGCTGATGTTTGAAACAAATTTCTGTGCATTTTGCAATGTAAAACCCAAAAGTGCAAACCAGAGTGGAAGGAGGTCATCTTATGATTCATTCACTTATATTACCCCCAAACACTCCCAGTGAATGAAATTCCACAACTTAGCATCACTGATATTGCTTTAGTAGAAAGCTTTTATTTTCAGAATACTGGGGAGGGGTTTCTACCACAAAGCAGAAGCTGATTACTTTGTGCTCCACTGAGGAAGCTTAAAATCTTTCTGTAACAATATTTTACATGTGAGAAATCATGTCCATTCAACCTTCCTCTAAATCCAACTCTTTCCATATTACATACCTGTAAAGTCATATTTTCTATATGTTTTTGCCATTCTCCTCCATTGCTTATTAAACTTGCTCAGGTCTGGACACAGTACACCTTCAGCAGCAGGGCATACCTCTCCTGGACTTCCTTTCTTCCCTCTCACTTCCACAGTACCACTTATCTTCTTAGCTTACTACTGGTTTAGTAGCCACACTAAAACCCCGTTGCCCTCTGCAGTGTTTCAGTGGCTTATAACCAGTTTTATATTTGTGGATTTGATTTCACTTTTGTAAGTGCAATATTTTATACTTACCTTTACTGAATGGCATCACGTCAATTTACAGTCTTCTGTGTATCAATAATTCTGTCCTTTGAAATCAGGCAGGTTCAGACAATAGCAAACTCTGAGATTCCACCAAGAGGTTGCTAATTGAGGTACTGAACAAGAATGGACCAAACAGACCCCTGTGTGACCCTACTCTGACATGAGGTAACTGATGATCTCTCCAGGTTTACCTTTTCCAGCAGTCTGCTTTCACTCCATTGCATGATTTGCTTAAGCTTCGATGATAAAAGTCTTACTGCAGTCAAACATACCACATCTGCTGCATCCATCTTCTGCAGGTTGGTTACTCAGACAGAGGAGGAAATTGGAGCAATTTGATAAGGGTCATTCCTGAAAACTTATTATTAACTTTCAAACCTGAAGTTTAAACACCTGATGAATAATAAAAGCTTGATAAATAAAATTCTTCCAGATGTCAGAGTAAAGATAGTTCCCCAAGCCCTCCCTTTTTGCCTTGAATATGATTCCAGGTAGTCCTCTCCTATCTTCTAGTAGCTGTATCTCCATGATACAGCTGTCTCTCCATTTCTCCAAGAAAATTGATCATGGTTTATAGATTGTTTTGACTGGATCCAGAATTTCAACAGGAAGCACAGCTTGGCCATACTGATTAGAGGCAGTCACTGAAAGAAAAATAAGTATGCTTAAGTTACTATCTGGACAAAAAACTATTGGTATGCTGGACAGGTCTAAGTGTTCACTCCCATTTCTGATCTCAAAAGTTTTCCTTTTTAAATAATTATTGATTTCTCAGTATTGCAGAACTGCCCTGCATAATTTAGCTTCATAAGATAATTGGAGAGAGGAAAAATATACAAGCCAAACAGTTAGGTGGAGTCAATTTATCTTGGATTTTTTTTCTGTTTCTGCCTGTTTCTTTTCAGAAAGCATTAAGAAGAAAATCTTACAATAGCTAAACATGAATGGATTTTGAAGATATTTTCTTCAGAATCTTGAAATCCAAATAATGCTAAGATATCTGAATTGAATACATTTCAGTGCTACATAGCATCAACTTGGAAGATTTTAACGACTACCCTCGGTTACTTTTTTCCTGAAATCTCTCTTCTTCAGCAGTGATTTACTTTCTTAGAAGTGTTGTTCATTTACATATTTATATTGTAATTGCACATGTTCCCAAGCAGTTAGGAATTTTCAACCTTTGCACTACCCACGGCATGTGTTCACACCACATCCTCACACATACTTCAGATACAGGTGCTGTGTCATCTCAGTCCTGGCTCCGCTACAGAACGCCAGAGTTCTCAGAAAGACTTGCCCTTCGGTCTAACCTATGAATACCTTCTCTCTCCATTTTTAAATGTATATTTAAACATCTCTGTGCATTACTCTCAGTGACCTGGAAAGAGGTGTCACAGCCCTCATTCTAAGACTGACAGATCAATCTTAGAAGCTCAGCAGCAACCCCCAGATTCCTGTGTGATGCCATAACTCTCGCTGAATATCAGCTCAAAGCCTGTTGGCTCTGCTCTGAGCAGAGAAGAGTTTCACAACTATCTACAGTGGAGACTCTCAAGGGTTGCCAGAGTTCTGATGAATTGCACCACTCTGGGCAGATTCCACCATAGACATGTCATAAATCATCATCCTGTTTAGCAGCCTTTACAGATAGCGTTGCTTTGCTACTAACATGCTCCTGACTTGATTCTGTGAAGACAAAATCACCCCCTCTTATCATCTCGGTCATGAAAGCATGGCCTAGGTATGGGAGGCTACGTAAAATTACATTCCCTAGTTAAAACAGAATTGCTTGGGCAGAGGGGAAGCTATAGGACTTCATGGATGCTTTATCCAAAAAAGTGACAGTGGCAGTCCTAAGTGTGGATTTCACCTGCTCTCCCAAACAATGTTACAATCTGAAGAGACGTGGTCATGAACAGCAATGCTGTAAACTCCACCGAGGTTCTGTACTGCAGTCCTAGTCCTGATCATTACCTGTTTTGTTCCCATTGGTCTTCCACACGGGAAACAATTTAATTCAACCTAGAGAACCTTTGAGAACACTGAATTGAACATGTGCGGCTGGTGCACCAAGGTAACACTGCCAAGTGAATGTGGAGCAGACAATGGAATGGTTGAGCTTCTTTAGCTCCATCAGAAAGTCCAGCCTGGACACTCAGCCAAGAGAGAAAAGAGCATTCTCTCATAGAGCCCTTTCTGCTCTTGATAAAGATCTCTCCCACAGCAGGGGAACATCAGCCCCCTAACCCTGACAGACACCCAGTATTCACATTGAAATAGGAAGGTTGAGTGGACTAGAATAGGTAAAGAATTCTTCATCAGACCAGAGATCAGATAGAGATGTTATTTTGAGATTTGTTACTGACAGATAGATACTAAAAAAAAAAAAAAAAAAAAAAAAGAAAAAAACCTAAGGTTATTTTTCCAGAAAGACTAGAAAGGAGCTCATTATAGTAGGAGGATGAGTGTCTAAGTACTCTGTCCAACTTTTCACAGCCTGAAAAGATTCCTGAAGAGAAAAAAATCTGATAGGTTTCTGCCCTCCCCTGAACTCCAGGGGCTATATAGGTGATTTTTTCTTTCTTTCTGTCTACTGTCCCTGAAACTAAAAAAAAAAAAAAAGAAAATTGAAGAACCATAAAGTAGTTGATAGAACCTGAACCAACTGCTCTTATGTTTTAGAAGCCAGTTACTCAAGGAAAAGAGTTATGATCCATCTCAGATGGATCCAGCAGGTCTCTGCTAAATGACAACTAGTGCAAGCAAAAGTAATCTGCATTTTTTTTCTGAAAGTCCAAATAATTTCAAGGACAAAAATAAAATAACTGTCCCCTTCCTATCCTGGAAAATTACAGAAGTGGGACTACTTTCCTGAATTCGAATTTTAAGCATAAATACCTTCTCTTGCAAATCTAGGATGAATCACCATTGTTACTTTTCGCTTGAGAGTAAAGTGCCTATGCAGATAAATTAGTTCTATTGGATCTCAGTTTTGCAAAGTACCACCAGGTGCTTAAAGAAATTACTGTACAAAAAGACCTGAAATTTGATGTGAAGACAAAAAATAAATAAAATTTAAATTACTGAACACCCGTAGCCATGGACAACAAAATTAAAGACTCTGGTTCATATTAGCATATAAAAAGATCTGATGAAGCTGAGCTAGTCTGTCATCAGATGGAAGAGAGGCAGAAGGTAGCACAGATGGTGAAAACAGAGGAAATTATTCATGGTTCCTCGTCACACCTTGAAAGAAGCTACTGAAAAGATGATGTTGAAAATTAAGACCAGAAGGCATCCTAGAACAACAAAACCTCTAAACCCTCCTTTATATTCCAAAGGTGCAAATATGTCCTGAGGTTAAGTAGGCTTATGGTTTGATGATTTGTCTTTTACAGAAAATGAAAAAAATCAAGAGTTCTTTTTATCTTTCAGAGTAAAAATACCTGAACATCAAAGGTTGACTCTTGAGTCTTTAAACAAATGTAGAATCTTTCAGATTCTTCAGATTACTTGAAAGCAAGTGCTAAAATGTCCTGCACATAACACTATTTGCAGTGCCACTCAGACCTGCATCATCAAGCATAACTTAGAGAACCATGAGGAAAATTAACCCTCCCTAAGTGCAACCGTAAAGTTCTTGTAGAATCGTTAACAGACTACTTAGAACGGAGATGAGCTGACAACTGTCCTTATCCTAAGGGCAATCATTGCCTGATTATTTACCAGGAATAGATGCAAGGAAACAAAGAAGCAGATTTTCCCCCCACTAAATAATGTTCGAAGGTTTCTTCCCTTGGCAGATATAAATCAGTGCACTTTTTTTCAGATGTGTCCACAATACCATCCACAATAAAGATATCAGAGAAAATGTATTTTAAAACCAGCTCTGTGGACTGCAGATACGTATATCCTGTGAATTTTCCAGGACCTGAGGAAGAGGATGGAGAGAAGTGAGAAAAAAATGTATTGTAGAACTTAGGTCTTACGTAGGCTGTAAAACCTTCCTAGGGCAAAAAACCCCACCAATTAAATATCCTCATCCAAGCAAAAAACACCACCACCACTGCAGTACAGTTGCATTTACTGCTATTGCTGAAGTGGAAAAAATTGCAGTGTACAGCAGTTCCAAGGTTATCATGAAAAAGTTGGGGAAGGTAAGTCACACTGTCAGCAACCAAAGCCCCAACTACCAGTCAGGTGTTGAGGCAGAACTGAAACAGCTCCAAGTACACGATGCTCTCGTGCACTGAACATAGGGAGTGGGGACAAGACAAGACAGGAGCATGTCCAACAATAAGGGAAAGCAAATATATACCTAGTGCTAAACGACTGGCATGCCCAAGACATTCAAAACTAGAATCTTAAGGTTTTGCCAAAAGGAGAGGACCATAAACAGACTGCAAGGTTTACAGTCAAACAGGGAATGTAAAGAGGACGGGGAAAAAAAAAAAAAAAAAGCTGGGTAATGAGAAAAACTTAATAGGAATCTTCAGTTTAGATTTCAGGACCTCTTACTGTTTAAATGAACATAAAATAAAGGTGGTCTCTCAACAAAAGTCCAGTTTGGCAGATGAAAGCTCGGGACTCTCCTAAAAAACACATGTAATTCTGTATTCTACTACCTCTATTGAGGTGGGAAAGGATTGATGGTGTCCAAAATGAACCTAGGAAAATTTTGCTGCCTCTCAAAAGTACTGTAACGAATGAGGGAGATTTGATGGTACCGCAATATGCAAACATATTCAAGAATATGGATTGCTTTTAGCCAAGCACAAAACAGCACATTATTTCAGAAGAAATATTCAAAACCAAAAGTTAAATCTCTGCTGATTGCTTCCCTGTGGTTTAATTAGTGATGCAAGGCAGTAAGGCATCACAAAATTTCCATTTTAGTTTAACTGTTCCCCACAGTCAATATTTTATGCCTTTGTTTTTATTTCTAGGTTCCAGGGACATATACAAACTATTCACTTTTCTTTTTGTTTTCTACCATGAGAAATCCTGGACACAAAGAAAAATCTTATAATGGACCACTAGCATTCCTTTCCTCCCCTTCTCTTTCATAAACAATAAACTTACTGTACTCCAGTAATGATATACAGACACTCTGCTTTACTCACAAAGATAATTCTGCAATCCAGGTTACTTCTGTAAGAAGCAACGAGGATATGCAATGTCAGTACTCAGACCTGCAACATGAAAGAACCCTGAACACTGGGCTGTGTAATGGCAGCTCTGAGTATTCACATAACAAGAAGTACGCTCTGTTGCTGGAATCTCATCTTTTAAAGAAATATACACCAACTCTCTGTGAGAGACTGAAATGGTTTAACGGCTTAAGCACTGTAAAAATCATCGGAGGATTTCTGCCCACTATAGCAAACTGCAAAGAAGCAGCTGTTCATCTGCAACCAGCACAGCCCACCCCATCCCACCCCAATATGCCTACTGCCTGGAGCTGGCCCAGTGACGGGCACTTGAGATACGATAAAGGGGTGCTATTGTCCAATCATCCCAGGTCTGGGCAGAAGAATGCATCCACAGGTGATCCTGGAGAGAGACTGGAATGCTGATAGCTCAAACATTCAGGGGCGAGCTGGCGATGTGCAAAGTACCCGCCCAGGTACAGAGGGCGAGCCTCTACAGGCTACAGGTGGTGTTGAACAAGATAAGGAAAGAGGCAAACCCTGAGGCTCGGGGAAGTGTCTTTTTGTCCTGACTAAAGTGAACTCAGCTGTGGTAACTCCCTTGCCGGGGAGGTACTGGGACATTTGCACTCAGCCTGAAGGTTTTCATCTCTGCTGATGGGCCGTAATGGACTCGACTGGGCTGATGTAATAACAGCTCCAACGTCTTAGAAGGTGTCAAAGGCTTCCGAAGTGTCCCATGAACCACAACATTAATCCACAATCACCATCCAGTGTGAAACTCCCCACCCCAGGAGAGGTACCTGGGTGTTCCCACCTGAACCTGAGTTGATAAAAACTCAATAGATGTTGTGTTTTAGGGGATTCTGAGCAACTTCTCCCACCACCTGATGGTCTTCAACCACCACTTTGACCAACAGACGTAATTGCAACAACCAAGTGTTGTAAGGATGCCTTTTGGTGGTGAGAACTTTCTACACTTGTCCCTTCCTTATACATTTTTAAGTGTATATTGTCATATTACTACAGATAATAAGAACCAAAATGGCCACATACCTGCTTTCCATTGCAACTAAACTGTTCTGCAATAAACCCTACGTATATTTACAAACACCAATCATTCAGTGTCTTTCACTCTAAGCTGCCCCAAGGCATCCATTAACAAGAATCTAGGTTACCCCTGACTTTCTGGGAGTGGGTTGTAACACTCTCAATTATAACCTTTTGCTACATAAAGTATCACACAACCTCTCACCTGTCTTTTCTTACCCCCAAAAAACTGTTCTTCTAAAACATCCCAGGGATTTTTTCCCTTCCCCTTCGGAAGAAGGCGACCCCAAGACACGTCTAACTAAGAGAAGGAAATTGGCCAACAGAATTTCCTTTAGAAGTTTATCCACTGTCACCATCACAACAATTTGGGGGAAAGAACACCACCTGTTAATGCTTTTTAAGGCCCAAACATTTGGTGTTACCAGTATCAGTCTTCTTAAAGAACTACAATCACTTGTGACTGCAAAAACAATGCTATGAACCCTGTAGCTCAGAGTCTTGCTTCATGGAAGACAGGGCATAAATTTCTAAACCAAAACTTAACCAAAATATTAAGCGTATCACATCAGACCCACACATGAAAATAAAATGTTAGATTCAAAGCTTGGAAACATGGTGTGATATTATTTATACTACGATATTTTTTGAGCACCCATTTTCCTTTTTTTTTTCCTTCTGTTTGTTAAATTCAGAAACCTGTGAGAATATGTCAATCTTAGGAAACTGTTCTGTATTCCCATGGAGAAAGAATCTAAGTAAAATTTTTCCCCACCCTGCCCTTAATCTGATGAAATGGGCCTTAAGAAAGATAACTGAAATCTAGACAATATGAAGCACAAGGCTGCCAGAAAATAGCACGTAAGTTTAGTACAGTCTTTCCAGTCTTCTCTGCTTAACTGGAATTGGAATTTTGCGGTAAGTTCTCCTCGCTACAGCTCCCATACATTACAGAAAAGACCAAAATCCCAAAAGCAGTCTTTATCTCACACCAATTACTACAATGTTTTTCTCTCGTGTGTCTGCAAATTCACTACCTGGTATGAACACTTCTATTTTACCACCACTGTAGATTTCAATTATGAGACCTCAAATATTCAGGTATTCTTTTCTTTGGCAATTTCTTAGTAATGTGTTTAGAAACTTAAATAAATCTGTAACAGATGATAAAGCTGATCAAAATGATCAAGGCCACAGAGTGCAACAGGCTGAACAGTGGCTCCTCTGCTTGTGTTATCTTGTGGCCGTTCAAAGAACTTCCCACATTCTTACAGTGAGGTCCAGAAAGCTTCCCATGAGAGCTGCACATGTAAAAAAGAGGCTTTGTGGATTCTGTTGACAGAAGTGAACAGTTGAGCCTCAGACCACAAGAGAAACCACCTATTTTCACCATTCTGTATCAACCCATGCTAAGTGTGTCTCAGGAAAATTTCCCAAAGATTATATGAATTTAAGAAAGGGAAGAAACCAAAAAATTTAACAGTATTTGAAAAGAAAACTCAAGAAAGTTAGGGACTGAAAACTTACCAACATCCTGTACCTATTCTGCTGTGTGGACAAAGTCACACAGGGTGATCTGATATCCCAGAGTGACCAGGACAGGCAGAAACTGGAAACTTTGTTCTAGATCTCCAAGAATTTTACCAGACCATTATTTTGTTGCAAGTTTTACAAGTAAAATGTAAGAATTTCCCTCTCTCACTTCCTCAGAAACTGCAACCCTGGAAAAGGCTGGCAAATAGCCACAAGTGTCTCATATAAAACCTGGAATGTTACTTGCATCCAATTTTTCCTTCCAAAAGCGATTTATTTTCATCCTACCATGCAAACTTATCCAGGCATCGTAACATGAGGATGAATCATGAACCAAACTGGGCTCTTAAGATTCAGTTAGACAAAGTAGTCATGGCTTCAAGTTCCTGTATGTTCAGCCATCCAAAATTAGAGTGGATACATAAACTATCATTACAAGAGTTCTGGAAAGTGGCGAGTACCAGAAATGTTTGCAGTTGTCTTACTGTTTTGTACTTTTCATTCATTTCAATTTTCCATGGACCTCTTGGGTTCCATGATTCCCACAAGTCACAGAGCTAACATTTAATATTTCAACACTGGAAATTGTTTATGGTTTCTTAACTTGAAAAATTGTGCAACTATGCAAGCGAGTAGCCATAGAAACTGTGGTAGAGGAAAAAACCAAACTTCAGCTAGGAAACTGCAGGGTATTTTTAATTCTTGCAAATGTTATTCTGTTATATTCTACATATGAAAAAAACATTAAACATTTACAGTAACTAGCATGTATTTCTGTTACGTACTAAAGGACACTTACTACTGTGTAGTATTAAGCACTCCATTTCTTTCTTTGTTTTCTCCTCTCTCCCTTTATCATACTACCACAGTTTCTTCTGTTAGCTTATGGACACCTGTACAAAAAAAATTTAAAAGAAAAATTCACTCTGTCTAGTTATTTTTATGCAAGTAGATTCTGAGAGTCAGTTATATTTACTGTCCTGTCAAAAGCCAGCTTTTATGGCATGCTGTTCTAAAACTGGCTATGAAGCATTCTTATTTCCCAGTTCTAGGAACTTTGCTAGGAAGGCATTAAATAACAAGTCCATGAACACATTTGATGATATAAAGTACAGCTTGCATTACTATATAATGCAGTTAGAGCAGTCCATGCAACTGGACTGGCTGAACTACTGTTTGGAACTGAAATGACTTTAGGTACCCACATCCCATGTGCCACATGGATCAAGATATCCCAAGGGAGAACTGCATTTAGTCCTGTGCCATCTTACACACACACTTTGCTTATAACTATTGCTTTCTAGTGATGGTGAGCAATTACACTGGTATTAGTGAACACAAGACAGAAACACTGAGAAGTTTTCCACTCAACCACCTCTTTCATCCCAATGTTGGTATTTTACGAAGACTCGAGGGATAAAAGTTTCAGGAAGAAAAATACCTCAAAACCATATGAAAATTTGTCATTCGTCTATTTGGAGGACTTAAGACAAAATTATTCAAAATAACTGGTATCTTTTGTCAATACTGTATGTCTAAATGAAGAAGTCTTCTCTAAGAAAACAATGATTATAAGTATCTTTCTGCCAAAAGTTTTTACATCCCAAAAATGTCTGAAAGCAGAGTAATGTACTCCTATTTTTAAGATGAAGAACCCAACCCAAAAAACTGTTCCCAAAGATTTGGCAAAGTATCACGAAGCTACACAGGCTTTGGGAGCTTCTTATTTTGTTTCGGGAGGCTTTTTGGCTGAACTATTAATCTAATAGTGCACACAAGTTTCCAGTACTTCTGTAACACTCTGGTGAGTAAATTTCAATCCAACCACATAACACACCAACCAAATCCAGAAACGGACAGATCACATCTCCAGTTCTGTAAGTATAAGACATCCATGGAATGAAAAAACAGAGCCCAGATAAAGGCAGTTTTTCTGTTGACTCTGGCATAGAAATGCATCCTCTTGATTTGGAAAACAAAGGCCAAGACCACAAGGTCCCTAGGGGAGCATCTGGTTGGAGATGCACTAGGACACAAGAAAAGCTGTGCAGAGCTACCAGCACATGTGACTACCACAAACAGCAGGAATACTGCTCTGGACTAGTGAGAGGTGGCCACTTCTCTGCAGCTCACAGTGCTGCATTTAGAAACGCGTGCTTTGGCAATTTCATTTATCGAATGTATTTTTATACTTGATGCTTATTTAGTATTACATTAATAATTATACTGTTTTAATGCATTTTTAAAAAATTGAATCTGTGAACATGGATTTAACATTTTTATCAAGTGAAGAAACAAAATACTGCAAATAAAAAGAAATTCGGACACAAGCCCAACATGCCAATTTATTTTTTATTTTCTTTCTACTAGCAGACTCTAGCTTGAACAATTCTTCCTCAAAACCATGCAGATTTCACCGGACAGTACAAGTACTTGCTGTAACATCAGTCAGGTACATTACTTAGATGATAAAAAAAAATCTTCAAACACTGCACTTCAGAAATAAAAGAATCTGGAGTACAGCTTTGACAAGATTCCAAAAAGTATGCATTAGTTTTAAAATGGCAAACACTGCTTATTTTTCTTTCCATAACCAAATGATAAACACTGTACCAAGGAAAAACCACGCACAGCCACAAAAGCATTCACAAATTCAAACATCATATTCATACTTTATCCTTACGATATTTTAACGCGGTGGTTGCATCTACTGAGACCATCTATTTAGTGACTGCGAAACTGCGCCTCTATAATAAATAATGGATCCACTAAGTCAATGATAAGGTATTACCTTATAAATAACTGCCCATTCCAGTGACAAACCACGACAATGTTCCTTACAAACCTTATCACCGCTCTATTCAAAGTTCACAAATTCAACAGTACCTACTGAACAAACAGAGAGCAAAAGCATACAAATAGCCAAACAAATACCTTAACACTCAAATTTCAACATATGTAACTTATGTTGCACACATTAATTCACAAATTAATGCAAAGTTTGGTAAGGGTGTCACAGGTTGTGATATTCAATGTTCTGGCATCTTGTACACCAAATGGCAAGGATGGACAGGATTAACTTTACTTGCAAGTATGGAGAATTAATGGAATGTTTAGAAGGGATAAGTAATACATATCCCAACAAAAAAGCAAAATCACATTGTACTTTTCATAATTAAACCATACTTCTGTAAAATCTGCCCCTGACCAAATCTTTGCACAGTGTTTTAAAAGCAACTGATTTTCCATGCTGGCAACTATCACTTTTATACGTGGGGAAGGTCTGAAGTAGTTTGCTTCTTGTAAAAATTACTCCTCGTTTCAGAGAAAATGACTGAAAATAATCTAGGCCTTCTTTTACAATAATGAAAGCTTCAACTACAGAGCCTAATGTAACCACAGACTGACAAAGAATTCCAAGCTACAATTCATGGGCATACTCTTTTTAACCCGGCTGCCTTTCACAGGATACTCTCTCTCTCTTCTCCAAAACCAGCACCCTCTGAGCCTGCAACGGTGTGGAGCTCTGATGAATCTTTTGAAAGCCTGGTGTAACTCGAACGCTGGCCTCGCTTGTGAGCGGCCGTCTTCAGGTTCTCATTCTGAACTGCAGTTGAATTGGAACCTGAGCCAGGGTGCAGGATAATTTGAGAGGGATCTCGGATACCTTGTATTTCTTCAAAATTTTGATTAGCTCGATTGCTTGGAGCACTGTTGTTATTTAAGGTGACTGTACTAGGGGTTCTGTTTAAATTATAGACTTTCTGGCAGGCTGGCCAGCTCTCTTCGGGGCTACTTGCTATCAGGCTGCTTTCAGAAGGGCTTTTCTTATCTTCTGAGCAAATAGACATGCGAACCACAGCTGGATCCTGAAGGCCACTAAGGCTGTGTGGAATTCCTCTTTTTGCACTGTGACTGTCATCTTCAAGCTCAATGAGATTTGCCTTTTCAAGCTGTGAATCATCTGCTCCTTCATTGTGGAGGGAATGATTTGGAGAACTTTCATTGGATCTTACACCAGAGTCAGATGAATCTTTCTTATCCAAAAGGGCATCTGTCAAATACTCCTTTGCTTTGATGAAGGTTCTAATAGGTTCAGAACCGTGTTCTGGAGATTTGGGCTGCTTCTCTATTTTGATATCTGTTTTCTTATCTTTACCTTCCTTAAGAAGTGGAGTATTATCTGATTCTTCAGTTCCTGACTCATCTTCATCACTGGGAAGTTTCTGATACCGGAGAGTAACTCCTTTAAGCTTTAAATCTGCAGCCTGGAAAATACTTGTTCTTTCTGAAGACTTCTTTCCTGGGAGAAGCTTGGAACCAGACTGATCAGATTTTTCATCTTCTTCAGTAATAGGATCCAAAGGAGATGCATCATTAGTAGAAACACCTGAAGTACTGTAATCAACATCATTCCTCTTCAGCAAAAAGGACTTTCTTCCATCATCTTGTTTCTGTTCGCCATCTTTTCCTTTCTCCTGTTCTGCACTGGAGTGCAGGGAGCCTCCTGAGGTGCTCTGGCCCATATAGAAAGCACTTGAGCTGTGAGGGGAGGACCTCCCACTTACTGTGGTAGAATTGGCACCTCCTTCTAACTGTGACATTTGAGCAATATACTCTCTGTATGCATCTCTGTACTCTGCCTGCACCTTGTCAGTAAGCTTTGATATTTCAATACTAGAATCTTGAGAGTTAAGACTTGAAAGACTTGGAGTTCTACGAGTTTGTGACTGTAAAAAAAAAAAAGAAGAGAGAGAGGTAACAGTTAAATGAACTATTTATTTTCACTTTTATCGATCTTCTTAAATGAAATAACTCAGAGCATTAAATATGTACTTAAATTATTGTTTTCGTTGCTGCAAATAAGATTATGCAAGTGAAATTGTAAATGCTGTAATTAAAATATGTTTACTATAATCATTTATATGCAATCACACACACATACACACTAAACTTATGAAGTATTCTTATTGTTGGTCCCCATAATGGAAAATTTCCACAAAATAAGCATTTTATCCAGTGCATTTGAGGCTAATTCTTTTGAGTATATAATTATAAAACTGAATTTGTATGTCAAGATGGGCTTTTCTAATACATTTCATACACTTACAAAATTAGCATTTTATATTAGACAGCAAGAATTCATCTAAATGTTGAACATTTCTAAAAGACCCCCATCCTACGTACTTCAATATATCCTGGCAAAATTCCATTGCATATATCTGATTTCAGAAAAATCAGTTTTCTGACAAACGTAATTCTCTTTGTCCCCATGCCTGCTTTTAGAATTTGGTTTTATTTCTCACTACCCTACTTGGATCTGATTGGTAATAAAGTAAACTGACTTCCCCAAGTGGAGTCTGTTTTGCCAATGATGGTCACTGTTGAGTGACCTCTCCCTGCCCTTATCTCATCCTACAAGCCTTCCATTATACTTCCTCTCCCCTGCCCAGCTGAGGAGGCCAGTGATAAAGAAGCTTTGGTGGGCACCTGGCATCTTACCAGGGTCAACTCACCACAACAAAGAAGAAGCAATACTAATCGGTATTGACTTAAAAAATTCTAACAGGTGAATTCTAATGTTTCCTTAAGGACAAACTACCTTTCTCATTCCTTCGATTCAACTTCAGATAACTATACAGGAATCAGAAGCACTGTTTATTCAAACACAACAAATGTGTGTGATGCCACTTTGGTCCAGAAAAAACGTACGTTGTTACTCTGTGGAAATGGGCAGTAAGGGTAAGGAGTATCCTACAAACATACACAGGCATGCATGCACACACTCAGAAGTATCTGAGACAGAAATCTATCTCTGGGATATATGCCCCAAACCCACTTTCATGGACAATGTTGACTATTAAAAGTATCACCTATAGTTAGGAATTTGGGGTGTCTTTTTATTTTGTTGCACCTTCAAGATTTTTAAATTTACTTTCAGAGATGAAAAGGGTTCACCCCACCGAGTTTGGTGGGTTTTTTAAAATTCTAACCACTATTTAGCCCCCAACTGATTTGTCTCATTTCTTAAAGACAGACAAATGAAAATCCAACATTTACTGTGGTCTCATAAGATGCAGAAGAAAAATGAACACAGCCTGTGGCAGAAACCACAGTCAGAGAAGGATGTCAGTTCTGGAATCTATGAACAGGTTATGCATTGTAAGGACAAGGTTCTGAAGTCACGGAGCACTGTAGTTGTCTATTTTCAAAAACCTAACAAATACATTTGTTAAATGGGCTAACCTCTGGTTAGCCCACAGTGAAAATATTTCATACACAAAGCCTGAATACTACAAAAATACAGAAGCCTTGGGGGACACCACCTTAGGCTAGATGAAGAAAGCATGACAGCTTTAGTTTCTCTGTCATGAAGAGCAATTACTGGAACACACGAATAGTTTTCAGATGGCAAAGACTGAAGACTTCAACTCAGAGTATGGCTAGAGTTTACAGCTCTCCAGAACTAGGCTTTACCAAGACAGAACTGAAAGCATCTGAACTGTCCCAGAGACTTATTTCTTGACCTGTCTGTATCCGAGACTGGAAAAAACCTCTTTTCCATACAGGTAATCAAGCAGAATATATTTCTCTACTAAATACCTGCCAACTTAAGTTACTATGGCGTGGAGGAGCTTCATCAAGACCAATTGTGTTGAGTTCTTCAAAGCTGAAGTTCAGTGTGTAGGGAGCTTGACCAGCAAGACCTGTCAGCTCAGTGTGAGGCAGCTCGGTGTTATGGCCAGGACGGCGAGTAAGGTCACTGTGAGGAATCGCAGCTGTAACGTGCTCCGTTGCTCCACGAGGATCTTCCTGAGCAGCCTGATTTTCTGAATTTCTCATTTCAAGTATCTTAACACACAAAGAGAGACAGTTTAAATGTAATTACATAAATAGAAGTTCTCAAAATTGATAAACAAGAATTCCATTAAAAATAGGAATGACGAATTCACAGCTGTAAAAGTGTACCTGTGTATGCAGTTTTGACCATGGAAAAGTACAAAGATAAATCATTTAATAATTCTTTTGTATTTACAAATTATTCTTGTTACTGCTCAAACCCTTGAAAGAATTCATATGCCACAAAAATACATAAATTCTTGTAAAACTAGTAAGTGATAAATTACAAATTTTAAAGAAAAACCAAACACTTCATATCTAACAATAAATCTCATCCTGTAATTCTCAGTGTTTTCAAGACTGCCTTACAGTTGAGAGACATACTGTCATTTCAAGAAAGAAAACTGGCAATAGTGTAAAAATACTCAAGAGAAAACTCAGTCCTCTGCAATGAGTAACCCTCACTGTAACAGCCTGGCTGCCCAATTCCTTGCACTTATTATTACGCATACTTTGAATTCCCTGACTAACTTCAACAGTAGGACAGAGATTTCAAAAAGAGTTAAGTTCTGACCATTTCATTAAAATAGGCAAATTTGAAAAGGGAACCCATACAGGAAAAAACAGATCCCACAAAAAAAGGAGGCAAAACTTCAGAGTTCACAATCAATTAAGATGCAAATCCATAGGCAACCAGTTATTTATTAGTGCTTAAGGCAAAAAGACAAAGTAACAAAACAGCAGATGCATGCATGCTTTAAGACAACACTTACAAACTAAAAGATGATGACAACAAGAAAGCAACCAGAAAGAAAAAAAAATTCATATGGAAAAAGACTAATTTATGATGACCTGAACACTGAACAGAAAGTCTTACCATGCTCCTGAACAGGTGCCAGTCACCAAAATTCATATTCATTTCTTTTTTCAGTTCGTCAATGTTGCACTGAGCCAAGACACGGCCATTTATATTTGCCTAAAACAATAAAACTAAATAATGTCAATTATGGATACAAGACTTATGGCATGGCAGTAACAGACTAAAAAGACAGAGGTAAAGCTGGATGCAGACTACTAGTGAAATTTCCCAAAGTCACTCTTAAGTCTAATTCTATATAATAACCATGTGTTTTTATAGAATATATTTGGTGATGATTGCTGATGGACAAGAAACACCCATGTGTCATGGAAAAAAATGGAAATATTAAACCCATTAAAGATGTGTATATGAAAGGCAATATGATTGTGTTCTATAAACACATATAAGGAAACAGCACATAAGTGGTGGAAAATTTCAGGGACAATAAGCCACATTAATCTGCTTAAATTTCTCCAACTTCGAACACAAATGGACTGCAGACACCCAAGCATTTGAAGATAATCGGACAATGAAGTCCCAGGCAGCATCTGACCCCTGGCTTGAGGCATCTAAGATCAAGTACTGCCTCCATTAAGATCCCTCGCTGCATAAAACAGGCTTACATTCCTCCCATCAAGAGAAACACGCAGGGACAGAAGATTAGACTTCTTTCGAATGTTCGTCATCAATCAGAGATAAACACAGAGGTGCATAAACAACATCTATATTCTAGAAAGATCATTCCTTACATCCAGCGTGTTTATATAGTGCTTAACTTCCAAAAGCACCAAATTCAACACAGAACCATTTTCATTACGTAATAATGAGAAGTATTTCTCTTTATACCGTGTATCAGTGCATGGACAGAAAGTAAAAGAGGAACCATGTCTTAGGAGAGCAGCCAGAAAATGGAAGACCCAAGTTGAGAGCTCTGCTTATACTGAGGGATCTCAATGGTTTTGTTCCCATATGCCAGCAGATGGTCTTAGTCAAACCAGGAAAAAGACCAGGCTGAGCCATTTTCATTCTTCTTTTTCACATGATATCCCTTCTAAGAAATGCAAGAATATAAATAAGAGGAATCTCATTAGAGATAACTGATGAGCACATTCTTTTTGCACTCTGGAGCAACTGAAGGAACTGAAATTTTTTGCAGCTTCACTTAATGACCTGCAATCTAACATCCTACATTTTGCCTTAAGTAACTTCACTGAAGCTTCCTATGATAAACCTGTCTCTTAATCTTTGAATCAACATCCTTCCTGTATTATTCAAGATGCGATAGGTTCCAGGACAAAGCAAGCTCAGCAAAAACACTGACTAATGACAACCTACATACTTTTCCCTTCTTTCTTTGTAAAAAGAGCACACCAAATGGTGAAAAAAAGTTAAAGAGCAAAAAATAATACTGTGTTAATGTATCTTTCACAGAAAAGAGGAGAGGCAGGAAAACATACAGCGACCTTCTTCCGAAGCAAATAGATGTGGACTGTGATAAAGAAACGAAACTATCTTCACCACTCATTTACAACAGGGGAGATGTGCCCATTTTTCACAGAGAAAAAAGAAATGGATATTGCTACCTAGATATAGAACACATTTGCAACCCTTTTTATTTATTTATTACACACGGCAATTTTGAAAACAGTTCTCTTGCTTTTCTCAGAATAACCAGTCTCATCAGCATTTATATTTCTGACTGTTTGTCCTTTTCAACAGAGCACATTTTCTCTAAAAAATAAATGCCTGTATTAAAGTCCTCCAAACTTGTCAAGCACAGAACTTAGGATGTTACTTTAACATTTGATGTGTTTAAATAAACATTTTCAAGAAAAGAGGCAACTAAATATTTCTCATTCCTTGTGTATCTCCATGTTTAGGAACTAAATGCATTAATGACATTCAGATGATACCTTTTTTATAGTTGCAGAGTACTGAGGTAGCATGCTCTGGTCCAGACCATCTATCTGCTTTAGCTTCTCACAGACAGCTTCCACACTCATTGTGCTCAGAGACACATGTGATACTCCTGTGGTTGACCCTGTGCCTGCTCCTGCTCCCTGCAAGTGAGAAAACGTCCACATAAGACCTGTTCCAGTACTCAGAACGCCCAGAAATTCGCAATACACACTAACACAAATCAAGCTGTGTTCAACTACATTTTAAAATTAAGAGATGAGAATAAGATTGCACAGGCATTTTTAATTACTATCAGAATATCTATATATTGGGGAACATTCATTATATGTATTTATAGGAGAAAAAAACCAGCATCTTGAGTCCTGCCTTTGTGACAAAATAACCCTCTTACATAATTTTAAGAAAAGAAACATAAAAATCAGAAATATTAAGTACGGGTTAATCAATTTACAATGCAGTTTCACTCACAAGTTTTCCCCAAACTTTAGTAGTTAGTTTGGTTTTGGGATGTTTGGGTTTTTTTCTCAAATAATGCAGATACAACTTAGATTTTTCTGTCTTAAAAACTCCTGCCTTATTATCAGACCAAGATGACCTGAAACTCAAATATACTCAAAACAAAGATAACTCCTCAACTACATGGATTAATTGGGTAATTTTAACAGTATCTGTTCATTTCCAGAGGTTCCTTCAGCTCTATTTATGCAAGATCAGCCAAGGGACTGTGTACCACAGCACAGAAACAGCAGCACTGCAAATGCCCTACAAGATACTATGAGGATGCTTCATGTATCTCAAACTTAGGCAAGATTGAGGTGGAAATTATTTATAATTCAGCTCTGTAACACAAGAGTTGTCCTGTTAATGTTGCCAGCTTCTAGGAATTTCAAAGAAAAGGTGGAAAACTAAAACAAATGCATCTGCAGGTAGACAGCATATTAAGGTGGGTTCTTAAAAAAAACCCACGTTCCTCCTGGACAGGAACCTGTGCACAGCTACATTGGTGATTCCAAATTCCTAAAAGCAAAATCAGAATCAGTTCTATCAGTTAGAAAATATTTGTATGCTCTCCACCTGTGAGGGAAGTTGCACCTTCCCTTTTTTCTGAACATGAAGTTTTGGGTTCAGCATTGTACACTGTGCACCAAACTGCTCATTTGGGGAGGATGCAAAAGAGCTCCTAAAGCATCAGAGGTCATCATCACATGCATAAACCCAGGGATGTAAAAGTGCATTTTGACGATCCAAAGTTCAGCTAACCAAGTTTTATTATATTCCTCAAATCACCAATGAAGACTGGTTTTAGAGTCACAATATTGTCCCCTATTTTTATTTAATTAATTCGAAATTGTTTAATCTTTCAGAATTAATATAAATTACTAGATCCCAATATATTGCTTATGAAAACCAAGGGTTATCACAGAGAATGCCATTAACCTTATCTGAATTATCTAAACCAGGATATTTACAAAGAATTTATTCAACTAGTAATTCCAAGGCAGCAATCCAAAACCCCATTATCTACTAGCTCAGAGTTATTTCTGATTATCAAAGATCTCTTGATCTGGGGAGCTAGGCACACTCCCCACTCAAGCTACTTTGAGTTTCAAAGTTTAGACGATATTACATGTAATTCCCTCAAAGTTCTCTGCCAGATGTCCTTGAAATGGACTTTAAACTGCGTAACTATCAGCTTCATTCAGGAACACTACTGGGGGTTGTGGGGAATTCGAACCTGGCAGTTCACACACCTGCCTGGAAATAGCTGGGGCACTAATCTTTGTTTCTCTAACCATTCATAACTTTTTAAAGTTATGTCAACTGGACAATGAACAAACAAAAGATACATCCCATTTTCTGGGAAGGCAATCTACCCTAAATTATTGCATAAAAATGAAGCATTTTAATTCCACTCCAGTCTAGGCACTTAAACTGGGGCTTGGTATTCCTTTTGAGGACAAGACAGCTACTTTTCAGAATCTGCAATGTCTCCCTAATTAGGTGCCTACAATACCTAATTAGTTATCATATAGGCATCTAAAGGACAAATTTTAGCTCTTAATTTAGTCTGATTTTTAGCACATCTAAAATCTGTATCATGTCAAGGATATAAGCCAATCATTAAAATGATGAAAATGACAGAATGAAGCTTCACCCATAATCTATTCATCATATACTTCTTTTATGAACATGTTTGATTTTCCTCTTTAAAAAATCATTGTGGGTTTTTCTTTAGCATACGAGCTTTACCCATTATTTCCTCATAAACACACTATTTACTATTGGCATGAGTTAGATAATACATCAACAAAGACAAGATACTAAGTTAATTAAAATCTTAATTATTTTTTGCTTATCAATTAAAATAAAAGAAACTGTTATAGCCAAAATTACATTGTGGCATTACTAAAATAAATGATCCCTGAGCAACATGTGTTAGCAATTGCCTTTGTTCTCGAAATCTATTAAACACATTATCTATGATATATCCAGAAATAAATGAAGAAAAGTTTTTAAACACTTCTAATTTAACAGATTCTTCTTCAGATCAAAATATTTTTCTATCAATCAAGGACAAGCCATTCTTTCTGCATGCATTAAGACCTAGTTTAGAAACGCTGCTTTCAGTGTATAAAAAAGATACGTAAAAGCTGAAATATTTAGACTATTTTTGTTAAAGTGTGAACTGTTTGAAATAGATGCACATTAATCCAAATCATTCTTTATGAAAAGCACTCTCTGAAGAGTAAGTAATGTAATAGCTTTAGGGATATTGTCATCATGTAAGTGAATTAAAACTGTACTTAAACTGACACATTTTTCAGCCTTAGTGGTTTTGTTAGAGATGCTTACAGAACATTAGTCTGAAAAGTATTTGCCATGCAAAAGCTAAAAGCAGCTTGTCAAAACAAACCTCAAGGCTAGTAATGAGCATTAGTTTACAGACAGCCCAGCATGAAGCACCAGTATGATAGCTTCTGGAATGACTCTGAAACAAGTGAATGAATTCACAGAAAGTGGCTGTACCTGTCTGATTTTGTTTAACCCAGACTTACACAGCTTTGAGAAAAGGACAAAACAGAATTAAAAGAAACAACAGCTTAAAGTGACATCCCAAAGGTCGAACATACAGAGAACATGCTTTGAAGTAAACAGAGGAAATCAGGGTTAAGACAGACACAGGATATTTTCATAATGTCATGAAACTTTTAAAATAGGTCTTCAAAATATACATTTAGGATACGCTATACAAATACTATTTTCATGAGCAGACTATTTTGTTTTGTATTTGTAAAAAAACCACTTGCTATATTTTGTTTTGCATAAAGGTTCTATACTACGTTTCGGACAGAAAATCCTCCTTTTAATGAAACATTCTCCTGCCATTTCAAGATCACATTATACCATCAATGTACCACAAATAACTTTGCAAACTTCTGTCTAACCAAATCTGCCAACTCCCTTCATCTCCACCCGCCCCCCGCCCCCCGCAAAAAAGCCCCAAAAACAAACCAGCACCACCCACAGAACAGAAAAGTTATTTCTTAAAGCACAAATATTCAAAGCACAAAAGCACAGGAAAATCCATAAGAAAACTCCCATGCCATACATTTTCATTCATGCTCAAACTTTTGAAAAGCACTTTCAGTTTCTTAGGAAGTGCTGTATGTTTATCTATACTACATGCTCTAGGCCACGTTAGTTCTCATTCAAAGCACACATACTACATCTTAAGGGATTACATACTCGGTGCAGTATGAAAAAATGCATTTAAACAAACTAATTATATTGGAACAAGCTACTTCCTAAGAAGTCAAAATTAACAATGCAAACTAAAGCACAAAACCAAGTTTATGACAGATAAGCACTGCTAATGCTAGTTTGATTTCTAACATAAAAGGGAATTCTGTGAACCATTCCATGTTACCATTCCATGATTGGTAACACTGCAACCCACCTACAAACTCTTCAAAAGGGCCCTCTAGAAGTTTTTGAAGTTATTCAGAAATAAGCATTTGTACAGTAAAACCAGTAGAAATGTCAAAGGCCAGCATCATAAGACCATCTTCATTAGTGATTCAAGCTGATAACCTAAAATTTGCAATGCACCTTCATGCTGATACAACTAAATAGATGGCATTTGGTCAACTTACCAGTTTGACATCTATGTTTTGATCCATTCAGCAAAGAACAGTAAACTACGGTCTGAGATAGACAAGTTTTATCATCAGCAACACAATCTAAGCATAGAAGGTGGCTGAAGTAAAATTCTTGATACAGGATGACTATTCTCAATATATTCCTGATTTGTACGAAGCTAACCTAGACTTATACAGGTATTGTGAGACTAATGATTAGTCTGAAATTACAGAACCTGGTCATTCCAACATCAGACCGACAACAACAGCAGACCCTTCACTACATCACATAACAGCCTCCACACAGCTCTGTCAACTCATGCAATAAGCAAAAATGATGATCTGTATGAAAAAAAAATTATACTCCTGAGTAATCCTGTTTTTTCACCCTGTTATGACTAAAACCATTCAAAACAATGATTATTCTCTATTTTACACAGAAGTTGCAACATTTCTGGCTCCTTGCCAGTTTAGCATGAAAGACAATTTTGATTCTACATGCTCCTCTTGTTTTCAATCACCAAACCAATTACACATCTTGGTGTTCATTAACTACTTTGTGCAGTTTTTTTAGTTCACTTAATTACTTTGCATGCACCAAACCATTTAATAAGTTGTATCATTTATACAGTAGCAACGACCCATCAATTAAGAGCTACCTAAATAGCTGGATGAAATTATTGTACCCATCATCTACAGATAATTGTAGCACATAACACTAATATAATATTGTTTCCTTTCATAGAAAATTCAATACAGTTGACAAAAGAAGTGGGTTTAGAGTAGATGAAACTCTGATAAGACATATCATATCCTGACTAACAACCTTCTTGTCAACTTCCCAAGAGACTTTAAAAAAAAATTCGAAGGTTTAGATTTATACCATAGGTTAAATACTGCTAAGCCTTAGAAAAGTGTATGATCTGATATGCTGCACTACCCAGATTCACAATAGTATAAATTAAATTAAAAAACGGATCTAACAAAATCCTCCATTATCATTATCTCAAAGAGAGTTTCTTTTTAATGTTTTAATTCCTGTATTTTCTTACTTAGAGGCAATAGGTTACTTAACTTACAGGAGTCTTTTAAATTGCTGTTTGAAGCTGCAGCCTAAATGTGCTTTAACATACACACTCGGAGCAGCAAGCAGAAGAGCACCCAGTTCCAGGTCTGCTGCTGGAATTCATTCACTACTTTGCCCCAAGACTAAATCCCATTTTTCCACTTGTATCCCTTCTCGCGCTCACAGGGACACACACTCTTCAGCCATCATGCTAATACTTTTGAGAAAGTCCTTAATTCTCCTTGCACTGACAAGTCTCAAAGGTCTGCGGAAAGAATGGGATACTGAGATAAGGAATCAAACACAAGGACGGCATCGGCATCTCCAAAGGAAAAATGACTTCAAAGTCATCCCTTCACATAAGGTAGTAAATGACACAGGAGAGAGAACTTTAGTGTATCTTTTCCATTGCACTGCACATCTATCGCTTCTCAGTGAAAGTTATGTACAGTTAAACACAGTCTGGAATCTGTGTGGGGTTTGATTTTTTTCATTGCACAACAGTAGAAAGACATTTTTGCAATGATTTATTAAAAGAAAAAGTAAATGCAATCAAACTATAACTGTTATCAACGATGACTGGCAGCAAATATTAAGAGAATCACGACAGTCACATCAACCTCTTTGTTTTGGTATAAACCATGATTACCATAATTAGAGTTAAAACACATACCATAAAGATGACATCTCTGTATGAACACTTAGGATAAAACAAAACAAGTCATGGAAAAGGTAGTTGCTAACATTCTGACTCAAGAATAAGCTTATGACCAGCAACGTTTTATTTTTCCATTTCTATCAAAGTTGCCTTATACTGTGTTACCTGCAATAGCTTTATGTCACCAACTAAATAAGTAGGGGTTCGGGTGAGAGAGTTGACTGAAGCAGAAAAACACAATTATCTCTAAAACTTACGCACTGAATGACCAGCTGTCATTCTACACTCTGTTTAGCTACCACGACACTTTACTGAAAGCTCACCACAGCTACTGAGAAAGGCAAGGGGAAAACTACAGGGGAAAATAGAGTACATCTTACAAGTGAAATATTAGCTCTTAAATTCATTCACGAACTACATTAGTTTTCAACTACTCTATTTGCCCACCAAAGCCACTGATGCAGTGTTAGTGAACTGCAGTTATGATTAATGCAGACTCATTACTGCTGAAAAAGCAATGAGATGCTAAAATTTCCACACCACATGACTACTCATTTACCATTGAGGGGTCTGTGGGTGAAGGAAGCCCCTCATCAGCATCCTCCTTGATAACATCCTAACAACAACAAAATATTATGGTTTGGGTAAAATGATCAAGGGCTCAACAAAAATTATGAAGTAAACAGTGAATGAGAATGATCTCATAATACATAATTCAATAGAAACACATTTGTTTTCTTTAAGTGATTAAAGCTGTAACCACCTTTTAACAGCCTTGCTCATTGTATCAATACCTTAGAAATAAAGTGACTGACAAGTGAGGCTTTTACTTTTTTATCATTCCTTAGTTCGTAATTCCATTTGAACAGCCATCTGTCAGTAAAATAAATACCATTAAATAGGAAATTTATTATTCTATAGGAAGCTAGAAAAGTCTGCTTGTTTTGCCCTTCTAATGGGTAAAGTTGAATTATATGTACTTGCAAAAACACTTAGGATAAAATGTATTTTGTTTTACTTAAATATTTAAAATATTTAACATTTTAATTTGACCTTCCAGTTTCTAGCATTGTCTACAACATTAAAGGATGCAATTTTATCTTCTCCAGATACAAAGAATTTGTGACATATTATTTTTTAAAAAATTGAACATAAATTTACAAATAGCACTCATTTTCTTATGTCACTACATCCATTTTGGTGCTATAGTTCAGTTGGCATTTTCATTACTATATTTTTTGCCAGTATCACAGGTCGTTCTCCTCTAACCTTTATACATGGGTGCTAGAATTGGTTTTCCTCTATTAAGGAATTTCTAAAGTTAAAACAAAATACATTTACATTACATGTTAATAACACCTTTGCTTAAAATATTTATAATATAAAGCTTATACTTGTCTAACAGATAATCATCATTAATAACCTTCATTTTCATTACTCGCTATATTTATTGTCTAGGTTAGTATTTGAATTACCCTTCAAAATACTTACTAGGCCATTGTTCTGATCTCTGGACAAACTCGTTTTTAGTGGTGGACGTGAGATGAGATGAGAACTGCCAGGGTAATACCTTGGCATGTAAAGATATGGGGCAAAGAATGGCTATGGGAAAAAAAAAGTGTAACAAAAAAGGGACAAACAATTACACAAATCAAAATGTAATAATAAAATAAAAATCATTACAACAAAACACATCCTCTAGTTGAGTTTCATAAAGTAAAAAAGAGCAATTACTAATAGCTTTCTTTACTTTTTGCATTGAAACATTGAACAGAATTCAATCAAAAGCTCTGGAGTGAGTTCTTCGAAATCCCTCAGGAACTGACCCCTTTTTTCCTCCGAGCCAACGGGTGCTCTGGTACAGTTTTCTGGAGAAACAGAGTCAGAACGGTTTTGGTAGCTACACTCTGACATCTGTTTTCAATATGAGAAAAGGATAATTTAAAGATAATTCTGACAATTTCAGTCTCTGACCTTCTAAACTCAAAATCGGATGCTCAGTAAAATTTTGAATCATTCATAATAGCCAAGACAATTGTACCAAATAAACAAAAAGTGTGATACATAATAACATCACTGTAACTTCTCATACTTGTGGCACCCAACCTGAGGGCTTCCACAAAGGCTAGATTTTATAAATGTATGAACAGATGCTGATAGCAGACAGTATTTGAGCTTTGTTTTGTTGGAAATACATTAATGCATGTTGTTCAATACAAACACCACTTTAAGGGACAGCATTAATTTAGACTTTAGGAAAAGCAGAATTACAGCACTCATTGCTTTCAACTCATTGCCCAGTTCTCAATAAAACTCCCAAAATAAAAAAACAAAAAACCAAACAACTAAAAACCAACAAAACACCATAAAAACCTAAAAGAAATCTCAAAACAATGGCTGTATTACTGATTTTGAATGTTTCTATAGGCAGCATTCTCAAAATTGTATTATCTGGATATTTCACAAGAGAACATATCTGATTTGTGTTTCTGCACATGACAAGATTCTGATTAGTCTACTGCACCAAATTCAGTATAGAGTAAATAATTCTATGACTCAAGGGAGAATCTATGAGGAAGGAGTAAAATTTGTTGAAATATTCAACTTTAGATTTGCCAATAAGGACTTAAAAACTTCTCTATTCAGAAGCAGCTCTAAATGAACGGAGAAATTGAAGTTTAATTTCTGAGTATATAATTTATGTAGACAGCATATGCTAGACTCTGAGCACTTTATGGAAAATAAAAATGGTTCCATATTCTTAGCTGCTAGAGGTAGACTCTGAACACTTTCACAAAATTACCACAAAAATTTCATATGCTCTTCCAGCATGCAAAGTTACACAATATGCATTGTAACCATTAGTCTAAATGGGGAGGTTTGGTTTCCTAGCCTTTGCCTTATATTATTTAGCTGGTATAAAATGATGCAGAAAAGTTCACTGAATTAAAACTATTCCACTGTCATAAGGCACATTCTAGAAAAAATAAGAACTTTTTTTTTTAAAGAGAGATTAATTTCCAGAAAATACCACAGAATAATTTAATGCCTCAGTTTTCCACTAACAGCTTAAACCATGTGGAAAACCCCCAAGCATGAAATGCTTAACGATCAAACTGCATTCAAGTGCCTGGCTCTCACTGCAGAGCCTCTTCTCTGAAACACACAGGGAGCTTGCTGGTTGCATGACATCAAACTGCAAAGCAATGGAAAAAATCTATCCATTATCCCACAATTCTTTCATAATTTCTAATCAACTCCTGAGCCCATTTCAGCTACTCCACCGTTTCCCGGCTGTGGGATTAATTCTCCATTACAGGCTAGACACTAGAGATTCCATCTTCATTTGAAGTACAATACAGGTATCATAAACACATGAGAGCAATAGAAATATGTATTGGGCATAAACCAGTGTAGAGCTGCTCTTCAAGTCTGCAAATAGCCTACAAAGCTTAATGGGTGCAGCAAGACATCATTTTTTCAAGATACCAAAGAATTTTCTCCTCTTTTNAGTATTCATATACCATAATTTCTTGTTCCCACCCAGGAAATCCCAATTAGACTTGCCTACTGCTCTGACCTTCTCTGTAAGAAACATCATCTCCACAATGATCCATGAGAGCAGCAATTTTGAGAAGCTGAACCTGAATTCAGCTTTTAGCAGGCCATTAGACAGCGGTAAACAGTAGATGTCCAGGATAGCCCTATGCTGAGAGCCAGAGTGCTAAACTGAAGAGCTCCTAAATGGGACCATAATCTTCCCTTTACAGCTAACCAGAGGGAGAACTGGGTTTTAAAACAAAAATTAATAGATTACATCACTGGAAGTTCCAGGTCTGTGACATAGGAGAATCTAAAAAGAAGAAACATACATAATAAAAAAAAAGTATTTCCTAAAAATAAACAGAGTGTTTTCCCCAACAGCTCAAGGGTTTTGTTCTTAAGCATAAATGAATGCTTAAAGACAACAGGACAGGAACCATTTGCTGGCCAGAATATCCCCAGAATTTAGGGTGTTTTTGAATAAAATCCAGCCATTTCCACAGAAGTATTTGAATCCACTGTGTTGTGTCATACAAGTACCCAAGACCTCTCTTGGAAACTTCTACTGGAGAGAGTCTATTCTTCAGTTGCTACTCTTTTTTTTAAACACCATTTTTACAAAAACGAGAGAAATAGAATATGATTGAAAATGCTGAAGGAAACAGTTTTTCAGGATGAATTTTCTACCTTTAAAAGCGTCTCAGTATGTGGTATGACAGTACCTTTATGAGTCCAAAGTAATGAAAACAGTTCTCTGACAATATTTATTAAGTGACACACTAAGAACAATTATACTTTAGAAGGGCAACATAAAATTTCAGAGAAAGGCCAAAATTGAAGTATTTTAGTCTTCAGCAGGCAAAAAAGTAAGCGTGCCTGTAAGCCTTACCACAAATGAACAAATAAACTCATTGTAAGAACAGCTTATGACTCGCCAATAATTGTTTCTCTAACGCTTATTGGAGCCAAAAACCCCCATGCAGGTTTCAACAGTTTATCACCCCGACTTTAAACCTTGTCATGTACAGTAATACAAAACAGGGAAAAACAGACACAAAAACAGGGCTTCCAATGAAACTCCTACTTGGACTAAGCTGAGTTAGTATCAGCACAAATATTCATGTGTCAAGCATTTATCAGTGCTGGACTACTTCAAAATATATGTTATTTTTTGTTATTTTCAACAAAACAGCATACTGTCACGGTACTGAAGGCATATAAGAATAATTTTAGAATAGATAACTTAAAATGTTCTGGCTTACATATACATCTTTTTGCCTTGGTTAACAAACACTGATTTAGGAATAACTCAATTTACATTTCACCTTCCTAGGTTATACGTTTATCTACAGTCAAATCTACTGAAAGTTGAGGCTATTTCCTGTATATAAAAGTAAGCTATGACTTATATCAGCTCTCTGTGGTTTTTTCATGATAGTACTGCAGAAAAAAAAAGGTGAAAAATAAAGTTTAAAAATACTGAATACATCCCACAAAACCAAAAAGTTTAAACTCTATTCAACTATACAGTAAAGCACTTCATTCAATTTTCACATGAGCCATTTCCAGGACCATGTTTTCTGAGGCCCACAAATAGCTCAAACATGTATATTTTACGCAATTCATGTTAATTCCTTTAAACTAGAACAACATCAGCTTAGGGGAAAGATCCTGGAATAACTTTAAAAAGAGACAAAAGGGAAGACAGACATACATTCTTATAATGTAGCTCCCCACTTGAGTTTCTGTATGTTTTACCAAAAGTCACCAAAAAAAGACGGGAGCCCTCCCAGTGTGTGTGAGCATGTGAATAACTGAGCACAGTTCACCAAAAAAAAAAAAAACCTAAAAAAAAAAAAAAAAAAAAAAAAAAAGCCCTGCCATATCCTACAATTGAGCAGTGTCTCAAAATTATTTTTCCCCTTTGTAATTTTTCTGATGCAATTTACCATGTTTCTTCCCCAGACGACAGTGACTGAACATTACTGTGAAATTTATCAACTTTTGGACTTTTCTCCACTCCTAAATAAAACTTGCATGGGTATTTTAATATTTAATAGATGACATCTGCAGTATTACCAGACTAAATCAGAAGAATGTTAATTGGATCTCGATTATTTACCCGATTGTAAAATGGATGCTGAGGTCCTGTCATACCACTATAGTAACTGCTGTGAGGCTGTGGGGACAAAACTCCGCTGTTGAAAGGCCCATTGAAAGAGGTTGTAGAGGAGCAAGCTGAGGAAGGCTGACTGAACAGAGATGTTGCTCTAGCAGGGGCCTCATGTAAAGGCAAGGTGGGATAAGGAAGTCCTCCAATATTCATCTGATCTCTTGCAGCACGAACATCTGAAAAATAAATAGGTAACGAGAATGAGATTTTGCTCGAAGTATTTGGAAAAATTTTTATTTGTTTGCCAATTCATTACAGTACATTTTTGTGTATTTAACTCCAATCAGAACTCATTAAGTAGAACATCAAGAAGAATGTCAAATTTCAGCTGGATTTGGTTGATTTCTCTTGATGATCACATCAACACAGGAGTCTTTAAGAAAGTTAGGATGATTTATCACATAAATTTATGTAGCATATTAAATGTCTCTAAATATTTAGAATTTTTTTTTAAAAAGTGGCATAAAGGAACCTAACAGTCACTCTCCAAGAGAAGCTGCTCCAAGGCTGGTCTGTACCATGGCAGAGTGACAAATCGCAGCACACAGGGGTCTCTTCTGATCCACCAGGGGCTGTCAGTGCTCTCAGAGAAGGTGCTAAGGAGATCTGGGAGCTGCCAAAGAAACCAAGATCCCCAACAAGCCTCAGCCAGGGAGTGTGACAAGGTAAGTTGTGTGGCCAGGGGTGCAGGAAGGGCGTAGTCACCCTACTCAAGAGGTGAGCTCCCTTGGTGGTCATCATCCCCTCCAAAGGAGCTCAGATACGGTATCCACAAGGCAGAAACCTGTAGTCCTCTGCACTTGCCAGAAAGGATGTGACAGTCCAGAGGGAGCTCCCATCCAGGTCTCAGGCTGCAAGGGGGGCCTGTCACCAGTGTCAGATGGCAGTAGAGACAACAGCTGTGTGAAACATGACCAGGAAGACAACCTGGTCCAGCCTGGTGGCAGAGCTAAGTATGGAAGCAGAAAGATTAAGAAGCAAGAGAGTCGGAGGACAGAGACTGCTGGAATCATGCTCTGGCCTCCCTGAGACAGAAAAGCCACCAGAAAAAAGCCAAGATCCAGCAGTTTTGCCCAGCAGGCAGAAGGCACCTGTGCCAGGGGACTTTCATGTTGGACATCAGGAAGAATTTCTCCACCGAAAGTCTTACTGAGATCAGCCAGGAACTCCTGAGGTAACAGATGCCAACAGGGAAACACCACTGAAATACCTCAAAGGAATCAGAAGGTGTTCCTCCAAGAAGGTGACACAGCTGACAGCCCAGCTCAGGTGCCTCTACCCAGTGCACAGCGTGGGCAACTAACAGGAGGAGCTGGAAGCCACCGTGCTACTAGAAAGCCATGACCTAGCTGCCATTCCAGAAACTTGGTGGATGAATCCTATGACTGGAGTGCAACTATTGATGGCTACGGGCTGTTCAAAAGGGACAGGAGAAGAAGGAGGGGAGGACGGATTGCCCTCTGCATCAAGAGATGGACGGATTGCAAATTCTTAAAAACAGTAGCAAGGAGGACCCCAGGAACTAGTGGCCTGTCAGCCTCACCTCTGCCTTTGAAGATCATAGACCAGATCCTCTGAGAAGTTTTCCTAAGGCACATGGAGGACAGAAGTGATTCAAGATAGACAGCAACGGCTACACCACGGGGAAATCCTGCCTGACCAACCCTGTGGCCTTCTGTGATGGAGTGACTGCATCAGTGGACAAGGGAAGGGCTACAGATACCATTTATCTGGACTTCTACAAAGCTTTTCATACAGTCCCCCACGATATCCTTCTCTCTACATTGCAGATATATTTGATAAGTAGACTGTTACATAGATAAGAAACTGGGTGTGGACAATTGCATCCAGAAGGTAGTGGTCAATG
>VZTA01029686.1:0-13304 GCA_013398855.1 Mohoua ochrocephala
TTTTTTTTTTTGGGGGGGGGAGTGCGATAACTAATTTTGTTGGTATTTGAACACTTAAGAGCAGTTATCTAATAAAGGAAGTCAGCAATGTGATCAAAGAGTATACAGTCAGAATCCAGAATCCAACTAAATTTAAAGGAACAAACAATTTTAGGCACTTACACAGCTGTCTGTCAAAGTCACAATCTAGTTTGATGTGTGATGCTTCAGGCACATAATTAAGCTAAACAGCTTTCAAGACAGCTTTCTTCCTTAAAACTGAAAAAGTAGGTAGTTACTAAAACATTACCTTGTTGTTGAGCAATTATTATTAAAATAAGCCATTAGCTGTCACAAAGTATTTTTCACAGAGCAAATATTTTCAAGTATTTAAACAATTGCATCATGGCAAAATTACCCACAGGAAGCCTAAACCAAGTTATTTTATTATATTAAGATCAGGAATCTCCGACTCCTTAATTTGGAGATTTCTGAAACATTACTATTAGATGTTCCTAAAAAATTGATGCATTTCTCTGTGCACTGAGAATCCTCCGCTGTTCTTGTTTGACAAGACCAGGGTTGAAGGCAGACATTGCTAAGTTAAATGTAATGGCCTATATTATGGAGGTCGACAATTTTTGGTTTACTTGTCAACTTACATTATTAAAATAGAACGTTGGACATTAAAAAAAAATATTGAGCATGGCAGTAAAACTCTGAATTCTGATCATAAGCCAAGTCACTTCAAGAACTTAATCCACAATAGCAGGGGGAAGAGGAGGGTATTTGGGAGGGGGAACACACTTGCTATGAGAAGACTACTTGTTCTAACCTCTGTGTGAAGACCTGGGCAAATGCCTGGTTTTTTGCAGCCAAACAGTCCCTTCTCAGAACAGCAATGCCTGAAGACATCTGCAGACAGCCACAGGTACACCCAAAGAGAAATTCAACAGGAGAAACTACAGTGGCTGCCCTGAATTCTTAATTGAGTCTGCACAGTAGCTTTACTGTTCTAGAATATTTGACAGTCATGAATTATACAAGTAAAGCGTCTGGACAAAAGACTGCTTTCCAGGAAATGCACCTTGCAGGGTCAAAAATCCACAAAATATCCTCAGACTTTACAACCAGGAGCCAGACCCCACGTCACAAGGCTCAAGGGTTCTTGTTCAGAGATATTTTGAACTAGCAAATGGTAAAAAGCCAGTTTGGCTCATTATTCCACTTATTCGGTTACTGACCAGTATATTAGGGTGGGTTATCCTTTTGGTTCTCTAAAACCGTTAAACTGTCGCTGCATTCCACAAACTAAAAATAACTAGAGCAGTAGTACAATAGAATAATAATATCAGAAAACAAGGTAACAGAATGAACCACATTGGCATGTAAAGATGTCTGTTGACTTCCAAGTGCAATTGTTTTGATTATGTACATAACACCTATCTATACCGAGACTTCGTTCAAGCCCAAACTTCTTCCATTCTGGCTGAGAATTTTTATACTGAATACCTCTTCACATAGAAAGAAACAAGTAGTCTCAGAATAAGCAAATAAATGTATATGGCACTCTAATTTATGGAAGCAGATAAGTTTTCTTCCCCCACGTGAGGCTTCTAATCATAGCTCTTCATGTACATGTAGCACACAATACCTATAAAAGTAGGGCTTAGATGTATGACTAGATGTACAAGTATTTTAATGGACAGCCCCATCCAATTGTTGATACACAAAAACAGATCAGACTACAATTACAAAGGTATATACAACACCGGTGTTTACCCTTATAGCAGGAGATAGCATCTGAGACACCTGATTAGCTTTCAGCAACTATTTGTTGACCCATTTTCCAGGAAAATCCCTCTTCCATTCATTAAACTGTTCTCAACTCAGAATTTCACACAGGCATATTCGTAAGAGGTGCTACTCAGCTATTTAAGCTCATGAAAGCTACTTTTGCAGAGCCAGCAGAGGGAGTACACACATCATTTTACTTATCAGCTGTGAAAAAGATACCTTGTAAGAAAGTGCTAAAAGAGCTGTGCCTGCAAATCTAATGCACTTAGTTTAAAGCATGCCAAGAACTTCCTCGGTCTTTCATGGACACGTATGTCCATGGGCAGTAGAGCTGGTGTTTTGTTTCTGATCCTCAACCAGCTGCCACATCTTAAAAGTCTCATACCTGACGAACGGCGGGAGCAACTTCAACAGCACTAACAAGTACCATAAGGCCTGATGCTTCTTCGTATGTGTAAAAAAAAGAAAAAAACCAGCCAAAACACTCAACAACCAAAACCATTCTATAGCTGCATTTCAAGTTTTTATTCCTATGGATTCTGCTGTTTCTCAGTTTCAGAAAAGCTAAAACCTTTCGGCTGTCCGTTTCTTAAAAACCAACTTCACCTGGAAGACAAGCTGGAAAACTCAAGAGTTCAAGACAACCACAAGTAAAGGAGCCAGGAAGGCAGGTAGCAGTGTTGGACTAGAAGGTAACAATCAGTGAACCTTTCTGCTGGCATTCACAGAGGCACACACCTTACTGACAAATCTAGTTTTACACAGCCTCTGAGGCAAGAGCTCTGCTGCTTTATTTAGCATTTCTATTGATCAGCCTGCTTTGGAGTTGACAATTATGACTGAACAGTGTTGACACAGTGGTGGCTGCGGAAACAGTTTTGGAAAGAGGAATAGACTTTGAGCAAGCAGATTGATATCTGGTTGCCATCTCATGGAGGTGAACCCAAAACCCTAGGCCAACATGAGACAATATACCCTTCTGGCAAAAACTCCACAGACACCCACTTGCTTTTTTAGTCTACAAAATTGACTGGATTTTTTTTTTCTTAAATAAACTCAGCAATTCTTAACTTGTTGGTAAAGAGGCTAAGCTAATATAAATTTTTTTCCAATCTTAAGCATTTATCAAATCTTTTTTTTGGGTGGCTATTTCTAAGTTTCACTATTTAGAAGTCTGCATATGAGAAACTCACACAAGTGCAATAAATGCCTTTGTCTCAAAGTTTCCTCTAGAAGAGCAGCAAAACACTCCTCCTCCCAAAGAAAAGATAAATTTCCATCATCTTAAACTTCACATGAACTTTAAAAAGCTTTGACAGCTTGAATCATTAGATTTTGATTACTACCTACCGAAGAAGAATGTGCCTGTAGCTACATAATTTAGCCTTCACTTGTTTTAAGTTTTAAAAATAGAAGAACCACCCTTCAGCAAGTTAGATGGCTGTTTCTTCTCCCCATCTACAAGAAAGTGGTGTTCACTTCTCAGCTTCATTTTCACATGGCAGATTCATAAAATTAGTAAGTCAGAGTGGGCTGAACTGGTTGCCTTCTAACAGAGCTTATATGATATTTTATAGCTGACTAAAAAGTTTTACCCCTATCAAGCAACAAGGCCACCTCACAGTTTTGCTGTTGAAAATCAGGGCTCCTGCAGTGTTCTCTATTTGTGTGCTGTGCCTGGGTGGTTCCCAGGACCCCAGCTAGGCTGCTCAGTATGCCCTATGCAGAGCAACCACAGCAAGGAAAGCCATGCTTATTCCATCACAAACATGGTGATGATCAAGTATCAGGATGCATCCCAACCACTCTGATCATCCTTTCCTTCCCCAAGTTACTGCGCTCTCTTGTGACAACAGTGAAGTTCCTGTAGGTACATGAAAAGCTTATACAGATAGGAAAAATGCTTTTTTTTCCCAAGTAGACTGGTTATCTAACCAGGCTCACCACACAGATAATCCAACACCAGTGCCAACTCAAAACACGGCACAGAACTACACTGAACCTGCCTGAGTTAAGCAAATATGAAACCAAACTTGCAGGAAACATACCACAAATTCTAATTCATCCGGCAACTGGAGCCTTGCTAAGCTCCCGAATAACTATGTTTATAACACACTTTACATTTGAGAGGCTGACATAAGGCTTCTAATCAGCAAGTTAAGACACATGATCCATTTATATAAAGTAAGTAGGGTGCGGGGGAAAGGGCCGAAAAGCCCCTTGAAACATGAACATCCTTCCTCTTGGTTAAGTTTCTACAGCAAATTCCACAGAATTTTACACTTTGGAATTACTACAGCTGCCTTTAAGGATCTCCAGAGGCTTGTTGTTATCTCAGTTTTTAACCTGAAAACCTTCCATTTAGTACACAGCTGAACAACTACTGATTCTAGCATTAATCACTCCTCGAGATTTAGTAATAATCGGTAATAGACAGCATGCAGTAGATGTAAGAGCTTTTTTTAAAAGTCAGTGCTGAAATTGTGCTCTTCCCCACCACCTGTTTTCACCACCTGAAGGCTCTGTCTCGAGTTCTGAAGCCTGTGTGCATTTCGTGGGTCAAAACTTTACATTCCTCCCATCATATGCAAGATTCACCTGACCAAATGGGAACACCTACCTCTAAGGCAGGCACTTCAGGCGCTTTTTGCAAATAGGCAATGGATAAATTAAAACATATATATCAAAATATTAAATTCAGCCACCTAGGACACGATCTAAAATAGTCACATGAATCTCATCTTAGATGCGCTTGTGTCGCTTCAGCAACAGAAGCGGCCCAGAGTGACTAGTTTCAGTTTTTTAAGACGCTTATGTAAGTGGCCAGGATTGCTCTGCCAAAGTTAAGCACAGTCGGCTGGGCTGAACTCACATATCAAGCAGCTGCACTACCATGTCAGAGCAAGAGGAAGGATGTGGCTTCACAGTTAGTTTAGGAATACCCAAGCCTGTGCTACTGCCAGAAGGTACAGCCCTGCGCCAGCACCGCCGCTCACCTGACCTCAAGGTCAGGGGACAGCCCTAGACGAGAACTGGTGACAAGGAAGACAGCAGCAACACCAGCGGTTCCTCCTGAAGGTCACACGGTGACAGGGACTGCCCCTTCCAGCCAGCGCAGGCCTCACCAGCTCAAGTCAATCATGGAAGCTCTTCTCCACACCCCCACGCTCATCCTGGGAAAAAGACGAGCCTAGCTGCACCTTCCCTGCAGGGCCCCACTAGAGACAGTCACCAGGGTCCCTCTTTAGCGTTCCCCCTTCCAGATCAAGCAAAGCCACCTCACTCTACTTCTCCCCACACACTGCAGGACAGCCCCTCATCGACTGTCAGCAGAGGTGCGAAACAAGGCACCATTTTTGGATGTGGCCTCACAAGCATGACTAAAACCCACTGGTCACGCTCTTGCTCATGCAGCCCAGCATGGGCCAGTCCTCGCCAGCAAGGGAGAGACCTGCAGCTGGCTCAGGCTCCCTGTCTGCAGGGTGGCCAAGACCTTCCCTACAGGCATCCTCCTCCCCACGGAAGGGTACAGGTGCCAGGCAGCCTCAGCTCTCCTGTTCCCCCTCACTCCAGGAATCTAGGCCATGCAGTAGCCCTACCACCACAACTATCAACTGTGACAGTGAAGAGGAAAGCCCGTCAGAAGTGGTTTTACTTTGTCAGCTCAGTAATGCTCAGGAGGGGCCTTTGGCAGTGCCCCATCAGGAGCTTGAAATTGGCCTGTTTTGAAATCACTGCCTTAAAGTAACATGTATTTACTTTGTCCAGTTCAAAGCATTGTGCCCAGGGTTATATATATAACCTTACTCTCCATATTCATTTCTGTAACCTTAGTTTTGACTAGTAGAAGGTAAATATAAAGTTTTGAGCCTATGCAAATTCAACGTTGCAGTTTTGAAATGAGAGGTCCACCTATCAAAAACGTTATTACTATCTTCCCAGAAAATATGAAGTACTCTCCTCAAGCATACATCCCTTGTATTTTTCCATCTGGTAAACCAATTTCCTGCGTTAGAAAGTAGCACAACACAGCTTTAGGGTGTCAGACCTTACACAACAAAGACAACTTTTGCTAAACTATTTTGTTAATATGGTTTGAGGAGCAGAGGTCCAGTGCCCGGCAACACCAGGATCAGTAAGAAAAAAAGAAAGTAGTACGCAAATTGATCACTCACAAGCAAGTCTTAGCATGTACCACTGCTTTATATGCTGGTATTTAATTTTGGATACGTGTGTTCGTACTAAAGTTCTTTCAAAAGGTTCCCATAACCTGGTATGCATTGCAGAGTGGCTGACTCTATATGAAGGATAACTCCACTGTAAGTGCCTCTACTACCAGTAAACAACACACGTACACACAAATCCAGAAAAAAAAAGAGGCCATGCTTTTCTCAAATCCTAGAGAATTTAGTCCTTTATTCCCAAATCTCTTTCAACTCACTTTAGAAATACAGCTCTAGTTTAGGAACAAATCCTTAGATCTGCAGTCACCACAACAAGATCTGCCTATTATCAAAATGGATCTGAAAGCAGACTCTTGTGAAGATGTCAAGATGTTTCACTATGCAAAGCAAGCTCATTGCAGAATATGAAAAATCACTGTCACCGTTAACTACACGGATTTCGGAGCAGAAGTAGGTGAACACAAGCTGAAATGATTTGCGTTATTAATAAAGCAGAAGTAAAGCAGTTGTGCTAGCAATGGTAAAGCACCTTCCCTACCCTCTCCAGCTGTCAGTCTCAACTATGCATATTTGAAAGCCATCTGGCACAGACCCTGACAGCCACTTTAAATCATTTCATGTTTCATACAACCTCAACAGTGAGGCTGCTAGACACTGCTCTAATTTAAGTATTGATTTGCACTGTATTCCATAGGCTTCATGAAGTTTTGCACCAGCTTCATTCCCAAGAGAAGAAAAATTGGCAGACCCAAGCAATGTAAAGCAATTTGAAGTGCAATATCTACACCGATAGCAGTAGCGCCTAGATGGAAGTGAAAAAACTCCTTTTTAATACACATATTGAGATCCTGATCTACTCCTCTACTGTATCTAAATAACCAGAAGAGATTCAAAAATACCACCCTTTCTCAGATAATTTAAGGGCTAACCATACCTGCCACCTTTTCTACCCATTTCTTGTTATTATCTACTCAGTCTTCTCTACGTAAAAACATCAGACAGCAAGTCTGGATGCACAACACAACAAGCACATTATCTTTCCCTCCACTGTAGTATCAGAAACCACCTAGGCACATAGTTCATGTCTCTTAACCCAAATATACTTTACTGGAACACCGTTAGTTGAAGGCTGGCACTCAAACCACTCTCCCATCTACTGTCTGAACAATAACTTCAAGTTCTCTTATGTGAAAAGGTTAATACTCTCCAGGGAATGGTTTCTCATGACACAAGGAGGAACACGTCCAACCACCAATCCAAAGACTCGTGTTGCTTCCCTCATGTGAGCCTCACTTCTCACCTTGGAGAGACCAGTTTGTGCAAAGATTGTGTAACAAATCATCTCGTGGTGCACCGACTAGACTCAAAGTGGCAGAGAGGGCACAGAGGAAGAGGGAATTATTGCAGTTAGTCTAAGATGGAAACAAAAGTAGCCATGAGGCCACCTCAGCCAGGCCATGAAACTTTGCACTCGCAGTGACAAGCCAAATAAGCAATTACAAATGATGCTCTCTCTGTCCTCAGTCTCTGTCTTGGATTATGTTGATCAACCAGCAGCTTCAGAAGGCCATCATAAAACTCTGACAAAACTTTGGAATATTAAAAAAGCATTAAACATATTAACAGAAATGACTAACACTCTTTCGATGGGGACTTAAAAGACTCCTATGTCTGGAAACACCTACCATACAAAACCAAGTGTTTTCCAAGCTTTTGGAGTCACAGTGACCACCTTCAACTTTTTAGAACACTCCACAAGTATTCTTTTGGAAAAAAAAAAAAAAAAGAGTNCATATTAACAGAAATGACTAACACTCTTTCGATGGGGACTTAAAAGACTCCTATGTCTGGAAACACCTACCATACAAAACCAAGTGTTTTCCAAGCTTTTGGAGTCACAGTGACCACCTTCAACTTTTTAGAACACTCCACAAGTATTCTTTTGGAAAAAAAAAAAAAAAAAGTGTGCTGTAGCTACAAGACTTCTTTATTGCCAGTGGCCTAAGCTCCTTATTTCAATAAAGACCGTAGCACTACGGTTATTTCTTTCTACAGTGGAAAAACTCCATCAAACACAGCTAGTGACTCTTCCTCCTATCCCCATATGGAGCCACCAGTTGTTTTGATTTATTTAAAATCCAGACAGAAGCCAAAATACACACCACAAGCAACACATCCTTGTATTTGCAGAGACACAGGGGCAATCCTGAAAGAGCCATGCAGACGAGCCACCAGTCACTGGTCAAATAACGAGTGGAAAAAAAAGTTATGTGGTTTCTACATAAGGGCACATCTGTAACACTCCAGCGAAGAGCACTTGATTTTCCTTTCCCTGGTGTATGTGATGTAAAGGTGTATGTGATGTAAAGGTGATTAGGTTTATCTTTGATTCAAAATCTTAAAATTAATATTAAAGTTTTAATGAAGACATAAGCAGAAAAAGAGCACACCACTATGACCCTTGGGCTGAGTCCCAGAAGTTAGACAGTTGCTTAAAGCAGAGTGGGCTGAATCATCTTTCCTGCCTTGGGTTGGGGTTTATTGCTATCAACTATGCACAGTATGGTACATCCTGGGCCTCCTCTGACCAGACACTGTACACCAAGTGGTGAGAACCCAATAGTGTTGTTTTCCCTGCTGCTACCTTATCTTTCTGTGAATATAAGGGCACAAGTAAGGGTAGCAGATTACAAGTGATAGGCTCCCAGAAGTGTGTTTTAAGAACATGGTGTTTCCTGTGCTCACTGGGAATTAAGGCGACATCCAGCTCCTGCGCAATATTAAAAAACCTGAGACATACAAACCACTGAAGTCCACTGTAAATAGGAGGCCACGCAGAAACTTACCTAACTCTCTTCTCCAAAGCAGCATCAGATCATAGCCAGCAATAAGCCAGGGCTACCCCTAGACCTGAGACTGGCCATACTGTAAGTGGCAGAACCAGCCAGACTTAGTGGCCAGCACCAAAGTTTATCAAATGACATCCTCAAAATGCATCCGGGCACTCTTTAACTGCACAGCACAGTTGCAAACACCAGTAAGGAGGAATATATTCTCCTTCTCAGTCCATTCCCCCTTCAAAGGCAAGGCAGATGTTATTTGTCTGCTTTGTAACAGCAATTACATTTTATCTCTTACTGGAAAAAAAGTTGTATTTATTTTCAGAGCGATTTCTGATTTTTTTTAAATGCCTCCTACATTTCCCTTAGATTTCTTCTCCCACCAGACCTTTGAAATACCAATGGAGAAAGCCTCATACCTACTTTGCAATTCACCAAAATTAAACTAATAACACCTCCTGCTGTCATCTGTCAGTTAGAGTAAGACTTATAAGTGGCAGCAGAAATAATTTTCATAACTTTTACTGGAATATGAATAGCTTGAACAGACAGATCCTTCAAAGATACTGCTGATATCAAGTGAAATCTGTCATGAAAACTAGAAATTCATTTTAATTAACTGTATTTGAACGCCTGATAATTTAAAAGTAAAAGACAAACTGGACAACAAAATGTATTTGTGCAGAAATTACATTCAGTGTGAGTAGATGCAACTGTTCCACGATGAGTTAGTCTAATATTTTGCCTGTTGATTTCATTGTACATGTCACCTTCTGGAAATCCTCCTTCCCTACTGCTCATTATCACTGCTTACATCTTCTGTGTGAAACTGCTGAACACATTTCTATTTTTTACATGCAATAACAGATGTTTGGGGGGCTTCACGAACAAAAAATTCTTACTTACTTTTTTATCACTCTGCTGTTCAATTAATGAACATGGTCTTTTCAGCTAATTGAAGCCTAAGTTAGGAGAACACTAGCATTAGTTATTGAAAAGTGAAGGAATCCAACATTTATAAAGGCAAGCTATTTTGAATTAAATCAGTAAATCTTAATGCTTGTGAGAAATACCCATCCTCTACATAAAGATAGGTTCACTTTTCTTTTTCAAATCAGCAAGAGTATCCCCTCATCTCTCCTGCCTCCCTTGTTCTTCAATCTGTTAAACTTTGCAAGAAGAAATAAAAATGTCTTCAGAAAAAATTTAACAGGTTTGAATAAAAAACCCCAGAAAAACCTGCTTGAGACCATTGCACACACTCTAGAAAGCCAGTAGGCAGAGCTAATCTTAGCTTTTTAGACACAATACTGCAACTCCTAGATTTTATCTAGTTTTTAATTAAAATACCCTATAGAGAAAGATCCTTATCACCTGAACTGCAACTTTTAACAAGTCTTATTATTATTATTACTCATTTTAAGACAAGTAGAGAATACTAGAGAATACAAATTTAAGACTATTACTGCAATTTTATTGATCCATTTGTAATAAAATAAGCATGCATTTCTATATCAGAGATCTTTTATAGATTCAAGCAGTCTTCCTTATTTCTCAAAAGATATTTACTTTTAAATGCCGGGGACTAATCATAGCTGTTCATTATTCTGCATTAAATTTTGCTAACTGAAACCTGACTTCAACTCGGAGCAAAATGCGAATCCCTTGTTGCACTCGTATTATTTTCTCTTTAAAAACAGAAGAGAACATATATTAAAATAAACAGTTCAAACACTGAAAGACATTACTGAGGTCACATTTCAGTGGTAAAGAATGCCATTAATATTTAGTTTACCTTAATGGAAGAAATTCGAGTTAGAAGATACTTTAGGTTATCTTGTCCACCCTCATGTCAAGGGAGACTTGCTTGCTATGGCATGTTATTGATTGTTTCACCAGGTCCATTTTGAACTTGTCAGTTAATAGTAAGCTCCCAGCTCTAAAATCTTAAATGTTGGTGAAGTTAATTCTTCCAAAGCATCTGTTTTTGAGGTGGCTTTAGCAGATCCAGCCTATATTTCTTTCTTCTTAGTATCATCTCATGATTGCCCCTTATTTATCATATTCCTCTTTCCAAATAAACTCAAGCAGTTAAAGATAATAGTAGTAATTACTAGACCTTTGCGCCTTTGCTACAGGACACTTTCAAGCCTCTCGATTTCCTTTGAAGCTTTCCACAACACAGTTTAGAGGTTTGTAATTTTAACAGCTAGCAGAAGTTCTCTATATTGCGGTCCACAAAAGAGTGGCTTTATAAATGAGGCTCTTAACTTTAGACTACAGTGGATTTTAATTTGCAGGATTACCCCCAGATTATTAGTTGAATATAGATTACATGAATGGGGATCCTTTCCTTGTACCATTATCTGTATGTAATGCAACTTCGTGTAAGAAACCGATACACAGTTTACTCAATGCTAATGCGACAGAAGTCTTGTTTTCTGCTTTAAATTCCCAAACACATTTGCTTAATATGCAATAGTAACAGTATGTGTTCTTACAAAGAGTACACCCACAATTCCCTTTAAAAATATTTTTTTCTTGTATCATTTTAATGATCCACATGGAAAGCATCATTTTTCTTCGAGTGGATAGAAGTAATAATGCTGCAATTTAGCACCGACATAAGAACATTGATTGGGAAAACCTGCAAGTGTCTGTACACAACTCAGGATTCACGTTTCCTTCAGCTAACCCAACCTGGGTCAGTTACCATAATCAACAGTAGGAGCAGCAATAAACCGAACCGCACAATGATGCTGTTCCAGACCGAAAATTTCACATTGAAGTGTATGAGTTTTTTTCCTCACTGAATTCAGTGACCACTTTTTCCACTGACACCGAGAGTTTCCATTCATTATGCCATAAGTATTAAAGTCCTAGTACATTGGAAGCTATTCTTGCCCGAAGAGCCAATAGTTTAAAGATACACAAGTTTACTTCTATTGGAATTCACGATTTGTGGTGTTTGGAAGAAATCCTTGAAAAGCGCCAGCAAACGGGGAAAATAAATGCCCTGGCTGTAGCTACAGCTACCACCTTCTGGACGCACTGTATCGTGAACCAAGGAATTGGCAAGTTATCTAACCAACACCTTCTCGAGCACCTAAACCCATTATTTTAACTCAAATTCATTAGGACTCAGGAATGTTTTAGAGATGCAGCAGCTTTTCTACAGGCAGTGGTTTTCCAAAGGCACACTCGCTTCATTCCCCAGGAAGTCAAGATTGCCAGCCACTAATGATGGAAGATATTTCATCAAGTACAGTGGGCTTGGAACTTGACTTCTAAGAAGGGACATGGATTTGAATGGTCCCCCAGCTAGTCACCTCTCAAGCACTGCGAGGGAAGATACCAGCATTCCCAGAATGACGGTTTCAGACACGGCATAAGGTACTATCACCAGTTCCTTCTGGACAGACCCTGAGAAGAAAGCCTCAGCAACTGAACTTACAAATTACGAATGCCGTCTATAACAGATATTTAAGGATTTCTGTAATGTGGATCTTAAAATCGCAAGGCAAAAAGCCCCCGAAATTTTGTTACTGTTCATGTCTCTCGTCACCACTCGCTACAGTTTAAAAAGTCAAACGTGAAAAAGATTTATGTGGAGTATGGAACATGCACAACGCTACGCAAACGCTTATTACAGCTGAACTAATACACTGCCCCTCGGGCTGCGAACCCTGGGACGGACTCAACCACAGCTCTCGGTTTCTAAACGCTTCCCCGGGCTCAGGCTGAGCCCTCTCCTGCCCCTGGTAAACACCACTCGCACGGCCACTCTAAAGGAAACGCTCCCCGGGACCACAGACCACCTCTGCCCGACAGCTTTTCATGAGATCTTCCTCTCTAAATCCTAAGTCCTTCCGACTTCAGCCTTTACCGACTGACCGAGAGGCTCGGCAGGAAGCCCGGGCAGACGGCGGCGCGGACACCCACCCCGCTCCGCCCCACCGCGAGCGCTGCCTCCCGCGCTCGGCAGCGGCCAGCCATCCCCGGCGGAGGCTCCAGCCCGCTCCCAAACTCACGTGGTGCGACAGCCAAAGGTTACACGCACCGCCGGGACGAGGATGACACCGCCGTTAGAGGCGCTTCCCACCGCGGAGCGGCCCCGCGCGGGGCCAGGCTCACCCGCGGCGAAACGCCCGCGAGGGCTTCGCTCTCCCGGCACCCGAAGTGGTGCAGCATCCCCTCCTCGTCCGCGCCGGTCGATGAGCAGCCCGGCCAGGCATCGATAAATCAAAGCAGCCCGCCCGCTCCGACGGAAAGCTGCGTACGACTCAGCCGCGGCCAAAAACACCGCCCTGGGGGCGCGGCGGGCGGGCGAGAGAGGTAGGGAGGCAGGCGGCGGGGGAGGCTGCGCGGGTGCGGGTGCCGGGCTCCCAGCCCCCGGGGCGGTGAAGTGCCCGGGATGTCGGTGTCGTGCTGCCGCAGCGGGCTAATCCCGGCTACTTAACCCGGCGGGCGGCGAGGGCTGAGCACCACCTTAATCCACGGCGTG
>VZTA01029686.1:15328-136194 GCA_013398855.1 Mohoua ochrocephala
CTGCATGCCATTCTATAACCTATTTGTGTGGGGTTTTGAGCTGTGTTTTGACATCCTCCCTCTCCTCTGTTGGACATCTCGCTGGAGTGACTGGCCAGCTGTGTCCCAAGCTGTCAGGTTCTTTGAGCCTGCCATAAATACCCTGCTTCACCTTCGCTATCGTTCAAATCCCAGTGCTGCAAAGGAAATGAATGGAGAAGCTTATGCAGCTCTACAGTCGCAGACCCGAGATGATGCAGAGCCTAGAGGGTTAAAGCAACAGGATGAAGTCAGCACAAAGCAGCCCACAAGGACTGGCAAATAAATAAATCATCCTAACTACGCTATTATTATGGCTTGCCTGAGGTTCATTGTCTCTTTCTTTCTTACCTGAATGTCTGTTACATTTTTCTCCTTGTTCAAGAGAAGCAATCAAAAGAGACTGCGAGCAGTAAATGGCTCCTGCCCATTTTGGATGTTGCTAAAAATACTACCTTACCTCTCCATATCTAGAGGTCAATTGAAAAATCAAAATAATGAGGTAAGCAATCCTGCAGACTGGTCTGTTGAGGACATTTCTTGCATTTCTTTCCAGAAGGAGAATGTAAAACTATCTGAACGTACATAAAACAAATTCTCTTGCATTCTGTTTGCAGTTCGGCATCCTCCTCTGCACTTATGGCTGTAGTTCAGTGAGGCTTCCTTCTCCAGGCATATTGAGAAATTGCATTTCTCAATACAGCTTTATAAGACTGGCAGATGTATTCTGCACAGTTCTGTCATATCTCCTAGCTCTCGGGCAGATAAAATTAGCTTTGGTACAGCTAAGAAGGAGATGATGTGTTTAAAGCACTGCTGTTTGGGTACATGTCTGTACCTGCTTCCGTTTGTCTTGAGGGAAGGTAGGTAGATTGTGCTTCAGTACTTTTTCAATGAAATGGGAATAATGTCCTATTTTCTTCACAGGAAGGAAGCAAAGGTGGGAGGGGTACCTATCATCATTATCTTTTATGGTAGAATTCTCTAAGTGGATACATTTTTCAAGGCACACAATAGTCACTTAATGTGCCTCTTGCATTGATACACAGGGATAGCATAAAAACATGCAACACCTTGACTGAAAATAAGGAGAAATTTCTTATATCTCCACAGAATCTTCTCCCTGAGTATTTAAAAATTTTCCAAATTAATCCTCAATATCCAACAGGCTTCATAATTTTTTTTTCTGTAAGAAAATAGGTGCTTCTGCTGTTTCTAAAGATTAGTGCATATAATTGACTAACAGAAAACATTCCATATAATGTAGGTCACTAATGGTATAAAGCAAGCAAAACCAAGATGCATAAAGGAATATTTCTGGAGACCTTCCATTTAACTTTTGAGGAAACAGTACCATTTCAGGAAAAAGAGTGGTTTGCAGACCATTTGGAAAGGCCAGATTTGACGAATCAGTGCCAGTACTTCAGCTCAGTTCCATGACCAACATGCTAACGACACAAGCATCACACATTTTAATAGGCACAGAAAATGTGTCACAGACAATTTAAGTGGATTGCCTGTATCTAATATACTTACTACAAGACTTTTACCATAAGAGTAAGAATTGGAGTATTTGGATCGTTACAATATTTGGTCAAAAATTAATAAGGTGACCAAGGTCTGAGTGCCCACCTCACCATCCTGTATCAACCAGGGGACTTTTGGCAAAATCTCATGATGGCCTTAATCTGAGAAGAGTGAAAACAGGCTTTTCATAGTTTGTGTACAGATCTTAACTTTTTTGAAACTGTTTTCTTGGCTATTCTGTTAGTGTTAATCCTGTTCAAACTCAGACAGTTTTACTAAATTGGATGGAAGTGGAGAGCACAGAATAAGCATGTGAAGTTAGGGGAATATTTGTGTGTAGCAAGGAGATGTGAGTGTCCAAAACTTCCACGGGTTTTGCAGAACCAAATGTTTCTGTGCCAGATACACTTCTCCCAGCTGTCTTTCTCAGTTCAGTACTACTGTTTGACCAATCTCTTCAGTCCACCACGGAGAAGACTCCTGTTTTCCGTGCTCCTGGCTGATGCCCTGAACTCATTCCTGACAGGCCCGGGAGGCTGCATCTTGTGATTGTTCCAGTATCCTGCATCCTGAAAGATCAATCTGTTGCCTAAAAGAATGAACAGCCATCTAGATAGGCAAACAATAGACCACTCCCTCCTCTTGTAAGTGGCACAATGACCAAATTGCTCTATCATTCACCCCCAAAGCCTAGCAATGACCTTGTGTAACAAAACAATATCACCATTTCATCTTGAAATCCTCCACCCCACCCTCAGGAAAGAGGCCTATCTGTAAACATTTGCATTTTTATCAGCTCAAAATTCTTTCTCTTGACTGTTCCGGAGCTCAGGATTTGTGCATAATGTGCTTCCCCTCGAGAATGCATATGATAATTTCAAATAGTTGATTTTATTTTCTCTATTCAATTTCCCTCTCAACAATTTTGGATAATTTTTTTTTTTTTTGCATTCAGTTTTATGTTTTACTGTGATACCGCAGGATTGGGAGGGTGAAAGATTAAAAGAATAAACAAAGCAATGTGAGGAGTAACAGTTATTACACGAATCAATTTTCATGTATATTGTATATGAAATCTATCAGAAAAAGATACACTGGACTTAATATGTTAACTGTTTCTTCTTTACGTGTTCTTTTCAGGCACCTCTGCAGCCCAGCAACATTACAGTCCCAGAGCAGATGAAAGAGTGGAAAGGTATTTCATGAACAAGGGCACGATGTCTACATGCAAATTTAAAAAAAAAAAAACAAAAAACACAACAAAGCATAAATCCTGGAATTGATGGAGAATTTGACCAGTTAAAGAAATTTGTGCAGGCATGAGAGAGAAGGGGAAAATAGAGCAGGGTGGGATAGCAATAATTTACACATCTATAAAGAGCAGGGAAAAATAAAACCATTTGGGAAGCCTTTCATGATGAAACATAAATCATTAGAACCAAGTATGGATGGTGATGACATAGTATGACCATGGCTGTCTCTTAGAAAGTGAGAAATGACTGGGGAATGGATGTATGCTATCATTCAGTAAATAATTACTAAAAAATGCATCTAGTGAGCATCCAGCTACCTCCACGGAAGTGACTCTAGGTATGTAGTACTTCCCCAGTTTGCAGTTGATACTTTCTCCCCCAAGGCAACTTCATTCTTGAATCCCTAAAGGATGGCCAAAGATTCAAGCAAGTCTGTCCTGGAAGCAGTTTTGTCCAGTTGACTAGAAGGGTTTGTTAAAAATAAGCAGCTGTTTCCATTTCCCGGGAGCTGCAGTTAGACATCAACTCCTCGGTATGGACACACATTGCTCTTGCAGCTCACCTATCACCCCAAGACTCAAAATGTAGGCGTAACCATTTTACTTACCAAACTACAGAAGTCCTTTTGGGGGTTCATGGTATGTACAGTTCTGGATTGAAATAAAAATGTTAGTTCATTAGATTTGTGATGCTGTGTGTGCTTTTAGATGTGTTGCTTTTTAAGCCTTCTAACTTGTCTGATGAAGTTGTGGCCTTATCTTTGAGACCCTCTTTTCAGCTGATGTTACTTTGTGAGGCTTCATTGATTTCATTCCTTTTTGTGACCTGTTCCAGGTCATGCTGACTGAATATCTGGTTTGTAAATTGTAATGTTGTGTTCCTCTCCTCTGTTATCAAGTGACAAGGGGCTTATTTGTTTTTCCTCCTCTCCCCAAGAAAAGAAGCAAAAGGGGTAACCAAGCTATCTCTCTCTGATGCTAACATCAACATCACTGACCAGTCTGAGTCACACTCCTGACTCACAAAAATTGGTCTTATGAAGAGTAAATGTAGCCCCTCCCTGATCTCATCAGTGCCGGGTAATTTTCTTAAGGAGAAAAATATATTGTCTCTTAGCAATGCTAGTTCAAAGTCCTTTGGATAAGAAGATAGATAATTCAATTAAGCTTTAGGTCCCTTCAGCCAACATTAGCATTTCTGCCCCTTGGTGATTGCTCAAGATGGGTTCGAAACATTTAAGAGTCATTAGAGGTAACAGTTCATTCGCATTCTGCATTTCTTTTAAGGAGGAGGAACAGAAAAGATGCACTACCTTATTTCTACTACCTTAGTCAAGAATTAATCATTCAAATGATAAATGCTGACCAGAACATAGTGGAATAAATTGTTTACTTTGTTAATCACATACAGCTCTAAATCATCTTGTCTAGTTTTAAGATACTAAGAAAATTATCCCACCTACCTAAAATTGCATTTAAAGAATATTACTAATGACCTACTTCACATGCATTTTTTAATAGTTTAAACCTCTGGGCTCAGCCTTGCAAGACTTATTCAGGAATAATCTTTTTCAGATTACAAATACAGATCTGAAGATTTTCAAGGTCAAAATTCGAGTATCTGTGTAAAGGTGAGGATATAAAATATCTAGTATCAAATATTAAAAACGAATCACTCTCCACAGTAGTATAAATTATAGCAAAAGTTTTTCAAAAATGTTTATACTTGTGTAAATATAAAATCAAGTATGCTTACAGTGTTTAAATGTAGACTACGGGCAGTCGAAAGAAGAAAGTCTTGCCTTGGGTGCTGTCTCTATTATCAGGTAATAGTAGAATCATAAATACTAAGGTAAGTGGAAACAAACTTTTAAGAATAATTCAGAGTGTTGCTTGTCAACTCATAAAAATGAGGAAAATCCACTAAGTTCTTATAACATAAACTACATTTCTATTATGTACTAGTAGAAAAGATCAACAGAATTTTCCTCTAAGTTCTCTTTTGTCAGTGTAACATAGCAGCCTTGTCTTGAGCTACTGAAGCTTGAATATATCATGTTATAGGTACATCCAGTAATAGTACTGCTGTGGGTTATCTTCAGGCTACAACATGTTAGGCAGCAGTAAAGGCAGTTTGTTTTAGGAGACAAGTGGATTAAAGAAAAATATTTTGTACGTGACAGCAGTCCAAACACTGAAAATTCTGTTATCTTCAGTTCTGACTCTATTTGGTGAGAGTTGCACATGCTTAATAATTACTAAAGCTGATGCCTATTTTAGTAAAAATGTCTTGGATTACTAGAAGGTGTTTCAAAAGGCTCCTAGATCTATTCAATATTAGATTTACAGTAAAACTTAAATTTGTTTATTTATTGTGTTTCACTCAGCTTGATGTTAAAAGCAACTAGGCCATTTTTACTGTTCAACCGGTTCTCAGTGCCTTTCACGTTCAAGCCCCCAAGCCCTGGCAGTGCCTTTTTTATGAAGCCATACACTCAGAATGGCCCACCAGGACAGCAGAAAGGGCCCACAGCTGCTCTGTGAAACTACAGATAGGAGTAATTGTATGAGATGTCCTTGACAGCATAGGTAGTGGCCTTTAAAAGTGATGCAAGACCAGCCGGCCAGAGGAAGAAAATTACTGTGAGTCCATTAATGGATGTAGTGCAAGGAGTTTCTTAAGAATAAGGTTTGAGCTGCAGGGTCAAAGTGCCAGAACTATCACAACCTGATTTGAAAATGACACTGAGACTTAAGCTTTGATCTTTGTAATCACTGTATGTTTATCTGCCTCCCACCTTCAGGTGGTTCTGTTGAAGCTCGTGTTCCTCTGTCAAAGTACGGGGAAATGTAAGCACTTGTTAAAGGGTCGAGAATCCCCCTCAAAAATAGTGTTGGTATGTATAACTAAATACAAAAATATACATATACATGTAGAGATCTTGCTTTAGAAGGAAATTTTAATCTAAAAAGATGTCCAGCTAAAACTCTAGAACGGTGTTATAATTACCAAAACAAATAAAAATTTGAAAATTGTAAGACAGCAGTAAAATTACCATAAATTGCCAGTATTAGAAAATCCACCTTGTTACCTAAACCAAAATTGTTCCTTTCCTTATTACTGTTTCTTTCCCCATGCATATCCCTATCCATTTAAACTTTGCTGTGAAGGCAAGCAAAAATATCCATTTTAGAAAAAAAGTTAGGCGATCTGATGGTTTTAGATGGAAACCATACAAAATGTTGTTGGGTTTTGTTTGTTTGTTTGTGGCTTTGTTTGTTTGTTTTTAAAAAGGAACCAGAACTCTTATGGTAAACCATGGATGTTAACCATAAGAAGTGAAATCAGCAGGAGTTAATTAAGACCTCCATAGCCAGAAAAAAGATAGTGTTGTACAGATAAGGTTTGTTTGGAGTTTTTTTCTTGTCCTCTGATCTATTCCTCTTTTCTAAATTAGATAAAAAACTCCATGAAACATTAAATTGGCAGGCAAGTAAAGCTAAGATAAAGCACCTCTCTTAAACCCACAATGCCAGGAAATTCAGAGATGTAGCTATAACCGTACTCTTATCCCATACTGCAGTACTTTTACTGTGTGGAGTTTCTCATTGTTGACTGAGACAGGTAAAAATCACATAATTTTTCACCTCTCTTCAAAAATGTTTGTTTTGAGGCTGAGGGGTAGAGTTTTTTAATAGTTTACTACAACATTTCTATTTTCTCCTGCAATGTGTTCTGCGCACTGGGTTGTATTCTTATAATATTTTTGGTTTTGTGGTTGCCAAAAGTAAATACAATGACGTGAGAAAAATCAATAAATGTAATATATATGTCATACTTGTATTAGATGAGGCTCTTTTAAAATCATTCTGCTGCAAGCTCCAAACAGAACAGGTATGTAGATTAACTTGAACTTGTACATGCTTTTGCAGGTTTAGGACATAAACTGCCTAAAGGAACTCATGAAATTATGTTACTTGTGCTGTGTCAGGGAGTTTCTTTATCTCTGTCAGTATAGACATTGTCTTCCGTGTGCAATATTAGGAAGCATTTACCAGAACTCCAGTCTGTCCTTTGAAAATTTAAACAAGTGCACTTATTTGCCATCCTTACAAGAAAAAGGAATGTTTGTTGGGGTTTTTCTCTTAATATATTTCAACTTTATTGCAGTCCTGAAATACATGGAAGAAGCATCTGATCTGAAGCCTCACAGTGTGTGTCACTTTCAGCAGGGTTACAAGGATCAGCAAGTGGTTTTTTTTAAATAGAAATCACCAATCAGGTCCAACTTATTTTGTTGTTCAACTTCCCCACTTTTTCCCTATGGCCCACTGGGTGGAAAGGGCGAACAACTTTGCTGAATGCTCACCTCTTTCCCGAAGTGGTAGGAAGGAGGGAGGAAGGAAAGAAATGAAATAACAAAGTCCTGGTTCCACACACCCTTACTCAGCTAGCACTTTGTATATGTTGACCTATTGGAGTATAGAGATTTAGAAAGACATCTATTAATTTTTCAGAGTAAGGAGAAATTAGAGGGGTAATGGATCTCAAGCAGCTCCTGAGTCATTGTATCTTAGATATTCATTAGTGGACTGGTGCAATCCAGCCATTTCCTATTTTTCAGGGCTGTCTTTAGAGGAACTCTATTAGTCTACAGGAATTAAAAACTAACTGAGCAAAAAGTACAAGTAATTAATCATATAAAATGCATTCACCTGTGTTCCAATTCCTTTCATTTGTATTTTGAACCATCAGTGAAATAAGAGGTGTAATACATCCAAATATATCTAAATTATATGTCAAAAATATTTTATTAGTGTTTAAGACAAACGCTTCATTTTTATGCCATAATCTGTATGATGTGGTATGTTTCCACTTGGCTGTAGTGACACAAGTTTTGGGGTATTGTTGTTGTTGTAATTATTTTTATTATTATTTGGTTTTAAACATGACTCATGATGTTTCTGTGTGCTGCTTATACAATGTTTCTTCTTTCCTGATGGTGACTATCTGTTCTCTATTTTTGGCTTGCTTTTCTATTGTTATTTCTAAATTGTGTTCATTTAGCTGACGACTGGAGGATCTGTTTAAGTAATACAATGATTAAAGAGTAGTTGCCATGTTTTGCTGTACATTAAATGTCTTAGGAGAAATAATGTTTATTATTTGGTCCTTTCATTTTATTCTTCTACAGTGTTCTTATATTATGGTACCCGTTAGGTATAAATCTGATTACAAAGCAAAAAAAAAAAAAAAAAAAATTCAAAATATCCTCAGGTGTCCCTGATGAGGGAGGAACTTTATGTTGTCAAAATCAAATGTAAGAAGGAGTAAAAGGCGATATTTGTGAAAATCATGGAAGACATAGCAAAGTTTCATGAGAATTCAGATGAGCTTAAATAATGCTTGTGTACATTGATAAGACAATATGCTTACTTTTTATTGTGGTTAAAAAGGCAAGAGCCTTCTAATGGATTGTCAGTGGAACAGCTTTTTAAAAAGCTAGTTCACTAAATGCCAGATAGTACCAGTTTAGGTGGTAAATAAATAAAGCAATATTCACCAGAATGAACATGGCAGAGGAGTCAAGTTTCTTACAGTCTGAAACGCTGGGGAGAAAATATCCACATTTTATTATTGTCTCCTCTGATATTTGCTGTTCTTCATAGTTAGTATTTATCTTAACAATGGGTTTCATATTGCTTTGACAAAGAGAAGATACAATGAAAGAAAATAAGTATCAACCATTTATAATGTCAGTTTGTTGTCTAAATGATAAATTGCAAGTATCCTTAATAAAGTTTACAATCCTTTTTTCTAAACACAAAATCTTATCTACAAAGAGATATTTGTTATTCTTTATTACACTTTAAGTTTCATACACTGTTCACTCATTAAATTCAATTTTACAAATTAATAACATTGTTGTATTTTTATTAATATAGTTTGATGTAATTGCTACTCCCTATTTAATGATAGCATAACCTTGCAATTAAACAATTTGCTTTAACCACAAAAGGTTTCCATGATTTTTTTTCTTTTTTTTTCAGTCCACTGAATTGTTGCCAAACTTTAGGTGAACTATTTGCTTTTTCACCACACTCTTCTCCTTTTATTTAATGCCCACTTAAGCAATTCTCCTGAATTTTGGATGTTTGATGGGAGGTTTGCAAGGTTCAAAACATTTGATTTGTTGGGCGCTGCCCTTTGGAAATGGAAAACACGTAAGAAAAAATAATGTTGTCTCTGAAGACTTGAATCAAATAGATGTTGTCTTTCATAGTCGATATAAACATATGAGGGCTATGCCTCTGCAGGATAGTGAGGAGATGCTTTATAGGACAATGATTCAAGTTTCTATTTTTGATGGTGGATGGTTGTCTTCTTTTAATTGTACCTGTCTTATAAAATAGGTTATGTGGTCTTTTACTACTAAGTTTTGTAATCTCTCGCTGCTAACTTGCGTAGTCATTCAAGTGTCCTGTCTGTAGTGCAATGTCTACTCATGAAATCTGTAATCAGCACCACTTGTATAATGGTTTGGAGAGCTGTGTCACATCGGCCTTACAGCCTATCTGACAGAGACCACTGCATATTTCTGAGGCTTTTCAGACACTCTCTCCTTGTATGTTGTCAGAGCTGCTTTATCCATGAAAAACCTTTTTCTCCCCTAGCAGCTTGAAAATCTTTACAGAATATTCCCCTTAGGAGAGGAGACTTGTACTGTGTGATGACAGCATCCATCAGCTCCTCTTCAGAAAAAAAACCCAACAAACCCCATAGTGTAGGTAACATCACACTGAAGAGCTTTCAGGAAATTCTTTACTAAAAACTGTCTGCCAGGTTGTTTATGCTATGGGGGAACAAATGGGAAAGAATAAAGCAAGAACTGACAAAGCATAAAGACCTAAATCTTGAAGATGTAAATCCGGTGTCTACCAGAGCTATGTGAAGGTAGCAAACCACATTCTGTTTCACCCTTACCTCTCCTGAAAACATCCTCTGCTAAAGCTGAGAAGGAAAACTCACCTATATGTCCAATTGACGATAACATTTGGTTATCTATAAATTCATTGCTATTTTACTTGTACCTATTCATATTCATAGTTCTTCAGTAGCCAACGAGAAGTAACCAAAACACATACATGTCAGCACAGTTTACCGACTCCAACGTGAAATGTTTGCTAATGAATAGGATGGGTTCTTAACTACTTTTTTCTGCCTTTTGTCCAGTTTTTACATCCAATACTGCATATTACATCTAGATTTTGATAATGTAAGGCACTACTTTGACCAAATTGCCTCTATGGGTAAGACAGAAACATTTTTTATTTTCTAGGGCAATTAATTAGGCATCTACATTGTCACTCCCACGCTTAAATTAATCTCCATATGTTCAGTTATCATAGGGGGAAAAAAAAAAGAAAGAAGAAACTGAAATGAAAGCTCATAGCCACAGCTCTGCAATGTATTTTTCAGACACCTAAATTTCTGTCAGCTTACTGGGAATTCATAACCTCTTTATTACATGCTTAGCTGATCAGCACACTTCATAATTTCCACACAAACAATGGCTCTGTCACTTTTCATCATATATTTAAAATAGAGGGGGAGGGGTGGAAAAAGAAGTGTCACTGATGAGATTTTAGTACTTTTATTCCATGCGGTTTAGGAGAGTTACTATTTACCATGAAATACTACTTTTGATTTAAATAGTACTTCTCAAGTTGCTTGTCTTGTGATATACTGTCTTTGGTTCATTTAACTTCTTGTTTCATTTCCTTGCTAATTTGGGAAAAAAAATCCATACCTGCTTGGTAATTTTTCAGAATTGCCAGAGTTATAATAGGTCTTGTTGGAGACCCTTTTAGATCACTTTTTAAATTAAGTGTCTTATGTGATGGGTGGACTCCGGTGAAAAAAGGAATATGGAAAGCACATCTGAACTACTGAAACCGTTTAACATGGGAAATGTTAAGAACTTGCAACTAATGAAACATAATCTGTGCTTATGTATCCTTGGCCTGATACATTTGTTTTCTTTATGCAACATTCTTGCATTTTAAGGCTTTAAGAGTGTTCCCAGGCAAAAGTTCCCGCCCTTGCCTACAGTGTTTCAGTTGCACAAGATTCAGTCTGTCTCATCAGTACATACGAGGGGACAGAATTTACTGTTGTATGGGGTCAGGCTGGGATGGAGTTACTTTTCCCTATGGCAGCTCCCCTGGTGCCATGCTTTGTGTCAGTGCTGGAAAGGTGTTGATAACACACCAGGGTTTGGCTACTGCTGAGCAGTGCTGGCACGGCACCAAGGCTGTCACTCCAGCATTGCCCCTCACCAGCAGGCTGAGGGTGGGCCAGTTCTTGGGTGGGGACACAGCCAGGACAGCTGACCCAAGCTGACCAAAGGGATATTCCACAATTTGTGGCATCTGCTCACCAATGAAAACTATGGGAAAGAGGATGGAGGCATTTGTTAAAAGGTTTGTCTTTTGGAGAAACCACTACACATATGAAATCCTACTTCCCAGGAAGTGATTGGACATCTCCTGCTGATGGGGAGTAGAGAAGAAATACTTTGTTTTCCCTTGCTTCTGCTCATGGCCTTTACTTTTGCTTTATCAACCCTGAGATTAGCTCAATTGTTTAGGGTGTGGTGCTAATAATGTTAAGGTTGCGGATTGATCCCTCTATGGGCCATTTACTTAAAAGCTGGACTCAGTGATCCTTTTGAGACCCTTCCAACTCAGAATGTTCTGTGATAAACTGACTTTTTCTGACCTGTGAGGTTTTTTCCACAGGTTTGTTTTTTTTTTTTTTATCCCTACCCTGCCTTGCTGAGGAAAGGGAGTGATAGAGTGACTTGGTGGGCACCCGTCATCCGGCTGCGGTCAACCCACCACAACCATACAGGCACAAATCTTTCACGCAGGGCTGCCCAGCTAGCAAGTCACAGGCTCAGCCCTCCTTCTAGGCTGGTGCACACGTGTGGTTAGGATGCTTACTATACAGGTCTGGCTGTGATAAGGAGTTTTCTTCTCCCAGCCTTTGGTAAGGAGTATGACAAACAAATCCTAACCTTCTTCAGAGGCAGTTGAACCATGCTGGTTCATTCTTTGTTCTACAGCACTTCAGTACTTAGTAGGTGCTTGAAACCCATAGTTTGAAGTACCCCATACGAACCCTATATGAACTTGCTGACATCAGGATTTCATAGTTTCAGTAAACAGAACCACATTGAGGAGGAGAGAGTTCAAGGCTTTACGTAAAGTTCTGCTTGATATGCCTTATTTGTGAGAGGAAAGTTCTGTGACTTTCCCATCTTTCAGGTTTCATTTTTAATTTCTGTGTTTTCTTAAGTCTTGTGATCTTATTTCTTATTTAGTTTAATGTTTTCTTCAAGCTACTACTTTCTTGTATTTTTATTTCCAACCGGGTCATTCATCAGGAGTAGCATTAGGACCATTAGGATGGAAGACTGGTTACTTGTAGCCACACCAGTGCTTTTTTTTTTCATTTTCATTTGTAGAGATTGAAGAAGGAAGTTGGAATTTAATCAGTTGTGTCTAAAAGTAGGCCCTCTCCTTCTCCTTCTCCTTCTCCTTCTCCTTCTCCTTCTCCTTCTCCTTCTCCTTCTCCTTCTCCTTCTCCTTCTCCTTCTCCTTCTTTCTCCTTCTCCTTTCTCCATCTTCTTCTCCTCCTGTCTTTCTCCCTTTCATCCCACGCTTCCTGCCTTCCTCCTTCTTTTTTTTTCTTCTCTCCTTCCCTGTCTGTAGAACCACTAAGGAATTCAGTAAGATTTCTGAATTGATTGTAACTATATAACTAGACATTAAAATAATTGTTCTTCTGTGTCAGGGCAAATAAAAAAGACATTTAGTGAGAAAATTTCCATGGAAACAATATTTCAGTGGCAATGAAAAATATTTCTCACCACAACGTGCTAAAAATAATTTCACAAATAACTTCATAAAATTGGACAATTTTTTTATTGATAGCACAGCAGGAAAAACCATTGTACTTTTCATCTGGAGGATAATATACCTCATTCTGAGTTCTGCACCACTAATTCTTTAATAGGATAACTTTGCATTTCCCAACTTGCTTTTTAAAGCCTATTCTGATGTTAGTTATTCCTATTCACCTAGACACAGGGATTACAAAGCAAAGTGGGCTACAGTGTGTTCTTGGTTGCTTGCCACTTCCCAAATTCTGCATTGTTGTTCTTTCACAGCAATCTTAAGATCAATTTCCCTGGAAAAGAGCAAGCAGCTTGTATCTGCACATTCATTGCTATTGCAAGGAAGCTATGCCTTCTCTTACCCTACTTACAATTTTTATGGAGAGAAAGGTTGATTGACAGTTCCTCTACAAGGTAGAATAAAGCAGTTAAATTGGATAAGCAGTCCTTTGTGAGAACTCTCATTGTACCGTATACTCTGCTGCTTCTATCATTGGGCTTTTGAAATTCCCTTTGGGATCTCAGTTTTATGTTAGTATCTCCAATAGTCATGTACATTCTTGTTTTTTGGTTTGTTTTTTTTCTGCATTTAATTTCCAAGTACAAATATAAAAGCATATATCTGGGATGATTTGTGTCTCTAATACTGCAAGGTGTACACAACTGGGTTGCAGACTGCAGCTCTGTTTTGTCTGTAAGGGTTGTGTGGTCATACTAGTTTTCCCACGGTGCTTCACTGTTTTAGTGAAGTAAAATTTCAGTGGAATTATCTGAATAGTTGGTTCGTGTAGCTAACTGAAACATTATAGTCATAGGGGAAAGAGTTAGTTTCTGTGGAATAAAGTAGAACTGTGCAGGTCAACAGATTTGTGCAGCAGGGCTTTGTGGTCGTCTGATGGGTCTTGTCTGACGAACAGACTGGAAGGCTTAGGACAGAAGGAGATAAAGTAGATACAAACACCTCTTCATTTTTGTCAGCCTATTTAAGGAGAAATTGTCTGCAAGAGCAGTTTGAAGGAAGAGGAAATGTTCCTGTCTTGTTGCTGACTGCTGGGCCCTCAGGGCTTTCAAGATGTATGGGCTTAGAAGTCCTGTATGTAGACCTGCTACTTATACAGCAATCTCTGACTGTGTCTGTTTTCTCCTTTGAGCAGGTGAAATTGTGTGCTTGTAAAGGTCATGCAGAAGAGCAATTGCTCATAATTATTTTGTGTTTGTTTTTTGTTTTTTTTTCCCTGAGAAAAGGTGTGTTTAAGCTAATGGTGGTAGTCGGAAATGGATCTTATGGGGACATAGCTGGGTTTTGGCTCCTAGACAAAATGTTAGGTAGCTGATCTGTGTTCTTAACTAGAAAAGTAGCACTTGGATTCCACCCAGGTGGTGGAGGTCTCACAATGGGAGTCACTAACTGCATCCCCTCAGTTACATGAGAGTGTTCACAACGGGGCACTTTATTGGGTGCTATAGTGGAGAACAATACAGGTTGTGTGGTATCTTCTCTGCCAAGGACCTGCTCCTCTGTGGCTATTTGTGAACCACTCCCAAGAGACGTATTTGCCAGATTAAGTGCCCTAAGACATGACCTGCAGAAAATTAGGGAAACTATCACAGTTCAAATATGTAAATACTTAAACACGAACAAAGCCTTTAGGAAGTTAGGGTTAATAGACCAAGACTACATCGTCTCCTCCAGTCATATGACAGTAAAGCAAATTTAATGTTCTTTTGAACATGAAACTATGGAAAAAAATAGTTTGAAATGTAAGATGGGACATGCAATATTGAAATAATGATGGCTTTGTCGTATTGATAAAATAATGATTCTACAAATCAATGCGTTTTTCTTCAATGTTTTATCCATCTATGTAGTAGCACTTACTTACTTTTAGATCAGTGTAACTGAAAGTTGAATATCTGTGACGTATTTGTGTACTAGTGGGAAAGAAAAGACCTAAAATTTGTATCCCGAAGAAGAAATTGAGACAGAACTCTGAAATGAAAGTTTGACCGAAATAGCAGATCGGAGGGGGAGTACGTACTCTTATTTACAAATTTCAGACAGAACGAAGTGAACACAAGAGCTGAGATCATTGAAAAGGGCCAATAGAGAAGTGAAAAGAAAATGAAGCCAGTTTTAAATGGAATTTTTAAGTAAGGTAAGGACAGCATGAAACCTTGTTAGCCATACTGCACAGGGTTTTGTGGCTGACAAAATAGATAGAGTCAGGACCCATCCATCTTGACAGCCTGAAATGCCTTTAGTCTACTGGTAGCCTTTTCTGTAAGAGTCAATTCTTTTTAAAAATAGTTCTAATATGCAGGTTGGTTTGATGTAAATATGTTCTAATTAGGTACATCTGCATTGATTAAATGACTTTAATTTCTTTGTGCTTTGAAGTTTTGTGACAATCTCAAAATTGGTGATCGTGCTTAAAAACACTTGCTTTGAGTGGACCATCTTCTCTGCACAGTGAATATAATAAATACCCTAAGCTTCAGCATTTGCAGTCAGAAGTCCTTTTAAACGGATTTTGGAATGTCAGATTGAACATACCCTCCTGCCTGTGATCTAAAGCAGTCACCCATGTGAAAGGTTTTCAGCCTCTATTTGTTTGTGCTCTTGGCTCCACTGGCAGTGTAGGTCTTGCACAGTTGATTTAAGCTGACTGTCAATAAGCAGTTTGCTACTGTTAAAGATACTGGTAGTGGCTTAAGCAGAATATGGAGACCATAACTTGGAAACCTTCAATTTAAGAAACTATTACATGACAGGTACCTTATATGACATATTAAATAGTATGTAGCATGACAGACTTGAAATGGGCTTGTAGTAATGAGCATTTTATGCAATAATTATCTCAGCTAGATGCCTTTCTTTGCGTTACCTGAGCCTAGATCCAGAAAGGCATGTATTTATGTGTGTCTTCACTGACAGCTCTTTTGACACCACTGGTGACCTCCAGCCAAGATCTAGCAGCCATTTACATTGCATATACCTAAGGTTTACTATAGCAGAGTGTAGCTTCATTCTGTAAGATGTGAATGTCCTCCCCAGGGGCTAACCTTGTTCCTGTGGAGTTTGGAAATCGGATCAATGCAGAAGTGCTATTTATAGGCTGCAAGCGTAGGTAGTTCATTCCCAAATATGGAAATTCAAACTTGCCATTGCCTGTCACCTGTGTTGTCTGTTCTCACCAGCAGAGTTCTGCTAGTGGGCATAGGTCCGGCCTGAGTGTGCTCAGAGGTACTGGTAAACTCGCAGGACTGAGGGAGTCACTGGAATGCATAAATTAGGAATTGGCTCCCAAATCATCTAACCCACTGCACGTGTTCAGAGAACGCTACTGAAGAAAACCTACTCTAAACCCCAGCTGTGATGGTGAAAGGGTCCCCTTTAACAGCTAACCTGATGGTTAAACCTCTCACCTGCTAGACAGGGCACACGACTCTGGTTTCCTTTTGTAGGAGATTTCAACCTGCTACTTCCTGGTGAAAGATCAACCACTAAGATATTTGGTGTTGGGTGCTTGTAGCCTCTTCAGATGAAAAATAAGAGTGAAAAGTCATTCTGTGGAAGCGCAGTGTTGACCTGGGTGAGCCCACATCCAGGGCGCCAGCAGCGCTGGCGGGTGCCCGAACATATGTTGTGACTCTCCTCCCAGGCTGGTAAGGAGGGCTCCTTCTACTTGGGCTGCTTCAGTTTTTCAACTCATCCGTTCTTCTCACAAAGGATATGAGACTTTTCCTTGTCCTGTGTTTCCCAGAAGTGGCTTTCTTCAGTTCTTGTCATGACGAGAGGATTTTTAATTTGTTTTTAAAGTATTCTGGAATATTACTATTATTTGGGACAGGTTGGTTCTTTTCCTTATATTTATATAAATAAGTGGTGAGTGTTTCATTCAAAACCAAAATAAAGCTGGGAGAAAACACAGTCCAATCTAAATGAAAGGGTTGCAGGCACTATTAACTCTCCTCCAATGTGGTGCAGATGTTGCTTGAGGGAGGTGGGTCAAACATTTCTAGAGATCTAGCTCTCCTCAGCACAGGCAAATACTGCTAACTGGTCCCAGTGCTGCTTACAATTGTTTTGGTCCTCAGGTGCTGGCAGCATTTAGAGCCTTGGGGTAAACAAAGCTGCCAGCATTTTCAACACTGTTATCTACTTAGAGCAGACCTAATCAACACTGCTTAAAATGCTAGAGGCCGTCTGTGCTCTGTTCGTGCTATAGCTCCCAGCTTTACTGAGTGGACAAATCAGTCAAGATTTTAGGTTTTGAGGTGGTTTAGAGCCTTTTCAGCTTACAGAGTGTAGTAACACATTTAGCTACTCCTTAAGAACCAGGATGATGGTGAGAAGCATAGGAGGTTTGGAAGGAATGAGAGGGGTGTCATGCGGTGGGCCCTGAAGAAAACCTGATCATAATCTTTATCCAGGCAGGAGGCTGCTATCTCAGAATTGCCATCAATCATCATCAATGATGTAACACAAATCTTCTATTATAGCAGAATAAAAATGATTATATATATTTTTTCAATTAAAAGTTAGTAAATGAACAGCTCTTCCTAACCTTAAGCTAGATAATGAACCAGACTGCATACGTACAGTCTCGTGGATTTCAGTTGGAGCAAACACACTTTCACAGTTTTAAACTATAGATGACTTTATTAAAACTTTTTATTTGCGTTCCCTGTGTCAAAGTCTCAGCTACTGTGACATAAATCATATTTTGATCTGTAAACCCTCACATATGGTGCTTTGCACTGTAAACCACTTTTTTTTTCAATATGTGTTGTACTGCAAAGTAGAAAAAATCTTTTTAAGAGTCAGAGATAAGGAAAAAATATTGTTATAAAGCACAACTGGAAAACTGCATGGTGCCTTCCATTGTGCCTCACATGACATAAAAGTATATTTTAACGTAGGGTAATAAGGGCAGAAAGCTTACTGAAGACCTTTGGTAATGCCTTGACTGTCTGACTTGCTATGTTTGCTTTGTTTTTGTCTTACTTTTACTTACTTTTTAATATTAATGTATTCATCACTTTTATTTTAAGCTTTAGTTTCCTTTATGCTATTTGTGTATCTTTCACACAGTATTGTGTCATAGTATTATCAGAGTGTAAACTTTAAAGGCTTGAGTGTAAACTTTCAAGGCTTGATTGGAATTCTTTCTAGTTTTTTAAGTGAGATTCTTGGGGAAACTCTCAGTTCACTTCAACTGGCATTTCTCTTTCAAGTTTAGGATAACATTCCTAAAAATGGAGATTTAGTCTACACAGAAATTATTTGTCGCTGACCTTTTGTATTGCTAGTCTGCCAAGTTCAAAGTACTGCAGAGTTGCCTTATTTTCTCTTCAAGTTTAATTTGTTGCTAAGTTCCCGCCACCGTATATGGTGTCATTGTTTCACTTATTCTATGTACTTTTGTGTTCTGACTAGATTTAGTGCAATGATTGAAAACAGAATAGTTCTAAGCATGCTTTGTGGGGTACTAAAGCAGTATTTAATTTCTGGCAACATATTGTAGGTATTATCTCAGCTGTGTTGCAAAAATACTTAATATGGGTAGGAGGAAGGAAGATGAGAAAGAGGCAATCTTGCCCTCCCTTATATGGTTGTAGAAGACAGACAAGGGTGTGGAAGGAGCAAATAACATCTCTTTTATAGCCTGTGTAAAGATTTTGGTAAGACCACAGGGAAGCTGCTGTCAATTTGCTCATCCTGAAATAGATGTTGGAAAACAATGGAGAAGTGGGAAAAAAGGTCACTAGCTGGTCTGATGAATATTTTACCTGCAAAAATGTGCACCAGTTGGCTTCCCCTCCGCCTTTATTGACACAGCAACATTATCTCAGGAAGATGCTGTGAGTAGCAGAATGCTTCCATAAAAACCCTTGAGCACCCAGAAGGTTGAGCAACTGACTTGTTCTTCCATGCTTTGCAAAAAATTAAAATTAAAAAAAACTAAGCATGGTTCCAAACATGGAGATCTTCCAAAGGTAAGCTTTGGACAGCACAGATCATGGAAAAATTTCAGGAAGAGGAAGGTGTGAACAAAAACTGGGTAGGGTAGTAAAGGTGCAGTGAGGTAGTGAGTTTTAAATAGGGCTGGAAATCAAAGAAAGATGCTTGGCTGACAATGAGTGAAGTACAAAACAACATTAAAGAATGTAAAAGTTGAAAGAGGCACAAAGATAAAAGACATGAAGAAAGAAGCCAAAGCTAAGTATAGGGACACAAAGGGTCACTTGAAGTTTTACAGTTCTATTACACTTATTATTTATGTTTTTTACCCTGTCAGAATCTCCATCTCTTCAGTTGTCTAACTTTTCAGTATTTTTCTCCACTTTTATTTCCTTTTGGAATAAGTTATATATTAAACATTAATTTCAATATATTTGTGTTTAAAGCTACTAGGAAGTACCAATTCTACTCCCTCTTTTCCCTATTCTGATAGTGGAAGAGAACTTAAAAGCAATTTTTTTCTGTCTGTTCATGAAGCCAAAATGAACAAGGTTGAGATCTGAGACTTGTGACTCAGAACCTGAATAGCAACTTCTTTTTAGCTGCGAAAAAAAAATACATTGATCTGAGACTTGGCTTGGCAGGTTTTACATTTTCATTAAATATTGATACTCAAACATCATCTTTGTTTACACTGCATGCTGCTTCCTCTAGGTTTTAAACAAGGTGGATTTTTTGCAGATAGTGTTGAAGTCAGAAGTTCATAACAACTTACTTATATGTGATAGGAGTTTGTCAGTGTATTTTGAACAGTATGGATATATTCTGGTATTGTTAATGACGCTTAAAAGCTGTGGGGGTTTTGATACCAGATTTCTGATTCCAGTCACTTTAGAGATGCTTTTAATTAAATCATAGTCAAATAAATAATGTGCATAAATGTCATGCTAGGTGTGGTCAATGCACTAGGATGTGAGCACTGAGGACATCAACATTTGAAATGGATTTAATCTGCAGTCTTGTTCCAGTTGTTTGTATTGTGTTTGCTTTCTAGTGAAACATATTCTTGGTGATTTAAATGAAAAAAATTCCTTGTGTGTATAGCTCTTAGGTTTGATTTTCCTGTTTTCAATAAATTAATAAACTTTCTTTTGGAGTTGTATCAGAGTCCAGAAGGACTCTGCAGGCAGAAGGAAGGCAGAAGGAAGGCTGAGAGGAAACAATTTTAAGGTGTCTAGAAGTACCATTTTTAGCTATTGTGAAGATAAGCAAGGTCCTGCTCGTATGTTTAGGTTCCCAAATCAGGGTCAGATCCTGCCTTGAGGTTGTTACAACAGGCAAGTTGGCTGCTGTTGGCTATTGCTGTCCGGCGGATGGATGTGCAGGAACTGCACAACTGAAGTCACTTGTAGCATGACTGCGAGCAGATTTCACTTGGGGTAGAGTGGAAAGGGGAAGAGCTGCCTCCATTTTACTTCCCCATGTTTCTTCTAATGAAATCACAAGAGAGAGAATTAAATCAGCACTTTTTTACTTCTCAGTGATATCAGTACCCTGCGAGTTCATGGGAATGTAAAGTTCAGGATGCCTACACAGTCAGCGATTCGAGAGGCGGTGCGTGTGTCACGGTGATAAAGTTTGCGTGTTGCTAAATCAGCATAGATTTACGTGGTTCTGACTGCCACACAGATGAGAGCATGGAGCTGTATCATGAATACCTACTGCAAGGGTGTATGACACCAAAAGCATGTTAGAAGGCAGAGGCATATGCAACTGCATTTTACATCTTCCCACAGCCACCCACTCAGAGCTCTTCTTGCTTCCACTGTGTGCATACAATAGTTTTGGCTTAACCTATTGTCATCTGCAGCACTAGAGACACCTATGTCATATCACATATAACCACTTCTTATATATAGAAGATCCTGGCAGATGTTATCCACTTACTAAAAGCAAGCTGGTTGAATCTGCTGCAGTTTCAAGTTACTGAGAAACACGCAGATTATACAACTGAGAAACACGCAGATTATACAATCACAGCCTCCTACCACCCTCCTTTCAGAAGGCACTTGAATTGCTCCGGCCATCATCCACTTTCTGCACTCTGCTGGACTGGATTCACCAGTTTTCCCTAAGAGGGCAAAACTAATTCAAGATACAGAGATACATGTTAAGCAAGCTTGATGGACTATTGGAATAATTTATCAAAGGAGAGAGTGGATTTTCTGTTCAGCTCTTACAGACTGTTTTTCTATCTCATAGATACTACAGTTCAATCAGAAGCTCTATCCAGAAATTAGTTGGATTAAAATTGACCTAGATTATCACTGAGAATATATTTGTTTTGTAAACAGAGCCCACAGAATAATCTGCTTATATCTAGCTGCAAAGAATAGGTAGGCATCAACGTAGTTTAAATAAAATAAATCTAAACATAAATGCAAACTTCAAAAATCACCCTCGAAGTCAGTACACCTATTCTGGTGTAAACTGGCACAGGTTTGCAGTGAATCACAAGCAAGTCATAAATACTGTTGCAAAAAGAAAGAAGTCGTATGGAATACTGATATCAAAAGCAAGGAGTAAAGGTGAGTTACTATTACCAGCTCATTTTGTTTACCACAGCAATGACTGGCTATTGAGGGAAAAAATTACTTGATAGTTTCTCATGAATAAGTTTTTCCGTTGTATCTTTTATGCCCACACATAGCAATCAAAGATGCAATGAGCTGTAAAATGGTTTCTGAGATTGCATGCCACTGGCAGGCTCAGGGCAGAGGTAGGTGCGTACCTGCTGCTGCCTGGGGCTGAGCTCTGTGGGGCTGCCATGCAAGGTGGGATGCCAGGACATCCTGCTCTACAGGGGCTGCTCCTGCCCTGGGCTCCAGATTGGACCTTAGGACCCATCACCAGCACCAAATCTGTTTATCAGTGCTAACAGAAGCCTAACATTTGAACGTCAATTGTATCAGTCAGCAGATCTGAGAAAAGCAAGAGAAAGAAGGCTGAGTGAAGCCTGGATGTCCTGTACTAGGAAAAATGGGCAATAAATGAATTATCTTGCACAGGAGTCACGGAAGTCTGGGCTTCCAAACAGAGAGGGAATGGGTTGTTGAGTCGGTCTTTCCGCTGGACTAAATAACTGGTACAGCTCATGCCCTAAAGACCACCACCATCCCTTCCACTTGGTATGTGTCTGACAGGGGGAGAGGGAAAGGCAGGGTGAGAGCTGAGGTATCATGCACAGAGCAGACAAATCTAGCTTGTCTGTCATCAATTCCATGTTCTCGGTTTATTTGCATGTTAGCCTTCAGCTCTAGGTTGTTTGTTTGGGGTGTTTGTTTTTCCCCATTTTGTTTGACACTGCTGAGAGCTATCTTGCATCTGTTTCTTAAGCTGGATGTTTTGCGGTGAGAGAATCCTCTCTGACTGGATGTAACATGCAAACTCAGCAGCTCAGCTTTTCTTCTTCTCATGCTTTCCTGAAATGTCAGACAGCAGCATTCAGATCTGTACAATGACAGGGCAGGAATCAGCCTGAAAAGAGATGCAGTTCTAGTTTCTTTTCAGCTGAGTGACTATGTGTTTGGTCACTATTAACAGTGAATTAAACCATGTTTCTGTAAGTGTGTGTGAATTGTGCCACCCTGACAGAAGTAAGGTATGGAAATTAATGTACAAAGCCAGCTTGACCACTGCTCTTCAACAACGCAAAACTGTTTGATTAATCTGGGTTTACATGGCTTCATATTGCCAAATAAAATAAAGCTCGATTTGATAAAAACTGATATATCAGATAATCATTTAAAAGTTATAGCAGGACACATTTTCCTGTATTATCTGATTGTCTGCATGTTTCCCTACTCTTAGAAACGCATCCTAAGACATGTGATAGCAATGGGAATTTCAGTTACTGTGTGTATTACTGAAGAGATCACACAATTTTCTTTATACTTTAGAGAAAAACGTGTTCAGAAAGCAGTGCTAGATTTGAGAGATTATGAAAAATATATTTATAGCAGTTATGTTTGACTGGCATAAACTGTATAATTGATCGATGCCCAAGGAGAACACTCCTCTCTTCTGGCACGATTGACCTGTCATAATAAAAGCTATGAGGAAAGAAGTGAGACTTGAGCTGACACAGAATTGTGAGTTTGAGTGACCTCTGAATGTTCAATATGGCTTTGTCTACAGCAGTATACAGTAAGTCATACATAAATTAGTATCATTTCTTGATTGCAATAAGTTCTGTGATCTCTACCCTCAGACATGAAGTCCACAGTTTGTGGCCTCTCCAGGGTAGCATGGAGGAGAGGAGAGGGAGCTGGGTATAAAATGAGACCACAGTGCATGCTCATAGGCAAAAAAAAAATTCAAGTTACTAAGACTTCAATGGCTTTAATGGTTTCTTTAGTCCTGAGCCCTGCTGCTAGAAAGAATAGAGAAAACATGCATTGACTGAGGATTCATTTTGCAGATGTGTGAATTCTTTTCTGCAAAATGCTGTTTGATCAGTTTTGACCGCACCTTTCCTGTCTTCTAAAAAAAGCTGAAAATACAAATGAGGAATTGTGGTTAGAAACTGACAACACTTATTTGGTTGCATGGTTACAGGCTGTGAGCATTTAATGTCTGTTAGGGTAAATGGATTTACATTATTATCAGCTCTCAGTGTTTTGTGAGGTTGTTTCTAGGTACAGTTTCTAGAAGCTGTTGTGTAGGTGAACAGAGATTTAAACTGCAATTAATGTTTTGCTGAACAACTGCTGAGTTTGATCAAAAAGGAAAAGGAATGACTGAAATAGTAAGTAACGTTCTATATGCTGGAAATGAGAATAATGTTTACCTCTTAGTGTAATTTTGTTGGGGCATTAATGGGATTTGGCTCTGCATTTTTGAGGGAAAAAGGGAATGAAAGATGTCTTAAAATAACAATTGCAGAACATAAACTGTGCAGAACTGCCCCTGGATATTCTTAGTATCTTGCACCCTGATAACAGGGCAGAGTTACCGTATCTTTAGAGCATACCTGCCCTTTAGGTTAACCCGGTTTGGATGTGCTTGGCATTCAGTATACATGATACAGCTGCTTCCACTTACAAGTATTTCACAATCTGAAAATAAAGTAAGTACCTTCAAAAAAATGGTCACAAAGAGCAATGTCAGAAGTTTGGCACTTGAAATGCAGTGTAGGCTCAGGTGTCTGTACTAAATAGAATAAATTAAAATAAATAATATAGAAATGGACCTGTATTACCTGAACAAGGTCCTCAAATTATTAATGAACCTAAGTTTCCTGGAAAAAGTCCCATGCAGGAACATGCAGTTTGGTAGTTAACACAATATCCTGTGAGGGGGAAGGGGTTACTCAGCTTCAGCTCCCCCCCGGGTGCATTGCAGGAATAAAAAGTAATGTAAAATTCAGAAAGTTTCCTGGAAACAGATGATATAGTAATCCTTCAAACAAAATGCTGTTGATTTAGACACAAAATGGAGCAGCAGCTGAAATGAAAGTGAGGCAACAGGACAAAATGTCACAAACACTGCTGTGTAAATCCTAATGGTATTCCCAGATTGTTCTTACCCTCATTGCAGTCACTGATAAGTTCGTTGGCTGCTCTCAGAAGGATGAATAGAAGCAGTCTGGGTGTGTAAGTACCGAACCTGTCTAGCAGAACTTTACTTCTACATTGGCTTTGATTTATGACAGTTCAGACTATACAAAGACTCACTAGATCCCTAAAATTTGCTTGCTAGCAGGGAAAATGTTGACTTATTATCCAGTTGTCATAATGTGTTCAACCACACAGCTGCCGGACTTGGGATGAAGGTATCTATCTATTCAATCGGTCTGTAGAGAGACAATAATGGCATGGCACTACTCTAGAACTGTCCTCTCATTCTTACTAGCACAGTAAATGGAGCATGAGCCTTTTCTCAGACAGTCCTAAAAGGGCATTTTTGCAGCAGGCCATTATACTGTGCAAACTGGTATAACACTCATTGACTGAAATAGAAATAGGCTGATTTATGCAGAAGGTGTCATTTGAAAAAGAAAATCTTCTTGCAGAAGTCTGCATTGCTGCAAAACTCTCGGGAAAAAAATGCAAGCAGGCCAATAGAAAAAAAAAATCCAAAACATTTTAAGATTATTACATTAATTTTGCAAAGTATCAATGTACATACTGCTAAAATGAGTTGTAAAAGATGGGCTAATGACAAAATGATATATTAGATGATGGAATTAAAACCAGGTGCTTGCTACATTAAGAACACTTGATAGTTCAACATCATCATCTATATATTTATCAGCATAGTGACTGAGATGGCATGTAATTTGCTTCTGAAAGTACTCTCCTGCAATCCTTGGGTCTTCAAAAGCCATTAAAGCAAATTAGCCACAAAAATCTAGAGATCAAAAATAGGCTGCCAAATAGCTGGGCATGGATTTTCAAACCCAAAAGTACAGCACAACCAGATAAAAATCTTAATGTGTCCCTGCAGTTGCAATCCATGGCAAACATCAGGCCTGGCAATGGTTATATTACAATTGAAATCTATGCAGAAAATCTTTACCTTTAGTAGACATTGCACATTAGGTTCAGTAAAAGTTAATGTTTTAGGTTTTTTTTAAAGTGGCAAAAGAGTTTTGTTTGGTTGGTTGGTTGTGTTTTAGAGTAATCCAGCTGTTACTGGTACTCAGCAGAAAATGGATGTAGTTTAGGAAAGTTTGTCTGCTTAATCTAGCTCTGGTATATATAAGCATGCTTGTCTGTGGAGTCTGCAGTATTAAAGACGAAAAACATTTGGCAGAGAGGAGTTATCTGAAAGGGAGGTTACAGACTGCATAATGTCGGTAAAGAAAGCTCACACTGTTTATGTCTGCACCATATGGCCCATGTGTTTACGAAGTAGTTCAATACTTATCTCATTTTTACCCAACATTCTCTTCCTCTTATTCTCGTCTTCACTTCCTTGTTTATTTTTTCTGTTAACATCAACAGCATTGTCCATGGATGAGGCAGGCATGAGAACTGGAGCTTCATACAAAGTTGTAATTCCCCTTACTGATTTTTTTAAAATTATTTTTGCGATAGTCAGCATCTTGAACTACTCAGAAGTGCATACAATCTTTAAACACGTGAACAGAAATTCCTCAAGCCCAGCTGGTAGCTGGGTTCACTGGAACTATGCTAAAAGGGTATAGGACCACTCATGCCTAAAGAATGAATCCAGAGGAGCAAAAAATGTTGTGCTAGATTATCACTGGATTGGGTTGACAGTGAGCAGTTGGATGTTAAGTGGTCAACAGTGAAGTTTAACAAAACCATCGTCCAACTGCAGATGGACACTGATTCAACCAAATCATGTTTGGTTTATATGCTTCTATGTGCTTATGTGATGATACCAGGAGCCAGCCAAAGGAATAATGAAATCCTGTTGCTGCTGCATTACTGTCCTTGCCTAAGAACTGTTGATTATATTTACTATCTCTACCCTGTCTTATATCAGATAGTTAAGATATACAAACAGAAACTGTTTCATACTTCCCTTGTGTAATCCCATGGGCCTCCACTGGCACTGCTAAGGCTGCTGAGAGAGGCAGTATTGGAAGTACCAGAAAGATGGAAACCTGTGCTTTTAAACCTATACATGCATACCTGTTTTCGCACTTGCGTATACATCCTGGCACGTGTGAGAAGATGTATCAGGCTGACAGATGAAAATACATTTAGCAGCATCAAACTGTTCAGGATTGAGGATGAGCCAGCAGAATGCTCTGCTTGCAAGGAAGGCCATTAGCATCCTGGATTGTGTTAACAGGAGCACAGGCAGTAGATACATGGAACTGATTATTCCCTTTTACTTGTAGATATTTCATCCAGTTTTAGGCCTCCCAATACAGGAAAGACATCATGAGCAACTTCAGCTGAGGACCACCAAGTTGGTTGGGGCTGGACCACCTGGCCTGTGAGGAGAGACTAAAGAACCACGGCTAGCTCAGCCTACTCAAAAGAAGGTTTCAGAGAGACATAACAGCTGCCCTCCACAGTGCTCAGTACCTACAAAGCATCAAGAAGACCGAGCCAGGCTCTACATGGTGGTGCATGGTGGGTGGACAAAAAACAGTGGCAATTTATCAAAGGTTTCTGCCTAATAAATTTTTTTTTTTACCTTGGGGACGGTCAAGTAGCATTTGCCTGCAGAGGTGGTGCAGTCTCCATCCTTTGCGGTTTCCAAGGCCTGACTGGATATAAGGCTCTGAGTACCGCAGTCTGATCTCAAAGGTGAATCCATTTTGAATGAGAGTTTGGACTATAGACTTCCTGAGATGCCTTTCAACCGGAATTATTCTGTGATTTTATGATTCTTTGATTCTACACGGATGAACACATTTCCTACACTGAACTCTAAATTAAGCCCTACTTAAGCAAAGGAAAAATGGGAGACTATTCTGCCATTACTTGTGCTCTTGCTGTGGTTACAAAGGTAAGATGTTTCTCAGAGGAAATTTCTCTCTGAGCAAACATCTATATCTGTGTGCTTCTTGCACCACTGAAAAGGTAAGAATGATGTTAAGTGCTCAAGCTTGCTCAGTGAATCTGTGGCAGAGGGAGTTAGCTCAGGTCTCTTGAGTGCCATTCTATTTTGAATTTAGTTGTGAAGACATGGTCCTCACAGATTTTCAATTCTCTTATTCTATAATATACACACTTGTGCTCAAAATGCCCCTTTGAAAACAACCATTTTTAACTAAATCTGTTGCTTTAGTAAAAAGGTCTTCATTCCTTTTTTTTTTTAATATGTAGACTGTTTCAGCAATAGGATCAAATCATGTTCTCTTTTAGAGAAGGGCTAACTTATTGTGTCAATCATTTATGTACCCTCATCTGTCATAGCCATGTCATCAAAAACTTGCTTTCAATTTATTCTAGCTCTAGGTGAGAATCGCATTTATTTATGGCTAGTTATTAGAATAGTATATGCACTCCAAACAGGACTGGTGTCTCATTCGTTGTAGATGCAAATGTGTAGAAAAGACTCTTCTGCCTGTGGAAAGTTTTCATGATTAGCTAGATGTCTGGTTATTAGAGACATATGATATCCATATTTCGACTAAGCCAAGCCTTTAAATTCATCAGCCGGCACTCCTTAGAGGTGGCTCTACGTCGAGGTCTTTGGGTTCATACATGCTAACCTCTGTTTACGTTCAAAACTCACTGAAAAAAACTCTCTTCACCTCACACCCTCTGAAAACCATATGCCACAAAACAGAGTGCAATTGTTCCTTGTCTGTTAACTGAGTCCTCTTCAGTGATGTGAATCACCTGTCTCTTCACCAAAACTCCAGTAATACTCAAAGTCTTGCAATTTACCCATTCTAGTATGGAATTCGTTTCTTCTTTCAGCCACCCTCGTGTCAGTGCCTGATTACCTGACAACTATTCCTGTCCATTTTACTTTCATCAGGGAAATAAGAGATAGCATGGACAGCATGTTTCTGTTCTGCCTGGAATCTGTAGAACCTCCTCCTCCCAAATGGTTGGCCTGCTGAGATGAAGAAAACCATCGTTTGTCATTGTTTCTTCTTCTTCTTCTCATTACAGCGTCATCATTTCTTCTTGTTATTATTACAGCTGATCCATAACACTTTCTATTCTATTCTGTTGTCCTGTTCATTGCCACAGAATGAGTTTTCTCCTATTTGCCTCATCAGGTATTTGGTCCTATTCTTGTAAAACCTATCACAGAAGAACAGAGATCAGAATAATCTAATTACCTTATCAAGAGTACCATGTTGAGCCCTATGCTACTCTATTGAGGTGACTACTGTCAACTAAAATAGGTAGTAGGTTAATGCTGGCTTAAACACAAGTTTTTACAGCGCAATAGAGGTGCTCTGCTAATATATGATACCTCATTCAACTTCCAAGATACCTGACGGGATCTTTCTTTTCTTTTTCAATTTGAAGAATGGTTGCTACCCAAACTGAAGAGAGCTGTGATAATAAGTACATTTGTTACAACACTTCATGGCTTCTGTCTCAGAAATTTACAAAGTCATTATGGAGAGCTATGCTAAAGAATTTCACCATGTACTTTGCTTTCAGTGCAAAATAAGTTCAAAGTTGCAATTTCGTTTGCAAACTGGTTGATTAGATTAACCACTCATTCAAAGAGTGTTTAGGCAAAATAAAACTTGCTATTTAGTGGTGCTTTTTTTTTGTCTATGTGGACTTTTTCATGACAGCAGTGATACTGTTTTCTGGATTTTGTTATTGAAGACCTCCACCTGAAATTCAAATTAAAGGCAATGTGTAACAGAATCATACTATGTTTAAAGACTAAGGAAAGCAAGAAATTATTAGAATGGTCCTGGAGATTACTTTGATGTCCTGGTTGGAGAGAGGGAAGGGATGGAGAAGAGGGAGAGGGGGCTTTCTTTACATGGAATTATAGGCATTGAAGATGAACCCCCAATGGGACAGTGTAGCTAAAACCTCTGGTGTGGCTCTTAACAGTAGAAACAAACCCCATTGCCATCACCTCGGTGCTGGTGCAAGCAACTTCTACTGGAATCGTGTATCCATTTCATGCGTCCAGAAGTCAAGAGAAGTGTTGGAAACTGAGAACAAGTGAAAGGAATTGTTATTGGGAGTGTGATAAATGTGTTAGCAAAGCAGTTTTCAGCAGACGCCTTGTCTGCATTTGAAGTAAAACATGTCCTGAATTAATGAACATGTTGGTTTGGGGTTTGAGGGTTTGTTTTGTTTTGTTTTGTTCAGAAAAGATAATTAGATATCAGAATTATTTACCAAGGTGGATTCTTCATCACAAAAGCTTAAATATAAGATAGTTTTTGAGAAGGTTTGTTTGGTTTTGGTTTTGTTTTTAAACGTGCTGTAATTCAAACAGGAACAATTTGGGAAAAGTCCGGTAGCCTAGCAGGGATCAGAAATATGAGTCATTACACTTAGTGGACTGCTAGACAACTCCTAGCCTGCATAATTCCTAATTATACTAAGGAGAAATGTGAGGGTAGAGAGAGATGTTAATCCTGTTGCCACTCAGCTCACAGGGGTGATGGATCTGATGGATAAGGAGATCAGCCACTAATTTCTATTGTTACAAAAACAATGGCAAGTATTAATATTTCATCATGGGTCTGAGTGACATTGCATGTGTTTTTCTCAGAAGCAAAATTCTTGAAAACCAATGACTGGAATTTTCAACTTTTCTTAAAACAGAAAAACCAATATCTTCCTAACCTTCTCCTTTCAAAGACACACTTGAAAACAATGCACAGTTTCACCCTGAAGGCTCAGAAAGTGATAGATAAAAGTATGCACCTACATAATTTAAAAAAAAAAGTTGGTTTTTTTTGAGAGCAGCTTTTCATAAATTTTACATGGTTGAGGTTGGTAGTGCTGTCACTAACACACTCGATTAATACACTGATCTGGGTACTCTAGACACGTGCTTCTTTATCTGTGGAGAATGTGGAAAAGAGCAGATGCCCCCCAGTTCAGATCACATGAGCAGGACATGGCTGCGGCTCAACAAAGTAGTCATTAATCCTGAAATCACTTAAGATTCCTAGTAGGATTTTTTTTGTGTTTTTTTTTTTATTTTTTTTTGTTTGTTTTTTTTTTTTTTTTTTTTTTTTTTTTTTTTTTTTTTTTTTTTTTTTTTTTTTTTTTTTTTTTTTTTTTTTTTTTTTTTTTTGTTTTTTTTTTTTTTGTTTTTTTTTTCTTTTAATGCCTGTGAAAGTCATTCAATTGTGAATTACAGTAAAAGGCTCCAAACAAAGTTTCTAAATTATGCTGGGGCTGCAAGCATCCAATAACAGTGGGAGACAAAGGATGGGTTCTAACAGGAGGAATAGGCTCCTTCCAGCACTGCCTGCTGCCTTACACCACCTTCTGTCCTTAATGGTGTTGACTTCACCTAGGGCTTGCCATAAAAACTTGCATAACAGCAGTCATTAAGTCTGACTGGGTCCAAAAATTTTCACTGCATGTTTGGTTCTTATGCTCCAACCTGGACTCATAAACTAAAGCAATGGCTTCCTAAGGCTGTTTAGTAATTTAACAAGGAGCCAGTTCTTAGGAATGTAGGCTCCCTAGATGAGTTAGGGACCTACGAGGTGTATGTGTCCTTAATTAATAATCAAGATAAACTAATGATGAGACCTGAACCACAAGCACTTTATTTGGTCCTTTACTATTGCTAGAGAAAATATTCCGTCCCTTAACTCACTGAGGTGACAATGCACTGAGTTTTAATGCTGTGTAACTCGTAATAATAATTTCACATGTTGTTTCTTTTTTATTTCTCTTTATTATCTTTGGTTATTAAATATGTAATTTAAAAAATTTAAGATATTTCAAAGAATTTTTTTTTAGGAAGGGATAGCAATTTAATTCAATTTTACTTTTCTGACTTGTTAATTTCCAAATGTTTTCTGAATGTTTTGGAGTTATTTGAGTGCTTTTTTTGTTTGAGTAGACATTTTTAATTCTCATCCATTGTGGGTAGGCTCTATCTTGATATACTCAGAGTTGTACATAGTTGTATGCTCAGAGCTAGCAAAGTCTGAACAATTTATTTTGTACCATTACTTTCATATATATAGATATAAAAATATATCTATAAAAAAGTCGTTAGTTAGTAATTGAAAACTAATTGAAACTACTCCAACTGGAAATGTGTAATCCCTAAAAAGCAGTCTGACCAGAAGATAGCTTTGGACCTGCAAATTGATAATAGGAACATGAGTTAGTCAAAGCGAGTAAATCAACCTCTGTGTAAGGTACAATAAAATATCTTTAAAATGTGTTAAATCTCAAAGTATATCCTTAGTCAGCCAAGCTTGTGAAAAAGCTGGGAGGAGAGAAGCAGTGGACTTACACAGAGCAGTAATTATATGATATTCCATCTTGCTTAAAGGTCAGGTCCCTGGCCTCATGTCCAATCACCCCAAGGTTTTCAAGCAGAGCAAGACAATGAGGAATCTGCTCTTAGTACAATCTAATCCCTGTTGTTACAGTCTCCTACTCCCTTCCCCTTACAGCCACAAAATGCTAAACCAGGAATAGACAGCTTTTACAGCACTCATCCCCACGATTCTGCCTAAGAGAACTGTCTTAACTGGAGGTTTGGATTATGAGGAAATCTGAGCCCCAGCCTTATGGATTCATCCTATTCTGGGCTGGTGGAGTGGTCCTCATGAATCTGCTGTAGTCTCGGGCAGCCAGAGAAACATTATTCCCAAGGTGGTCCCAGACTGAGCAAGATCAAAAAGGAGATTTAAGAGCCTGTTCTAGTGTAAACCATGATCACAAATAGCTCAGAGTTCTTCAGGAATGTGGAAATATCTGAATTGCATCCCCTGGAAGCATTCAAACTCGGACAGTTTCTTCCATGTAAAGGCAAGATGCCGGAGAAGAGCTTTGAAGTCAGTGCACCTTTTTTTTTTAATGCAAGGAGTATTATAAAGTGTCAGTTTTGCCAGTGTCTGCTTCTGCCGGGAAAAGGTGCCACCAATATTTCTGTTCCTAATCCCAGGTTCTCCCATCCTTTCCTGATTGCAGGCACAGCTGACCAGCGTAGTCTGATGCTTCCTTCTTAGCAACTGCTGCAGAGCTGCCTTTCTATGACTTTAATACCCATTTGTTGTCCCTGTCTCTGCTACTGTGGATAACTTACTCCCTCACCTGTATGTGGAACTTGCCCCAGCTATAGTGCCACTGAATATATTCTCATTCTTAAAGTTGAGAAAGGAGTCAGCATCTCCCTAGTATGACATACTCCATTGCTATTACTTTTCCAGCCTTTTCCTCGTTTTTATGGAAGCAGAAATTGAGTGCTTTTGGTACCAACTGACCTTGATATTACCTAGACTAATGTTCCTTCATTCCTCTGTTTCTATGGTTTTCTCTGCATAATTGAAATTAAGGGTCTGTACTCATTATTGCTGTCAAACAAAGATCACCTCTTCCTCTATTCAGGTTGTAAAGGTTAGCCTAATGACTTCACAGGAGAGAGAATTAAGGTAACTGTGTGGGAAAAATTGGTTCAGAGCGAGAAATCTCAGTATCCTGGAAACAAAAAGGATTCCTCATATCCTGTACTGCACGGGATTCTAGCTTTAAGATCTCTTCCGAGGCAGGATCTCACTTCATCACACGTGGTGTTCCCAGGACTGTATAATTGAATTGCCCATATAATTGTGCTCTGAAGAAAAGAAATATGCTAAAGGACTGTGAGAAGTCCTTCTTCAACCTTGTATGTTAGCATGGCATAAAGGCAGCCTTTTGATGTAGAAGACACTTGAGATTCTATCCAGAAATGTCAAAGATTTATTTTGAAATATGTATTTCTTTCCTATACTGGTGTCTTAAGTGCTGGATTTGTAATTCGTACTGGCAGAATTGTTTGTAAATGTGTGTATGTGCATATTAAGATATTCACATGCTTCTGAGCAGTGGTGGAATTATAAGCCTTGATACAAAGGAGGCTAATGGATCCCAGTGTACCTAAGTAACTATCGGAATGTTAAATTCAGAATTTAAATTTTCCAATACTAGCCTAGTTTTTAAAATTAAGTCCTTTGTGATGGTATTGGTCCGTCATTTATATGGAGCTAAAGTACTAAGAACAAATAAAACTTTAAAATTGGTGGAATGATGCTGTTTGTAATTTCGAGGTAACTGCTTTCAGATCCTTGAATAGATTTATTTTTTTTTTGAGAGTAGATCTCCATCACTTTATGAAAAACTAACATCTGTAAAATTTTCAGTGTGGATATCAAAACACTGAGGTATACCAAAGCACCCAGTTCTTCTTGATTACAACTAGTGCCCAGAAAATTATTGCAAATAAGACTATATAACAATCTTGCTTATGTAGCATTGCATTTTGTAGCAACAACAAACATTTCTAAAGCATATCACTTATATTCTGCTTTTTTGCAGACTTTTTGGTAAGATTTTGAATTGATTCTAATCTGTCAATTGGATTTAGATCACTTTCTTCTTATACCTTTGTTAGAAAGTATACCCACTTTCACAAAGAGGTAAAGCTATATCTGGACTGAAATATTTGCAGAACACTTGAGGGAATTAATTATCCCACCACACTGAACTCGGCTGACTGAGGTGAAGTAAATGGAAAACCCCTACATCTGGAATGTTTAAAGAAGCAGAAATTTAAATGCTTGGGTTTATTTGCGTTTGACCCATGCCTAGAATTTGCCACTGTAATTGAACACGTGATAGCCATGAAGTGTGCTAATTGACTTCTGTGCATTGGTGCTATAATAAGCACTGCTCTGTTTCATGGCCAAATTCTCTTCATCAACAGAACATTTTAAAAGTTTCAACTGAAAAATTGCAGCAGCTTTCATGTTGGAAAAATTTTAGTAAGATGCTGATTTTAGACAGCTTCATATTTCCTGGCAAGTAAGTAAAGCAGGTTGAAAAATTTTCCTCTTGGAAAATGTGGCTTTGCTGAAATAAGAACTTTCTGTGAGAAAATGTCAATTTCAATGCATTTTTTGTTATATTACAATTCGGGTAATCAAAACAAAACCCTCCACATTTCAAAGTGACAGTTTGAAACAAAGATACGTTTCTGTTCCAAATAATTGCTTGAATTAAAAACAAACAAACAAAAAACCAGGTCAAGTTGCTCAGGAACGTTTATTCCAATCAGAGGTGTGTTAATGTTTCACTTTGACTTTTTCATTTTGAAACTTCTCATAGGTTTTCATTCTAGAGTTTTTTTGATACTCCAACTTTTCGTCCTGTTTTGAAGTAGAAACTAATTTACCATGGAAGAAAATTTTGTTTCCCAAACAGTTCTGCAGGAGACCAATCAGTGAAGATTTTCAATAGTAATAAGGGAGGAATACTTTATAAACATATGTATGTCAGTTGCAGTTACCTGACTGATCTCCTAAGCTGTTTTGAAATAGGTCAGGAGAAAACGATGTCCTTATCAGATGTGCTGTACCTCAGAGTTTGTGCTCCTCAGAGCACCCTTACAAGCAACTCTACACTCGGGAAGCTATTTTAGGTTTTCCTTTGTCTGGGTTACACAGACAAATTCTTCAGAAAATACCTGGTTTTGAATCACTTCAGAAACCTTCCTCAGGTCCTTCCTCACTGATGTCTGTGAGAACTGGGGACGAGTTTTCCATGTGAGAAGGATGTAAAGACCTCATCAGCCCTCTTTGTTACCAAACTAATGCCATCCTGCATGATCGGTGCCCATTAGTCTGATATCGTCTTCTTGTTTTATGAAATTGTATTTGTTAGCAGGTGTAGTCAAGGATCTAACCTTCAAGGATCTGAAAACTCGCATCTGAGGAGTGACCTCTCTCTTGATTTCCACTCTGCTTAGGAAATAACTTTTGTTCACCACAAGCCCTTCACAACCACCCTCTGTTGACTATTACGAGCAATGTTCAACAAAAAAATTGTAAATCATTCCTGAAGAACACTGCAGCTGGCCAGTTGATTTACTGTTATAACTAGAGATGATCAAGAGTTCTGTAGGAATTAAGGGATTCTCTAAACATAGATTTTGCTTGTCCTGATCACTGTTATCTAGAATTCACTCTCTGGCTCCCAGAAATATGGGGTTATTTTTCACTTGAGTTTTAGTCTCTGATGTTTTGAGTATCTAGATATGCTGAAAAGTGATTCTCTAAAAATAATACATCCATCTCACATATTTTGGGAAGATTAATCAGCAAAACTTGTGAATTCAACTAATTATGTCATAGTTTATGATTTTGACTGTGGTGGTAGCAGATCAGCACCATTTTGTCTAGGAAATAACGTCTAACAAATCTATTTTGCAGTGCAGAAGTGATGCTAGAAACAGTATCAGTAAGCCTGGAATTTACCCAGTGATGTGGAGTGCTGGATGTTTTTGGAGAAGAAAATAAATCTGTGTTTGTTTCTGAAGGCCATATAGTTAAAAAGATGTATAATGCTATAAACAGCTTGTTTCAGAACAAGAATTTTCATTGCAGAAGATATGTGGTATTTTCCTCATTCTTTCCTGATTCATTCTGAGGGTAGACTTTACTGTATCATCTAAAAAGGCTGTTATTAGGCATAAATAACAAGGGACTGCTTCCTTAATCATATAATAAAACCTACAGTTTGATTAGCCAATCCGTGCTTCACAGAATGAATCAGAAAGCAAGATGATTCCTTGCAGATAGAACATGCTCTTAAGGAAGGATTTTTGGAACAGCTTGTGGGACTAAGATTAAATGTCTTATACACACATACATGCCCATGCATCTTGGATATATCCCAAGATTCAGGATGCAATCACTGGAAAAGAGTCAGCTTTCCTGAAGTGTTCTAAGATGGAAGTAGATAAATGCCCTGATGGTCGAGGGAAGGTGGCCTTGCATAAGCTTTGCAGTTTGCAGCACTGTGGCTACCAGTGCGTGGCTGGGCAGTAATCAGCGTAGTGTCTCTCAGTGACAGCATTTATACCTGGACCCAACCCTCCACAGAGCTCATGGATGTTTTGTTTCAGTTCCACCAGGGTTGATGACAGTCATGTGTTTCAAGTTGTTGTCTCAGACTGGGGTGGTCAAGAGACTTCTTGAGCAGAGATATTTTAGCAAACTGAATCTGCAGAAAGCAAGATGTACAACACAGTTCTTTATGAGACTGTATTCCTAAGCCATATATCCGCTATGATTCTGTGAGGATTTTTATCCTACTTCTGGCCTAAAAAACATGCTCAGTTTCTTATAACGTTAGAAGGTTTGGATCTGCTTCAATTCATTAGCATTATGTGAGGAGGGGAGGAAGCTGAAACTCAGGTTTCACTCTGCTTGGATGCTCTCTTCCACGGTTTCCAAGACGTGCCAAAGTTCAAAGCGGAAAAGTTATCTAATTTTGTTTTTCTGTAAATCTTAGAAAGAAACTATCTGTATGGAGTAAATCTAATCTATCAATAGGAGCTCTAAGGCAGTGCATGGTTGACATGTCTTTTTCTATCGCAGGGGTGACACTATTCAGCAAGCAGTTAAACACATTTGGGGAAAAAAACCAGTTCCCTGCCATAATGCAGTAGGCTATTATCCAATTAAAAATGATCTGATAAAAACACTTTTTAACATTTGTCACATTTTTTTGCCTGTTTGTGATCCAGCCAAAGAATTTCTATCATTTTCTGAATGCAACCAAGATATAACTAACTGTTGCCATACCAATAACTAGGAAGAAAAAGAACCTCCTCCACATGTACTGCCCACACAGATCTGATGGGCACAGTTTGTGAAATGCCTGGGGAATAAAGTGGTGTGGTGACTGATGGCATGCACATGGCTGCTGCAGTTGGGTCTGGCCTGGGACTTACACGCTCTGTGTGTGTGTGTACGTGCATGCGGTGCACGTGTGAATCGCTGAAGCGCTGGATCAACTCACGCTCACAAGCACAGCTCCCATTTAACTCACTCGCTACTTTTCTTCCTCAGTCTGTCAAATTGTGCCAGAGGAGCTGTGGGCCTGAATCTGGCTGTTACTCTCTAACAGTACAACTTGCATAATCCTCACAGCAGAATAGCGAGATTATTCTTATTTTCCTTTGTTCCAACTTGAGGGCAGTTTTGCCTGCGTAACATCTTGGGTTCTTTGATGCCTACGTGTTCAGTGATACCTTTTCACTGACACTGGATGTTCTGACATTCATATGTAAAGTGAGGAAGTCTTTATACAATACAACTTGTATTTTCACTTTCAATATGTCCACTAATTTTTCTTTTAAAGCAGCATTTCTTTTTCCCGTCCTTCTCTCCTTGGCTGTTAGATTGTAAGCATCTTGGAATAGCATTCAACTATTTCTGGATGATGGCAGCGGGCTTAGCACATCATGAAAACTAATACATATATATTTTTAAATGGATAAGGTTCTGAAGAAGTGTCTGAGCTACTCATTTCTCACTTGTGTTATAAAACAGCAAATAAAACAAAAAGCAAATCTCTGTGGTCCAAGGAAAACACTCAGTAGAAAAGAGAATGAAGAATATGTAGTTCCTTAATCTTCAGACTCTCAAAGATATTAAATTTACTACTCAGTTACAGTTGTCTTGTAATGCTAATGTTATGATATGACTTACTGTTGTGAATATATGCAGTCATTGAACCCTCAACATTGAAAAAATTAAGCCAGTTCAAGTCAAAATAAATTTGGCATGATAAGAGAGGATTTCTGCAAAATGAAAGGAAATCCCATGCTGCTTCATTTTCATATCAGTCAAAAAATAATCTCAATATAAAATAAAATATCATTTGGTTGTGGGCTATTTAAGGCTTTTAACCCTTTCTACCTCATTTTAATCTACTATGAAATTCTTCTATTTTGAACGCATAGAAAGCAAAGAAAAATCCTGACCTTTCTGAAATAAAAGTTCCAAAACTATTTTGGCTTTTAAAAAATTCCATTTATTTTTTTAGCTAGCATTTTTCATCAAATCCTACCCACACTCGTAGATAGCTTCTGCAATATGTGCCCCTTCTCTTCACTGAAAATGCCATTAAAAATAACAGTAACTGATGAGAGTAACTGGTCATCAATAGCATTGTACCCCCATTTTAACAATGGAATCATACTTTTATATACGCCTGTGTGCAAAGTTCTATAAGTCATGTTCCAGTGTAATATATGTGGTCATTTTAAATGTGCCTAATGCACTCTATATTGAATTCAAGATTCCAGCACTCACAAATATGTATTCTCACATTTTATGCAGGACTGTTTTTACATATGTTTGCTAATAAATATGTCTTCTAAGATATTTGATAGGAAAAAAGTTTAGGATAGATCTACCTCTCTCTGGGTAACTTGTTCCACTATTTCACATCCTTCATAATATAAATTTCTTCCTGATACCTAGTCTGCATCAACCCTCCTTTAGCTTAAAACCATTATCCCTCTCCTATTGCTGCAGGCCCTACTAAAATGTCTGCACCCATCCTTCTTACATGCTCCCTTTAAACACTGACAGGCTTCAATGAGGTCTCCTTGGAATCTCCTCATCCTCAGGCTGAACAACTCAAACTCTGTCAGAGTTTACCCATAGGAGAGATGCTCCAGCCCTCTGATCATTTTTGTGAATCCAACAGGTCCATGTCTTTCCTGTGTGTAGCACCCCAGAGCTGAGTGCAATAATCCGGGTGAGGTCTCAGAAGAGCAGAATAGAGGGGCAGAATCACCTTCCTCGACCTGCTGGCCATGCTCCTTTTGATGCAGCCAGAATATGGAAGCAATCTTTTAATCTAACTAGACATCATAAGATTCACCCACTTAGATCCACAGTGGCTCCAGCAACTCATGATGAAGAAAACTGCTCAGGGCGTTTATGTCAGATTTGATAAAACTTCTGCTAAAGCATCCATTCAAATAGGTCAGAAGTTTTAATGGTAAATCTATCAGACATTTTTTCTGAGGTCGTGAACTGTGAAGAATTTGTTCCTTCTGGCTGTCAGTAGGGCTGCTCTTCTGGAAAATAAAAGCAGTATTTAGCTAAGGATACAGCTTTCCTCTGAGACACTCACATTCCACTTCATCTGATTTCAGCGGGGCTTACGAAGCTCACCTGAGGATTAAATGAGTCCTCTAATAATTAATTGTAAGGATTTTTAGGTTAACTTTAACTGTTCCAGTTAAAAGTTCAAATACAGAGTCATTTATAGCAGTCGTTCTGACCAAGCAGCAGAAAGGCGTCAGTCTCTTTGGTCACCTGGTACAGCAGTCACAGATACATGGCAACTCTCTTCTGAGGTTGAAGGGGAAAAGATACTAAGCATAATTTATCTATCTCCTCACATCTGTGTTTGTAAGAAGGCTGGCTTTTGCTTTCCATAAGAAATTTCAGCTCCAGTCAAGCAAGCATCTTGTGTCTTTACACGACCTTCTAAGTTACACTGAACAGGCATTGAGCTGAGGCATGATAAGAGAGGATTTCTGTCCCACACTATAGCAGAGTGAATTGGGATCACTGAATGCACAACTTCTTCTATTTCCTACATCACAGATGAGTATGAAACATTTGTGTGCCTGTTCTAATGGTGCACACGACTGTGTAGGTTAGACTATATTTCAATATTAGCCTAAATTTGCACAGTTAATAAAAAATTAATATCTTTCCAGAAATGATAACAGGATTTTATTGCCAATGCACAAGTATTTCCCTTCAAGAAGTGAAATTCATAATAAGTTCAGAGTTTTGCAAATGATGCCTCAAGTTCCAGTCTTGGTGTTTTATACTGTACTTTTATATATACACTCCTTCATACCGACTTCCTGTTTACTTAATAGAAAGGTACTTAGCTTTTGGAACTTTGCAGTTTTTGGCACGCTTAAGGAAACCAACCTGCTTTAATAAATCCATGATTGAAGGAAATCACTGTTAAGCCTAATAAGATTTATGTGTTTCCATTCAATGTCAGCAGGGAGTCAGATTAAATCAAGGCTGAAGGTCTCAGCTGCATTCAGACCCTTGATCAAGCTACTAATGCTTCAGTTGGAAAAGTATGACAAGATGATTAGATGATTTAAATAGCCCTGTGCTTTTTGAGATGGCTGATATCACGAAAGAAATTATTTTTGCAGTAAAAGTATGTATTTCTTACAATCATATTAATAAAATGTGATGTCATGGCTTAACTCCAGCTGGCAACTAAGCGCTGCACAGCTGTTTGCTTGCTCCCCCTACAAGTGGGATGGGGAGGAGAATTGGGAAAAGGTAACATCTGTGAGTTAAGAACAGCTTAAATATTTAAATAAACATATATATAAAAATAATACTAATAATGATTATAATGATAATAACAACAAAAATAATACTAGTAATACTGGTAATAATAGTAATGAAAAGGGAGATAACAAAAAGAGAGGAATAAAACCCAAGAAAAACAAATGATGTGCAGTATAATTTCTCACTGCCTGCTGACTGATACCCAGCCAGTCCCAGAGCAGTGGTCAGCCCCTCCTGCCAACTCCCTTCAGTTTGTATACTGAGTATGATGGTCTGTGGTATGGAATATCCCTCTGGCTAGTTCAGGCCAGCTGTTCTGACCATGCTCTCTCCTGGCATCTTATGCACCTGCTCGTCGTCAGAGCATGGGAAACTGAAAAGTCCTTGACTTTGGGTGAGCACTACTGGGCAGCAACTGAAACATCGGCGTGTCATCAACATGTGGTTTGTCAAGTTTTTCAAAGAGATGGTCTAATGAAAAGAATAATTTATTCTGTTTCATATGGTTACCTGTTATACAGGTTGTCTATTACTAAAACCATAATACCTGATACTTATACGAAGTTGTCCTGAAAGCATTTTACAAAAGAGGTCTGTGCGATTGTCCTTTTCTATAAATATGGAATGTAATGTCTTTGATGTTGCAGTTATTGAATGACATGCCAGGATTTCAGCATCTGTGCTGATCCAGGGTGACTAGGGAATGGTTGCCTTTTGAGGTCTTTTTCCATAACTAAAGTTTAAGTACAGCTAAAAGGAAGGAGCCATTTAACCAACACTGAGTGTTTGGAAGAATTTTTTGGTACCATTTGAAGATTAGATAGCATTAATTGGTGTGCTTTCATGAGGAATGGTCCAAAAGCTGCTTGTGAAGGACTACAAACTGACTTGTCCACTTCTCCTTCCAAAGTGAGACCAGTGGTGAGCCAAGGCTCTTAGTACCTGTTGCATACCTGAGACTTACAGTCAAGGATGAACTTCAGGGGGATGCTGGATTTAGAAACACGTCTTTTATAATTTCATTGGAATTAAAGGTATCTTCATTTTACTGTAATTTTTGCAAATCAGATTTGGATTTTGGGCCACTAAGAGCCTACTGAAGAAATCCAGGGACATGAAGTGAAATCTTGGGAATCTTATTTTCATGAGTTTGTGTGATGACAGTATTGAAATCAGTCAATCAAACTGTATTTCTGATAAAGCACACACTTTGAAAGCCAAAATTCTTAATATACCTTTTGCCTCAATGTCTGCAAACTAAAATTGCAATCCCTGACAGTCAGTCTGGGAGCTAAAATCTGTAGATAATGGATCCATTTGTAATCAAGTCAGAAAATAAGCTAAGCATTAAGGAGGACGGTAGATCTGGAAGGTTACAAACTTTCCTAGACTTTATCCAGACTAAGTTCCTTTCTAAACCATACTTTCTTCCTTCATTAGCTGGCTTTGAAGCTAGAGATCTTTGCTGGCTTAGTCAGTTTGCAACACTGTGCAGCTTGTTCCAAAAGATAGGCACTGCTATGAAATGAATGAACAAATCAAACTTGGTTTTGGCAACAAGGTATTTCCTAGTCCTTACTACGATTAAATGACAACCTGTGACACTGAAAGCTTGCAGTAAAGTAGATTTTAGATATTTACTGGGCATCTTACTGAAATTTTATCCTGTATCCTATACTGGACTTGGTGCACAGGCATCAAGCACTTATAATAATATAGTGCACAGGCATCAAGCACCTATAATAATAATAATCAGGGTCTAACCATGTGATGCTAGAGTATTTTGTAGTGAAAGAGGTAGTAGGAAACTGCTTTTGGGATTCTCTTGTGAAGTACAGGTAACCCTGACACTTTTCCGGACAAGATGGATGTGGAGGGTAGGGAAGATCATGGGTTGACACTTCACCAGGGTAGATCGCTTCACATAGGAAAGACTGAGGCCTTCTAGAGACAGAGACATCATTGTTGATAATGTCATGGAATTGTCTGAACTGTAATCACAATTCACCTGCCTGGGATAGCCTGGAATAGCCTAGGAGATAAGTACTTTCCCTTTGCTATTGGAAAAGTGATAGCTGAGAACTCTGCTTATAATGTTTCAGGTCACTGAAAGCTATTTTCCCCTCAATGAACACCTTAAAAAAAGGTGACGAGCAGATGGACAAAATGATTCTTCAAAATGTATCACTCAGGACTGTGTAGTCAAGGATCCTCTAATGAACCAAAATGTTGTGGGCTGATATAAATTGTCAGTCTTCTCCTTTACTGCTACTTGCGAGTTTGTTGTGGCTGTATAATGTTATCAGTCTACTGGAGAACATTGATATATAGAGATAAGAAGTTTCCATGGTTTATCCCAATCAGATAAAATAATGGCAGCCTTAAATACAGTTCCCCCTTTAATTTCAAACTGTATGCCTGCACAGTTTTGTTTGACTAATGTGGGCTGTAAAAATTTCAAATAATGCAATGGCTGAAGCAAGAAATCACAAACACATTGCATTCTAGATGCAGTCGAGTGAGTACTGACTGACCATTTACAGGTCTCTGGTAATAAATTCTATATGGTTCAGGAGTCTTAACTGCAGAAGTGTCCTAAAATATGTAAAAATGTCCTTTAGGAAGTACAAACATACAAGAATCATTTATTCTATATGTAGGAAGTAAGAAATTATATCTTTTATATATATATATATATATAAATAAAATGTTTATCATTACAGAGAAAGTGGCAAGGGTTAAAGGGAGGGAAGTTTAAAATAAACTCTCCTTTTTTTTTTTTTTTGTTAAGTAAATAATAAGGGAGTATTTTGCAAAACCATCCAGTGAACTGATTGAGCTTTCCAGCTCTACTTTAGGCTACTGACCACAAAACAAAATGCTTATGCATCTACTTTGTTACAGGCTGTGAAATGTCATGTTTGCATAGGACTTGTTTAGTGATGAAGGTCTGGTAGAAGAATTTAACTTCTTCCTGCATGAATATCCTATTAACATGAATGCCTTTTCTCAAGCAGCACTCTTGGCTAAGGCTCTGCAGTGGCTGGCCAAGCTCACGCAAGTGAGATAAGACAAGTTCTGAATGGCAGATGTCAGGAGCGAAGGCAGCTGCCTGACGTGGGACTGCCGTGGAAGGAGCCGGCTGGCTGCCAAGACCTCCGAGCGGCGATGTGCTTGAGGTATGTGTGAACCACTGAATTTTGTGCTTCACTTGCAGGGCTGCTCTGATCCCTTTTGTGCTCACATATGAAATGTGTCTCCAAGTACCAGAGATAAAGCTGAAGCCGTGTGAGACCGAGAAGCACATGTGCATCCGTAGCACCCTTAGATAGCTTGAATGGACTCCAAAGTGAGAGGAACTCATGTCTGCTGTGATAAAAGTGCCAAATGATTACAGGCTAGACTGATAACTGGCAGTACAGAGGCACAAGGTGGGCTCTGACACACACAGTGGCTGCCATAACTTTAATGCTAACCTCTCCTATCCATAACCACAGGAATCCATTGGCTCCCAGGAATGGATAAAGAGGAACCAGAGTCTGTCAATGACTGATCCTGTCTCCTCAGAATCATACAGACACTCAGACTCAGTGTTCAAGAGTTTTTCAGATGCTAACTACTAATTTACAAAGAGACAGGAAACTGCTGTGACTGTCAAAAAAATAGCAATGACACAATAATAGCAAAAGATTCTGAAATGTCCTGGCTTTAGCTTATCTCTGGGACTTGCAAACTACTAAGTGGCATACACACCTGCACAAACTCCTGAGGGTGAGTAGGAAAACACGTGCTTCATGCCTCTTTCTTTGCTATCCACTCTCAGGGATCACCATTCTGCCTTCTAACTCTTCCAGTGTTTGAAGTTTTAATCTTTAATGTCTCCACACATTGCTTTTTATTTGGTTCACAGTACCAACAGTAATGGATTAAGAGTCTTTTTTTAATAGGTTGCCATGATTGTTCATGAAATGTAGTATCTGTACGGAACGGCTCTGAATATTCGGTTTTGCTGCTATGAAAGAACAAAGACCACTGTTTACTGGCACATGTTGTCCACTAGCATGAGTGGAAACAATAAGCTAATAGTCTTAGCCATAAATCTGGGAAGCCTTATTCTGCCTTCGTTTTGATGATATTGCAGACTTAAGACACCTTCGTACTGGTGCAAGAAGGCAATCCTTGTCCAATAGTGTTTTTCTCCTTCCAGAGACATTGCTGCCTAGTCCGTGTTGGGCGACTACTGCAGGTTAGCACAGAGGTGCTTGTACAATTGCCCTTGTATTGTACCAATAGATGGCTACTTGCTTGTTGAGCCTCACCATTCGAGGGTTCTGAAAGCATTGCATTCATCCTGGCAATAGTAAATTTGCTGTGCAACTGGCCTGTCATTACACCTCATCTGCTGGAATAAGCACAGACATGCTGCAGAGACATGCTGCAGCTCTTGTCTGTGCTAAATGTATGGTGAGAGGGTGAGTGGAGGGACAGAAATTGTTATTGTTTTAGAGTGTTCGCAAAAATTATGAAAAAAGAGCCATATGTTTGGGAAAAAATTGAAATATCTTTAACTCAAACCCTCACGACAATGAAGATATTGTAACCCCATCATCCCATCACATTATATTTTATACAGAGTGAGCCAACAGAACAATGAGGATAAAAAAAGTGCTGTACATCTCCTTGCTTAATCACTCTACCCTGCAGCTCTGAACAACAAATTAGACTTTTTAACATTCAAAACAATTCTTTCCTGACAAATGCTTTCTGAAGGAGTTCCTGCAGAGAAGCTTTCTTTTCCTATGGAAAGGTTGAGAAGTGTTACTGGCTACTTGGATACAAAGCTGGGGCTCCTCAGTGACTGTAAATCAGTCCCATCTTGTTAATGTCAGTAAGGCTATGCTAATTTATGCTTGCTAAAGCACTCGAACCTGCCAACAGGCACCTGGTTAAATAGGTATGTTTAACCTGCTGGAGTTACTCAGAAACAATTAAAGCAGCAACCACTCCATTAGACGTGGAAGGGTTACCCGGTTCAAGTCCATCCCTCCCTTCACCATCAGCGGCATCAGGGTCCCCCTGACAGTAAAGCCTCTGATGGAAATGTGAAGGCAGAGTACTCTAGATACCAGCAATGTACAGTAGGAGCAATTGAAGAAGGAAGCTGAAGGCTTGCTGAGACCTTGTCCTGCTGTGCCCTGTGCTGAAAGATGTTATGATCCAAACTTCCCCCACTATTATCCTCACAGTCCTTACTTTTTCCTTCTTGACTTGCCATATTTCCTTGGTCTTTTCAGTTCTCGAACAAACTTTCATTTTGTTTATCATTACCACAAAGGAAAAAAAAAAGAGAAAAAAAAGGGAAAACCACCTGACCTGATGTTGCTATTGCTGCTAACTCTGCTTACATACCACATGCTTTTCCTCTCCTTTGTATTGTCTACTTGGACTGTACGCTCTGAGCAGTGTTTTCAGCTAAGTGCGGTACAAATAAAGGAGACTAAATCTTGGTTTGTCCTCAGGCATTACCATAATAAGAAAGGCATTTCAATTAAGTGTAGTATTGTAAAAATGTGCCTGTTCTTAATGAGAGATTGTCTTTCCTAGGCCCTACCAACACAAACAAAGAGAGACCAGAATACTCATTATGAACAATGCTTCAGCGCAATCCTGCTATTTCATTGCTTTCCGCAGTCTACCACCCACTTCTTTTCCTTTCAAAATTTACCTTTTCAACAAGAGTTAAATATTATCATGAAACTAAGCAAAAAGTATTATTCTAATGGGGCAAGTTGTGCCCTTGCAGGACTGATGACAGAAATGATAAAAGAAGCGTATCAAGCAATTAGATTAATGTTTGAGATGACACATCACATGAAGGAATAGTTAAAAAACAGAATACTGTAAATTTACAATGTAAATTTCTGGAGGCAAGGGAGTTAATTTTTCTGTGTTTTTGTTGTTGTTTGTTTGTTTTTTCCTTTTCATTCTTGTTAGCATCTACTTTTCTGTCTTTACATGGGACACTACTTTCATACAGCAATGACAGCTTTTTCTTAGGGTTTTATATGGGTTCTGAGATGTCAGAGAAGATTTTGGTTGTTTGGTGTTCATACCAGTGGTTGCTACTGTTCTCCTGACTGCAAATTTTTTGTGGAAAGCTCTAGCCTGGGCAATAACATCAAAGAAACACATAAATTTGAAATGCTAGAATACTCATTCACATGGATAGGGAATGTAAGTGTGGATGATTTTTGCAACTAAACTCAATGCTACTCTGCTATCTTTCTTTATTAGATGGAGATATGAGACATCTCACCTAACTGTAAACACCCACGCTGTAGATATCTCCTTTGACCAAGTTATGCTACTCCTTTAATAGTCAATGAAAAGAGCTGCCCTATTTTAGCCATTTCCTTTCAGACGAGAGAGATTATGCCCTGTAAGTGCCTGTTTCTACCTCTTATCTCTAAAGGCCATTTAGCCTATGAGCTCAGATGGAGATGTTCACATTATAGATATTTGCATTTTGTCAGCTCAGTCCTATTTCTTAGTGTCAGGTCTGTAAGGACTGAAGAAAATGCACCTTCTGAAAGGCCTCACTCAATATGCAGAAACTGCTCCTTCTGCGTGTGCCAGGCTTGGACCAGAGCTGAGTCACAGCTTCTGAGTTTGAGGCAAAACTGAAAATTTCCGTGTAATGGGAAGGACAGCCAGAGCAGGTTCTGCAGCACAAGAAGGAACAGGGCAGGGTTGGAAAATTTAGAGGACTTGGCTTAATGGTCTCACCATTTCACTCCTGTCAGCTCTCACCCCATGCTCTGACACCTCCCTTGGCTGCAGCAGGCAGCCTGGTCTCCAGCCCTCTGGCACAGGGAATCCATGCTCTGAGCCCGTGGCCTTTCTGACACTTCTGCTGATTGCTGCTTCTGGTGTCCCTGACATGAGCTAGCTTTGACCTGAGAAAAAAACGAGGAACACCTGCTTCCAGACCAGGTGTTCTCGGGGATAAGTCCTCTTTCCTCGTTCATCTGTCCAGCTGCAGACTTTATTTGCCACCTACTTGAAAGACTGTGATAAGAAGCAATTAGTAGAAGATGGTACCAGCAGGCAACTGCCTCCCTTAGGAATGAAGGGAATGAAATATAGCGAAGGACTTTGCTTCCCCCAGAAACTTAATTCCGTTTAAAGGCCTTCCTGTCATTTCAGTAACTAATCTCAGGAGGTGGGATGTGGCTTGAGGGTTATGGGAAGTACTAATTCCTGACTGCCACTTGCTCCTTGTGAAGAGTAAATCCTTCATGGTTCTCTCTTTCTCAATCTCTCTTTCACTCTCTCAAAGATGCCTGAATCTAATATAATAGTGAATATTAAGGATTATATATCTATGTATATCTTTTAGAGGTCCTGTTAAGCCTCACAAAACCAATGCAGGAGAGGAATTATAACTATTTTGTATGTCTATGACAAAAAAAACCACTATGGGAATGTTGGTGGGAATTAAATTATGGGTCAAATTCACAGAAGAGTCTCAGAGGGGACAGAAAAGCCCCAAATACTTGTTTCAATAGTTAAAGAACTATGTATACCTTTCCCGTCTGCAAATCTTTACATTTTGCAATTATTTTATTTTAAAGCTTTTTTTATTCAAAGAAAAGAGATTCCACAAACAAGAACATAAACATATTTGCTTTCTGAACCAGTCTGAACCAATCTTTTTCATGAAACCTAAAAGGCCATTATTCATAAAATTGTACTTAGAGAAACTGGAGGCAGATGAGAGAAACACTTTTCCCTCAAGCTCCTTGGAGACCAGTGAAGCTGCTAGTAGCTTGCTTTAATGCAGAACTGGAGAAGGGCTCTGCCTACCCACACAGTGTAGCTGTATGTATCTGAAAGTATTCCTATTATTTGCCTTGGATACAATTAATTATTTTGCACCTAAGGTGTTCTGTGGCATACCATTACATCACATTAGCCTTGTGCCTGACATCAGACTGATGCAATGTGATACATTAGGAGTTCTACCAGAGCTGTTTTAATTAGGCAAGGTATTTTATTCGCTTAGTGAATATTTGCTTTGAGCTGCCTGTACAAGGCCATAAAGTACAAGCACCTCGATGCTCCCAACTAAATGTCAGATGGGGTATCCTGCACTCTGCTGATTAATTATATAATACTTAGATCATTTAGCTAATCTGTTGAATGCATATTACATAGTTAATGAAAGACTTCAAAGCTGCAGGCAGACTTAAGAAATGAATCATCGTGTACAGCACAGTCTTCATTACTCACTGCAGAAATGCAGCATTCACAGCTACTAAGTTTGAACCGGGAGAGGTGCAAATGGCAAGGTTACCCTGCCAAACTCTGCTTGTTCTTTCTTTTCTGCCTTTTTGACGAGTCACACGCAGCAGGGTGAATAGATACTCTGGCCGCTTTTCAGTAGGGCAGAGACTGATCCCTGCGGCACTGATGGGGAAGGGAATTCATCAGTGTTATTCCCTTCTCTAGGGTGCTGCAGCACCAGTGATCCAGGCTCTCCTCTTGCATTGCTGTCCTGGGTAAAATTTTAAGGCGGCAAAGGAAAACAGTAATGCTTGCCCAAGCAGAAAAATTCTGGGAAGTGCTAGAACCTGTGCACACCTGTGGGGTTTGTTTGTTGCTTATTTTCTTCCCACATGCATGTACAACGATTAGCAAACACAGACTGAAAAGTCAAGACATTATCATCATCACCTATTGTCACAGCTTGAGTAGCTCATTCCATTTTCAGAGTGGCGTATTTTTTTCAGCCTATTAGCAGCCATTAAAGGTATCAGTTTATCAGCTGACTTCTAAAATGACCATGAGTTTTTTTTCTATAATTTTGAGAGGTGGAGGTTTATTCAGTTTCTCTGGGATGGTGGAGGAGAAAAGGTTGTTTGTGGTTTTTTGGTTTGGTTTTTTTTTTTTTTAAGGAAAAGATCTGGGTCCGTGGAATGGAATCTTCATTGAACTGCATCTCATTGATGTTTTGTGATCTGGCTCATTAGGTCTGGTCTGGAAGCCTTAAGCTTGTGGCAAGACACTTTGTGAGGGCTTGAGTGAAAAGCAAATTGGAAATGGTAAGGAAGAAAGGCATGTGTGTTAAGAAGGCAAAAATGAAATCCATTTAGTTATGATTTAGCTGATCAGGCAACTCCTCACTCACGGATTGCCCGTGGAAAGAAATTATGTGAATGGTGTGACGTACTATCACAAAGAAATCAAAAATAGTAGAAACTCTCCCCTGGGATACATCCAGGAGACTCCAGAATGACATTCATTCCCACATCTCTCTCACATCACTGTTCTGCACCATTATCAGTGCTCAGTAGCACTGAGGGTCATCCTGCCCCGGTCTCCCTTTGTGGGAGGACTTGTGAATTCTCTCCCTATCTGACTCACCCGAAGGAAGCCGGAATAGCTAACAATCACCTACTCTTGTTTTTTAAAATTGCCTCTGGCTGAAGGAGATTAAACAGTATGTGAGCTATCCCTCTGTCCTCTAACCCTCCAACAGGAGAGTGGGAACAAACATCTGAGGTGGGAGTGTTAGTGTCTTATCCACTCCAGACAGTTTCTGAGTTAATTTCCGTTGGGACATGGGGGATATATAGCAAAATGCAGCATTACATCTCCTCCCCCTGTTTAAAAAAATTCCTGTATGTGGTCAGGTTCTGAGTTTTTTATCTCATCTGAAAGATAACACCTCCAGGAGAGCATCTTAGGAGAGCAATCTAGTACTGAGTCAGAGGGAAGAGAATGAGTCACTGCAGCGCTTAGATTTTTCTTGGAAGTTTCTCACTAAAGCATTGCCCCAGTCTGACACTGTTTAGAAGATGACATCAGAGATACCGGTGTTTATGTTAAATTCAGAATGGATGCAGGCTAGGATCCCAGGAAAATGTTTTTAAAAGAGTGGTTAATTTTTTTGTGGGGCAGTTAAAAAGTACTTAATTGGGGGTATATTCATCATGCACTTACTGTAAAACCAGAGTAAACAACAGCAAAAAAAATCAGAAGGGAAGACTAACCAGAAACCTCAGGCTGCTAAGTAGGATACAGCATGTGCCACACTGCAGACTGTTCCTTCCTTTAGCAATGGCACACAAACTGAACTCATTGTAATTGAATTGTATTTGGCTAGAAAAAGTGCCGGTCTTTTTTTTTTTTTTAATCTTACTATGCAGCTACCTGATTTTTGCAGTAAAGCTGCCTGCAGCCCTGTGAAGGATCCCCTCAACAACAGCAAGACATCAATGGCAGTGCCAGGTTGTCATGGTGGAGTGGTGCTCTGGTGATTATCAGTGAATTGACAATGATTAGTGACTCACTATTGCTCATTCTTAATCCAGCCCACTCCACCACTGCTTGTACTGCCTTGTGGGAAGCAAATCTAAGCACATGCAGAGGAAGAAGCTTCAGTGTTATTTTGCTGGCAGCCTTCTAGAATCCTCCGTTTCACTGTAACTGCTTGTCTGCTACCCACGGAGTTTGCCATCCGGCTAAAGATTTTCTTCCAGCCCTACGGGGACTTCAGAGGGTAGACATTGTACACAAATGCCAAATGGTAAAAAAGATAAAAATTATTTAAGCAAGTGAAGCATGAGATGTACATGTGTGTGTTGTGAAGGTACCGCATGTGAATGAAAAGTGTGCTGGCAAGAATCACTGCTGTCAGTCTCCTGAGGAATCTCCCTGTGCTGAAGAGATCATCTCCTGTGGGCCACAGTGGTACCTACCTCAGCATATTTAAGAAGGGACCCAAACCCAGAAAGGTTTATATAAGCTTCTTTTCTCCTGCTTCAGGCTTGAAGCCACATGACACGAAGGCAACCGTTGATGAGCAGAAGCTCTGTTTGCTGTGCCTTGCCCTCAGTACACTACTCCAGGTAAAACTCAGATGAGGTTGAAGAGTGGTGTGGCTGCTGTCTGGCCCATGTGCCTTGACTCATCTCAGTCAGATATGTCAGAACAGCCTGTAGGCCAAACGTCCCTTTACCAGGTGTCACATTTGTATGTCATCAAGAAAGGAGAATAGAAGGGCAGACCAGAAACTGAGGGAGTACAGCTTCAGAAGGGCTTTTAACAACCTGAGCTGGCAAATATGGAAATGAACCTGCTGGTGGAAGTCTCTGATATTCACTCTGTCTGTCTCAGTTCTCTTAAAATGCTATAAAATCTGTCCCTTTCCTACTATTGCCTTCTGCCTCTGTTGTGCCAACATATTTCCTCCGTAAAGCTGCCCAATAAAACTTGAGCTTCCCCTATGATTAAGCACTCAAGGTGCAAGCAAATGGAGGCCCAAGGTATTTTCAACGGGCAATTCTTTAAAAGAGAGAGAGAAGCGATAGCTGCCTATACAAATGCCTGTCTTTTTAGTCTAGCCCTCGTATTTAAAGCAATTTTTCTCAGAAACCATACTGAAGGCAAAAACATGCTCGACAGCTATATGTTCAACAGCATTGTTTCTGGAAAGGAAAAACATTTCTGATTCTTGAATGAATTTATAAAACAAGGCAAAGTGTTTTACAATCACTTTGAGAAAAAGGGGTAGGTCTGCTATCGGGTCTCTAGTCTTTGACTTTGCTCTTCATGCCAAACATATTTTGTCACATTTGCTCTCATTGCTTTGAGCTGTTTCCTGGCAAATCGAGCAAGTTCTGCTTACTGCAGCTACGCGTCTTGAACAAACATGAAGTTGTTTGTATGTACTGTTTTGACGGATGGAGTGAAAGCTGGCATTTCAAGGCACATTTCAGGAGTTCGCATCCAGGGCTCTTGGCACACTGGTACATCCTGAAAAAAAAAATTGGTTCTGCCTCAATGGTATGGAAAACCTCAGCTCTATTAAAGGGGCAGCCACAGGTAAGGGGCCATCCACACAGCTGCCTACCAGACACTCTGTGCAGGTGTCCAGGCATAGAATCATAGAATGGTTTGGGTTGGAAAGGACCTTAAGGATCACTTAATTCCAACCCCTCTGCCATGGGCAGGAATGCTGTCCACAAGCCCAGGTTGCTCAAAGCCCCTTTCAACTTGGCTTGAGTACTTCCTGGGATGGGATATCCACAGTTTCTCTGGGCAACCTGTTCCAGTGTCTCACCATCCTCAGAAAGTCGAGAATTTCTAACATCGAATCTAAACCTGCCCTCTTTCAGTATAAAGCCATTTCCCTTTGTCTTGTTACTACGTGCTCTTGTCAAATGTCCTTCTCCAGCCTTCTTATAGGCCCCCTTCAGGTGCTGTAATACTGCTATGAGGTTATCTTGGAGCCTTTTACTCTCCAGACTGAACAACCCCTGTTCCAGGGGTTGGAACCCCAACTCTTCCAACCTGTTTTCATAGGAGAGGTGCTCCAGCCCTCTGATTATCTTCATGGCCCTCTTCTGGACTTGCTCCAACAGGTTGACATCTTTCTTATGTTGGAGGCCCCAGAGCCGGATGCAGTACTCCAAGTAGGGACTCACGGGAGCAAAGTAGAAAGGGAAAAACACCTCCCTCGACCTGCTGGTAACACTTCTTCTGCTACCAGGCCAGGACATGGTTGGCTTTCTGGGTTACCAGTGCGCATTGACGGGTCATGCTGAGCTTCTCATCAATGCACCAACACCCACAAGTCCTTCTCTTCAGGGCCGCTCTCAATCCGTTGTCTGCCCAGCCTGTGTTTGTGCTTGGGATTGCCCTAACCCACACGCAGGGGCTTGCGCTTGACCTTGTTGAATTTCATAAGTATGCATGTACTAAACTGGTCAGCATGTCTGCCTCTACTCAGTGATGCCAGCAGCTGGTCAGCAACCACAGACTAGACTGATCGGCAGTGGCGCAGAGTGCTGGAGTGGGATGGAGACCTTGACTTTGTGCTGCATAAGTGGAGCAGTGCAGCTCATGCTGCTAGGCAGGAGCCAGTCACAAACCTTGTGCGGTGTGTGAAGCGAGATGTGTCTGCCAGAGGCTGTCATGGCTCACCGTCATTGCTTCTCTGTGGCCCTTCATGTGCTGCTGCAGTGGCTGAGAAACCTCAGGCTCCTGCTTTAGACATCACTTTGAGGTCACTGTTTCCCAACTCCAGGCAGCACCAACAAGTGTCCCAAGGACACGTGCTGTGCCTGTGCTCCTCACGCTGGTTGGAGCAGGCTCTCCCCCTGCTGCAGCTGAAACCGAGGGACAAAACGCCCATTGAAACTAATGGGAACATGGGCAAGCCCACTTCCCATATGGTGCCTGTCAGCCACGTGCTTGGGAAACATCTGATATATTTTTATTCGGATCATGTGTTTGGTATAATGATTGAGATTTGTTAAGTCCTGAGACTGTAGACCTTAAGTAATTCCCAAGTTTTGTATAAATATCCAGCTTTGTTCTTTTGTGAGAGAATCACATGCCAGCATGAGAACTCATATGATTTTGGGTGCAACTTATAGAAGCCATCTGCTTTAAGGTGCACTTACAGCGTTCCACAGCAAACTCTGCAACTCCTGTTAGGGCAGTATTTCTTTACACAAACCTGAAGTGGAGGTAGCTTTGATTTTTTGATGAATAATTGAGAAATATTAAGGCTGAATCTCGTAATTTTTTACATTTCCGTGGGTTTTATATAGCTCTAGAGTATCTGTCACCATGGCAGCTTAGTAATTGTGAAGCTATGCTATCTAGCACTTTTGTTGTAAAATGAATTATATTGTTTATAATGTTTATTTATTTGAAATGTTTGAAACATAAACAGAAAAACTTTTATGCAAAATTTTAGCTGAGAGCATAATGTTTACAGTTCAAATATTTCTTGTAATAAAGCTGCTATAACATAAAATCATTGGAATGATATTAGATCCTGGTAACTCTTCTCCACTGATTAATATCTTGTTAGGTGAATCATTTCAATTTAAATAGGTCCCTGAACTTCAAGTAGGTAACCAAAATGTTAATATGACATTACAGTGGACAGGATTTATCTGTTATGAAACACACTTACTGTTTTATGTCACCTTGACTTTGAGAAAATGTATCACATTATAACTGAAATTGTTCAGAGTACAGTGGAGCATAAAAGAAAAATGATTCTGAACGAGGCACAGGCACAAGCTGACTTTCATGCTTCCTAAGGACAGAGGCCCAAGGAAAGTGTGTAACACCATCTTCGTTGGTTTGCTTTTACCTTCTGGAGTTGTCTGGAAGTCCCCCAGCACTCATGGATTGCACTTGAGTGGACTACGTGTAAATAGTACATGGCTTAAAAAAGATGCAAAAACCAAAGGTACCTTCCTAAAACTTATTTATCCTACAGTAAATTGCTGACAGTGTCACCCAAGCAGGGACCATCTTGTGTTATCTTAACAGTACCATTCAGGAAAATTTTTCCCATTTTACTGTTTCATAATTATACTTCATTTATCAATCCTATTCTGCATGTAGGTTTGTGAGCAATAAAGGGCTGGTAGAGGAAAGGAACAGAACCACATAGCAGCTATGATATTTATAGGAAGCCAGAGTGAATTTCATATAATTTATTTTATTCAGAATAAAAATCAATATCTAACTGAAACAGCTAAGAACCTATCTTGAGTGGATAAAAATCTTCATTTACTTCCACTGCACCCACAGTGATTTCCCACTCTGCTGCCTAAAGCTCATTCTTCACAGTTAATAATAAACATCATTGACTAAATGATGACTGCAGCTCCTCTGCTAGAATCACAAGCGATCATTTATGTTCCAGTCAGCGCTGTTCTTCTTTCAGAGTGCACTCTGCATTACCAAACCCTCTGCTTGATCACCGGCTTCAGTCACCATCAAACTCACTTAAAGCAAAGATGTAAACATTTTCCAAGTAGTTGTGGAACACCTAATAAACCTGAGTGTTATCCTTGTTCTTCAGTTAGTCACTGCCTATTTACCATGAGGGGAAAAAGGACTTTGACCTCTAGAATAGAATTTCAGGGACGATCTCATCCAGAACATCTGAAAAATGTGTCACCTCAAGCCACTAACCAATTTAACCTTTACTGTGTTTCCTACTTAACAAGGAAAACAATTCCCTCTTATCTGTATCCTAAGGGTACAGGAGAGATACTGATATAATTTACAGCGTATTCTGGGAGATAAGGTTTCATTTTCATCTTTGGCATTTGAAGATGCTAAGTCTAATGGCACTGTATAAAAATGGTGATCTCTTCTAATTTGGTAATACAGAAGGGGAATGGTGATGAACTTCTGAAAGTAGTTCATTCATCTACCAGTAGTAGAAAATGTTGGCTTGACTTCTTAGTAAATAGGTGGCTGAGTTAAGTCCTGGAGCATTAACTAAAATAGCTATTAGAATCTGAGAAAGTATAAAGGTTATGTGAAAGACCTGTGCATTTTTTTTTTTCAAAATGGATTGGAGAAAGTCTTCATGTGCTGTATGTTAATTCTCCAATAGTATAAAATGCCTGTAAATCCAGATATACGACTTGAAGCATTTCTTGGACCTATGGCTGCAAGGCGTCCATTTTAAAAGTTAATGTTAATCAAGGCTTGGTTATGACTGAGTGAAAAATGTGCCTGAATAACAGCGCAGTATATCTCCTTAATCTAGGTAACTTGTGTCCTGCGTCCATGCCTCTGAGAAGGTATCTCCTTCCTCGATTATTTTCTACTTTCTTGTAATCTAAGGAATAGTTTACCATAGAGACAATAAACTTTCCATGATAAGTGCAATAGGGAAACGTTTAAATTCCAAATCTATTTATCTTCCTGGCAGTGCCAGGCACACACCAGCCATATAACACTGTGTAGTGTCGTGCCATGCAGCAGAATGGGAGTTACTCAAGGATGCCTTGGGCTGGTTGTGTAAGGCCTTGAGCAGAGCCCTGGGAGGCTGTGCCTGCCTTCCTGCATGAAGCCTACGCACCAGAAATACTGGATGTTATGTTTCTGTCTCAAGTAATTAATTAATGAAGGTGGAAATAATTAATGATGAATGTAACAGAAGTACAGTGTAGGTACTGAGGTTAACAAGTTTATCTTATTTCTTACCATCCATTATCTGTACATCCCTGTTATTAATTGGATAAACTGCCAAATCAAAAATTGGGTAAGTGTGATCCAAAACCTATGAGTCCTGCAATATTCCAATTACATTTTTGGCAATGCGAAAGATGTGTGGTAAGTCATCAAAGTGAATGCTGAAGTAAGAGTGTTGCAGGTAGCACCAAAAGATCCATTCCCTAGGAATAATTTTATCTTTAGGACTCCCTATTATTAAGTGGGTATACTGTCTAAAGAACAGCAAAATAATTACGTTGTTCTAGTTCAATCTGGTTGCCGATGTTATTCTTGTCAAAGTGAATGTGAAAAAATCCATTTCATAGGCAGACTTTAGCACGGCTTCAGTTTCTGCTCAAGTGTTGGTAGAAGGTGCTTAGGATACCTCAGGAAAAAAATTAGCAACTCAGGGAACCAGGTTCAGAACCTGGAGGAAAAGGAATCATTCTTATTTCCACTTTTAAAAAAAATTAAAGAAAACAAAATCTTTCCTGTTATTAAAAACAAATTTCCCAAGAGCATCTGGACTTTCCAAATGTTTAGCATGTGGATGACTCACCAGCTTTATGCTAAGATATTATGCTGTTATTTCAAAACCGAAATACCAGCTTTGACATTTTTACATGTTGTACAGAGATCCACAGTCTTTCTCCTTGTTATATATTATTTCAGCTTTTAAAAATCTAGAAGGAAGCTTGGATTAAGCATGATGCTGATTTTGAATCTCTTATAAAATGATTTTTCTCTGACAAACAATTTGGCAGAGGAATTGTATTTTTAAAAGCCTTTATCTTTCTTGCTTGGCCAGACTCTCATTTTAGCTGAATTATACTTGTTGCAGAAGTAGAAATAAGAAAAGTTTTCCGTTGAGCTCAGGACTTAGAATGAACCAAAGGCTCTCCTGAGCTGGGCCAATTAAGACGGTCTTTCTAGAACTTCTCTGCTCATTGGGTCTTGCTAGAAAGCAACTCAAAATGCAGCTCTTCCACCACTGGCCAACAAGATTCAACGGCTCAGAAACATAAGTTTTAGAGAGGGTGGAGGGAAGGAAAGATTTAAAAGACCTTTTTATGTACATATTTTGTAATTTCTGAGACCTTTCACCAATAGGAGTGGTTTATAGAAGAGCTGGGGCTTTGCTTTCTGGCCTGTACAAAAAGCAAAGTCAAATGCCCTCCTTAAAGAATTTACATCTGCAAGACTTCATTTTGGCTTCTGTGACTGCGTGTAATTTTCATGCATAAGGAATTATATATGCTCAAGGAATATATACTAAAACCCTCTGTTTGGTCCTGCAAATTATGACTTGGAGTAAAATAAACTAGGAGTCTTCTTGAGTGGCTAGTACTAGGAAGGTGAAAGTGACCTAAGCCGAGGAAGGGAAAGTGCATTGCTGAGACACATATATTGCTTGTCATTTTTGTTGCGATGAAGCATGGAGTTTCACATAATACAAATGAAAAACTTAGCCCTCAGAGGTCTCCAAACCTTCAGATAAGAGTGGTCTTTTGACTAGTGTAATAGAAAGAGCAAGGCTGAACTCTCTTCTGCAACAGCATCAGAGGATCTTTAGGTTAACTCAGACTGACAAGGCAATCTCAGGATGGAGAAGGAGATGGGTATGTAAGGCTTCTTTGTCTCCCCAATTTAGTGCTCAGGTTGTGCTAGATAATGTGAGCATATTTACAAAATTCAGAGAGAATGGTTTTCAATACCTGGAGACCTATCGGAAATACAGGAATTGAGGTCTCCGTGTACATAAAATAAGAAGCTTTGGAATTGCTGTGCACTATTTCTCATGATAAATTCGAGTCTTTCTTTAGCCACATAGGCTTGTTAATTTTGCATTTCCCTGGGTCCTCTCCAAATAGAAGGAAGGCTACTTTTTACTGTAGCTGTATTTGTAACTAGTACAGATATCAAATGATTTCTATTTTTTTTATTAAAAGCCATGATTATAGCAGCGAGATCCAAGAGTACAGAGCCTGCCTAGCAACTGTTAAATTATATTTTTTGTCCTGTTCCCAGAAGACCTTGTTCTCAACATAGGCCCTCAAACATAGGTGTCTGCAGGTCTGAATAAAAGAGGTATAGGTAGGAGAAGAGACCAAAGTCCTCTCAAAAGGCCGCACCATTCATTGGCAGTGTCCTATCAAAGTAAACGAGAACGATTTAGCTACACTTTAATGTGATGGATGGCCTGGACATGCAGATGTAATAATTGTAACTTTATAATCTCCCTGTATGTGGTCATTGCTATTTTTCTACAGCTCTGTAAATGTTGTGGTTTAAGCCCAGCTGGCAACTAATCCCCAAACAGCCACTCAGTCATCCCACTCCCCAGTGGGATGGGGGAGAGAACTGGAAGGGCAAAAGTGAGAAAAGTTGTGGATTGAGGTATAGATAGTTTAATGGGACAGAACAGGAAGAAGATAGAATATTGATAAAATTAATATATATAGTAATGTATAAAACTAGTGATGCACAATGCAGCTCTCCCCCCAGTTTATATGGTGAGCATGATGCCATATGGTATGGAATATCCTTTTGGCCAGTTTGGGTCATTTGTCCTGGCCATGTCCCCTCCCAGCTTCTTGTGCCCCTCCAGCCTTGCCACTGGCAGAGCATGAGAAGCTGAACAGTCCTTGACTTAGTCTAAACACTGCTTGGCAACAACTAAAAACATCAATGTGTTATCGACATTATTCTCGTAATAAATCCAAATCACCACACTCTACCTGCTTTAAGTCTATTCCAAACAAAACCGTGACACGTAAATCATGTAAATAACATGACTGAATAAGAGATAGACAACTGTCCCTTTCCTGGGGAACAGGCTGCCTTTCTTGAGCCCTGAAAATCCCTTTGCCTTCCCTGCTTCTATGCCTGCTATCCATTGCATGCCATTAGGTATACAGTTCCCTCTCAGTAGCTAATGAGACTTAAATAAACATACTGAGAGACGAACATGGCCTCTAGAGTTTAATAAATGATGCTGATTCTGGTTTCAATTACACTGGTGTAAATCTGGAACATCACCACTGCTTACAGTTGAATTACTCTAGATTTATATCACAGCTGAATTTAGTCCATAGATTTCATTTTTTAACCCACTGGAATTTTATCATTGTGATTTAAGCCTTTTTAAATCCCAAATATAGAGATAATTTAATAGATCAGGTTGTGTACCTATTTTTTTCCATATCTCTTTTCATACTGGAGGTCTAGTTTTATTTTTATGTTTTTAAGCTTTACTCTTCCAATAATCAAGGAACTGATAACATTGCACTGATAACTGACAGCATGGCATATTATAATTAGAAGATCAATGTTTTTTTTCTTAGCCCTTTAACTCTGCCTTTGAATTTTTGTGCTTTTGGCTACAACTAAGGTGCAGCCTCAGTTTTTAAGCAAAGTTTGACATTGTGTACAGGATTAAAATGAAGTGATTTGATGGATGGAAGAAGCATAATGCATCTTAAACTAGTCAGAAGAAAAAAGTACTGTTTTGTTCTAAAAAGCAAGTAGTGCCGCGTATACTATGATCACATCACCAGTGTTATAATGAATAATGTGCTCAGAATCTGCCAAAAATCAAAGGTGAGTCAATGGAAAAAAGTTAAGACAGGAGATGCAGCCAGTGAGCTCACAGGCAACACAGACCTTGGAGTGCAGCAGTTTTTCTACCACAGTCTTCCCTTCAGGTCAAAATACTAGTAAGTGACAACACTCTCTACAGAAACTGAGTGGCCTTCTTTTAAGTTCTTCTTAGCTCAGACAGAGTATGAACACCCATAATTATATAAAGAAGAAAATTTCTATGCATTCTAATTCTAAGATGGAGATGCCAAACACTCATGAAATGTCATGATTTTAATCTTCTTTGAAGCTGATTCAGCTCAGTAACGTTAGAATTTGATGAAAAAGGGGGAATACAAATTGATGTAGTAAAGGTATTAATGAGCAGGAATCTTGGACGTAGGATTCTTGAGAACATAAAATATGAAGGCAATCTAAGCTGACTGGGTTAAATGCAATTGTCAATCTTGATGAAGCCATGATCTTCAGTAGTGCTGAGGATAGGAATCCATAGTTCTCATAATAGTTACCCATATCTTCTTGTTATAATAAGAAAATGTGTGTAGGAAGGGGGAGGGGGAAGAAGATATAAAAACCTGTGCAACAGAAGCCATTTAAAAGGCAAGATTTGCCAACTATCGTTACCATAGTTACCTTGCATTATAATTATAGGAGAAAGATCTGTGCTGGACTTATTTAACTATGTGTGGGATGTATTGGTGATTGGATGATGACCCTTGCTCTCTGAAATAAAGCGAGACATAGCCTCTCTCTGCACATCAGGCTCATGGAAATGAAATATCAAACTCATTAAAAATGTCAACCTGTCAGTGCAATAATTAAGAATTATGTTTATTTCAAGGTATCTGGTCACATTTCCTGGAGATGTAGAACTGAAAGTTTCTTAAAAACAGGAAAAAGGTTAGCTGAGTGCTTTAGTGTTAATTTTCAAGCCCATTAAGTCAGGGCTTGTGCTTCTAGAGAGCTGATACACACTTCTATTCAAGAATTAAAGTACACTGACGAGTCTAGATTAATTATGAGAATTGGAGTCTGCTTGTTGAAGCTGTATATGTAAGACTGTGGCTCTTTGTTCTTCCTGTTTGTAAACTGATCGTTCCTGAGACATGCATGCTCTCTTCCTATACCTCACCACTTTGTGATGTTGTTTGTTTGTTTGTTTGTTTGTTTTTGGTTTTGTTCATTTTGGGAAAAAAAGGAACTGAGTATTTTTCAGAATAAACTTAACAGTGTAGGAGAGCACATATTCTGCAGCTGCTTTTTCTTGCAAATCATACCGGCCCAGATCTGGTGTAGGGCTTAGAAGATGCAGAAATTCTGGCATTGCCATACTGTATCACATTTAAACTTTTCTTTGGATTCGTGTGCCTGATACAACCTATGGAATAGCTGCAGATCATTTGCCTTGCCATTGTTCCACCACTTATCCTGGAGACTCTGAAATACAGGACTGCACAAGGCAAAGGTACATGCTAACTCATGTGCTTAGGAACTGCTACTCATACAAACCCAAAGAAGTAAACATTTTTGACTCAAAACTTTACAGTATCAAGTCTTTAATCCTTCAGAACTAGTTACTTCCTCAAGTTGATCTTTTTTTGCCCTTTTCCTCATGCATACCATTATGAAGACCCAACAGCTGAACAAAACATAAAAACAGTACTTAGTTGAGAGAGGAATTGTTTTGTAGCCTCTAAGTCACAGCTGCATTGGCCTTTTCAGATGCTTAGATGTATTTATTGTGGTCAAACAACCGATCTTGCTGTAAGGTGGCTAATTTGGGACCTGCCAACATCATCGTCATGACAGCTCAAGCTAACTGCCCTTGTATTTGTCTACTTCTAGAGCATTTTTTGCAGCCTCCTTTGAGCTGGTGGCTGCCTCTTCTACTGCTGAGATCAGGACCTGAAATAAAATTTAAAATTACACTAGGTATGTCTGCAAGGGCTGGAATGCACCCCTGCAACTGTAAGCATAAAACATTCTGTGCCATGTTATGATTCATGCTTAACTTTCTATTAGTTTGTCATTTTCTATGGCAAAACTACTACTTATTTTTTTTATCTCTTTGTTTCCCACAATTTCTTCCTGAGAAAAATCTACCTGCCTGGCCTCCTGTTTTTCTAGCATGGCTACCGCTATTTCTATCACCCAAATCATGGCATACCTGTGAAGAAAAGAAACACTCCAGTGCTGCCCATTATAAAGACAAAAATTAGTTTACACAAAGTTTCCATAGGGCTATCTAGGGCACTGAACACTTACCACTTCCTGCTTGATTGGTTTTTAGACCCTCATCATGGCTCCAGGGGAGGAGTTATCACAGCATCAACAGTTCTGCCACCTCCCTGTTCTGAGTTTCTCTTTTATTCTGTTGTAATTCTAGGCTGGTTTCCAAATTTCATTTAGCTCTACACTAAAACTCTGAAATACAAAACCAATCCCCATTCTGAAACATTTTGCTTTTTAATTCACTAAATTTTTACATGTCAGTAAAAGTCTGAAATACACTTAATACATTTTGCATCTGTTATTTGTTTTCTGCTCTGCCACTGACACAGAGATATCAATCTTTTAGATAGTTCTACTTTTAGGACATATTTTTAAGTTGGTGTGAATTGGAGTAACTCTCGATTGTGCTGGGCTGTGGCCAGATGACATATATCGATAATCTGACCTGTAATTTGCATGTTCTCTGCGTACTGAACATTCACTCATCCTACACCTAAAATAAAATACAGAAGTAGGAAGGAAATAGTCTGGCATTTTTCTTACTGTGCAGAACAATTCTTATTCTACTCACATACTGATATGTCAAAGAAACCAGTAAATCTGTTTCAGGTCAGCATTTCAATCTTTTTTTCTTTGTGATGAATTGATTAAACACAAAGGTGCAATACTTCACGGCAGTGAGAAAATGTATTGATGGAAATTATTTTTATGGGTCTCACAACGCCTTATTAGTCTCCATGACACGATAAAGCAATTCAGAGAAGGAATCCATGGCACCCTCACTGTACTTCCCAGATTCTATCCTTTCTTTATAGACTGACATTTATTGCCTGGAGATATTAACTAAGGACTGGAAAGACCCAAATATTCCACAATCGCTGCATGACCATGGAGCGTACAGAATCTCTGCAGTCACTTGATACTATTTCTGCAATCTTCTGCAAAGCCAAACAGCCTGAACATGTGCAAAGATATCTGTTAGTTAATTTTCAGTGGGGGAGGCTGTAGCTTTTGACTGATGCTCCACATTGATGAATGACTAAATTCAAGTCTGTTAAGCCTTTTCTCCAGGTGATCAGCCATGATAGAGGGTGGGGGAACATTTCTTCTTTCATTTTGAGTAGCCTCCATTTTACTCAAGAGAAGTGGCAAGTATCACAGATTCTTCTGTGCTAAGCGTGAGGCTGTTAAGATGTAACTGCAGACTGTCTTCATTTTGAAGTGGGTTTTCCTTTTTTATCCATAGCAGTAGTGCAGTAATGAACATGAATAATTTATTATTGCTGTAAAACCAGATGCTAAATTGTTGCACAAGCAGATAGTTTGCTTATGCAAGTGAGATAATAGGGCCTTAAACTCATTTTGCACATATTACTATTGCCTAATATCAACATACTAACGTGGACTCTGCTGTGGTTGCAGCCTACTGGACATGGGGAGAGGCATATGCACAGTGAACCTTGCTGATACAGTTCTGGTCAAAAGCCTCACACCGAAGGAATCAGCCTCACTGAGCTCTCTGATTTGAAGAATTAGATCGATCATTTATTTATTTATTTATTTATTTATTTGCAGAAGAATCTCTTAAAAATGCATGTTCAGGATTTAATCCAGCAACTCCATAGCAGGTGAGAAAAGCATAGGAGTTCATTGGTCTACTCTATGGGAATTATTATGGAGCAGAATTTGCAAGCCTGGAATCTTAAATTTGAAACTTTTCTGTGGCGTGATAATGTCCACTTGCAATTATCCAAGGAGAGAGAGTTCATTGAGGTGAACCAATGTCAAAAATCAGGCACCTTGAATCTCAGTAAGATTTGAATCTTTTTTACACTTCTCTGTCTTCTATTTTACTCCTACATCTGCAGTTTTGAATATTCAAGCACAAGATGAGAGAGGGAGTACATTATTTCGGGCTACTGGTATTTAGTTTGAAGTTGTCAATCAGCCTACAGTCAGTGTACAGTGAAGAATAAATACTGCCACAATCTGAAAAAAAAGCACTCATTGCTGTTGATACAAAACTAATCTATACAAAATAATCCCAAATGAAATGTTAATAGTTCTCATATTGTGTATTAAATTTTGGTTCATGTTGACTTCCTCACAGGGTTCTGCAGCAGTGTAAGCAGAATTACACATGGTGCTTAAGTAAAAATGACTTCCCACAAACTCACTGCTCTTACAGTTTCCTCAACGTCAGTAGCAATTTGCCTGCAGTGAATTAAAAAATGCAATTTTGTTTTTCTTTCTTTGCATCCTTCACACAACTGGATTTAATCTTAACACTCCAAAGCTGCTACTCATATAAAACAGGAACATCTGCACATGCTCAGTCTCCTGTCAACAAAATAAACTCAACCTTCAGAAACTGCTCAAAGAAAACTGTAAAAATTCACACATATCCAGTAGCTCTATGTTAGCATCAGCTCTGGAAGAAATATGTATAAGAAAATTTATAGAATGCTTCTAAATAAACTAAAATTTCCCAAAGAATTGGAGGTATGAGGATGGTTATACGAAAACTTGGGAGTTAAAAATTTAAAAGCAGTGTCATTGTCAAATCTTTGAGAATTGGGTAGAACATTACCTTCTCTATTTTAACAAGTAAAGGTGATTTCTCAGAAGATTAGATGTCACAGTGACTTTAGCTAAGATGATGGCTGAAGCTTGGCCTGAGGAATGTTGTTCTGGTGCCATGTTGCTGTGGTGGCCACCTGTTTGGTTGGTTTTTTGGCACTGTGATGGAATGGCTTACAAGAAACCATGCTGAACTGCAGAGAGGTAAGTGGAATGCTTTGAAACTGGAAAATACTAGATTATCAGTAGAGAAAAAAATCCATAAGATGCATTTCTTTTGATAAAAATATTTGCTAAGAGGGCAACTCATATCCAGTGTGAAATTTCTGTTCAGAAAGAGAAGAGGTAAATACACAGCTTTTTGGCATCTCAGGGTGCTGTAACATCTCTTTTACCTGGCTGCTGTTCTTAAGGAATCCTGGGTCTTGAAGAACACCATACACTGGGTATTTTCTGGGTTGTTTTTTAAAAACTGGATTATATTTTTTATGCTAATTTAGGGGAAAACAACACTGAAAATACTTTTCCCCAGTTCTTATTGGATTGTTGATGCTGCTGTTCATTAATTTTCTGCTTTGTACTTGCTTAAAATTATGATTCAAGCAGTTTTTAAAAGATAATTAACATATATTTGTTTGACAAGTTTGTTAGATATATGCGGCACAGAACATTCTCATGCATCTACTTGAATTTGCAATATTTCTTTCAAATATAAGATTAATTTTTGCAGTGCTAGTAAAGCAAATTATTCTCTTGCAATTAGTAGAAATCAGACAAAGATGTAATATCAATCTGAAAAGTTTGAGCAGGTCATTTGAGGGCAATGAGTAGTTATTAATGCACAGTCTGATGTGCATCATCCTTGTTATGGAAGATAGTACTTCCAGCTAGGCAGTGAACTCTGCCAGAAGCAAACTCTCTGAAACCTAAACCCTTTGCAGAAGAGAAGTCATTGCTAATGATAAAGGCAGAGCAGCACAGTCATTACAGGTATAACTGAGGGGTGGTTCCCTTGATTTATGTTGCCATAGTGTGAAACTGTGGAAATTCTGCTTTCAGAGACTGTTTCAAAAAGGTTAATTTCTTGTTCATTTTGTTGTTCAATTATTATTGGGCATGCGCCCAAGTCAAGATTGCATTTGGGCAGGTTTAGCTCCTTGCAGAACTTTCTTGTGAATGTGTTTTAATAAGAAATCCACTTATTTCTGGTTAGTCAGATTCATGTTCTTGTCCTAGCATCCAGAACCAATACAACTGAAGAGTGAAATAGCTATGTACTTAATATCAAGGTTTTACTTTGACTTGTTTGTAAGATTTTAATTTTTAAGCTTTTCAGTATAATTTTAGATGGTGACAGAGACCTTTTATGTGGGTTTGATATTAAGGTAGATACATGCTGTTTCTAGTCATGTAACATCAGCTTCGGAGAGCAGTCCTTATATTTTCACTGAATGTCTTCAGGACTTCCAAAATGAACCAGTACAACTTGATTTTGCAGAACTGCTTGGTATGCCAATCTTCTGTTGGCCTTACTTCAATACTACGACATGCATTGAAATCACAAGGCACTTTTAGCTCCAAACTACCATCAGCTAAATTGTGTATCCATATAATCATGTTAAATCAACAAGACTCTGTTGATACAAATGCAAGACCACCTTAAATACTGAACAGAATCCCTTCACATGCCCTTACAGTTCATCTTACAATTTTTTTTTTTTTACTTTTTGTCTGCGGTGTGGGGATTCTAAGCTACTCTGTTCGTTGTGAAACCATTTTGAGCAGCACCCTGCTTCTCAGTACTAAGTCATGTGAAAGAAATAAATTGATCTAGTGAAAGAAATAAAAGAAATAAATTGATATAATCCTTTTCAACCTTGCCTCTTGACAGACATATACTTCAGGGAAAGGTCAATGTTGTCCACATTTTTTGAAGTCAATAGTTTTTGTTTAACTTTCTGTACTTTGAAGGAAAGGATTATTCCCTTTCCCACTTGCATTTTAACATGATCTTCTCACTAAGATTGTAGCACTTTACTGTTAGGCTTTGACCTGCTAAACAGTCATAAACTTTGGTACTGTAAAGTGCAGCTTCAACATCACTGATGGTAAGAGGTGGAAAATACGTCCATTCCATGTTTGCAAATACAAACTTTTATAAAGCATTGGGAACTGCCTGTACATATTGGAAACAGAAATTTGTCCTGAATTAAAATGAATGTATAAAAAAAATCTGAGAGTACAGGACTTACAGAAAATGTTTTTCTGCCTGTTAGCTCCAATGCAGCAATTCAGATATGGGCTGGGAAAGCAGTGACTATTTGCTGTCACCATTTGTTAGTCTGTGTGAAATGAGGGAGTAAGTGCTGCCAGTTATATTTTCTGACTAATCCCATGCCTGCTCAGCTACGGGAGTTGAGAATGTGCCTGAATAATGAAATATTTCCCATGCTCAAAATCAAGCAGGTGGTTTAGTACCTTGATGAGTCAGGTGTCATAACAGAAAACACTATAACTCTTAATGCTTGTTGGCATGTCTATAGGTAGGCTCAGCCAAGAGGACAAAAAAGGAAAGGACTTCTGAGTCCAGGAAGCTTGTTGGCAGCATAATGTGGGAGCTTACCCTGTCACTGCCTATGCTGTGCTGGAAGATTAATGGTTATTTTATTCTGACTGCCTTCAAGTGGGAAACTGGGCTACAGCTTCTTTAAGAATGGATAAAAGTTTGTCTGTGCATATCTGTACAAATGCTCAACTATACATAAAATGCATGCACACATGTGCACAGCACACATGTACAGACTCCTGTAAGTGGCTCTGCTCCAAGGGGGATTCACAAGAAAATAAAAAAAGTCTGACCGGTCTTTCTCTGCACCTTACAGCTATGACCTCTCAATCAACCTTTTCACCTTTTTTTTTTTTAATAACATTTTTTCGCTTCAAAGTGAATAAAACTAAGTAAGAACAGCTAAAAACAAAGCAGTAATATTAAAGAATTGTGAACCTTGTGTCTAACCAGATGTTTTTCAAGGTATTTATCATTATGAATTTTCTTCATGAGAGAGTGGTGTACAAAGTACATCTGATAAATTCCTATAATTAAAAGGTAGTGGAAAATATTTATTTTATGGTTTCCAAGAACTAGGTTTATATGTCTCAAAGCACACACATAGACAGGCAAGAGTTTAAAGTTCTTTCCCGAGGTCTTCAAACCCAAGAGTTTATTCCTCCCTTTGAAAGCAGGGGCCATATTCACAGCTCAGAGGAAGAGAAAAACTTAGTATTCTCTGGGAGAAATCAGTTATCATGATTTTGTGGCTGAGCTGGCTGATCACGCACATGAGCAAAGAGAGAGGCTCATTTTAACACTTACATGTTGTCTGGGTGTTGTGCCCTAGGTAAGGCTTCAGGGGCGTCAGCAGACACTGGATCAGCCACAGCCAAATGCCTGTAGCCAAACAAGGGGGTGGAATGATCCTTTTGCAATTTTCTTTGCTCTGAACATAATTGAGGACTCCCGTACCGGATTCTCATGTCGGAGCGCAGCGCTCACTTGTATTGCAGCATGACTTTCTTCTGCTGCCCCACCACCTGTCACTGCCTGGTTGGTTAGCTGCCAAAGGCCACATATAACAGCCTGGAAAGGTGTATTGAAAAATAGAGCTTCACATTTGTAAGTGTGACTTGGCAGAAAGTATTGTCTTAAAACAATCCGGCTGCTCAGCAGGGAGCAACCACTGGGTTGTACAGGGAAAGTCCTTAACTGTTGTCTAATGGTCATAGAGATTGCGAGTTCATAAGGGTAGTGAATTGCCTTAATGTAAGTAATGTATACCTAAAACATACAGAGCAAGCCAAATGTCATGGTACACCCATTTGACGTGTTTTATATTATAACCACGGTGACTAATGAGTTACTTATTACCATGTCAATAAATAATTGGAATAATAAGTGATGGATTTTGATGGCTCGACTCAATGATCTTAGGAGTCTTTTGCAACCTTAATGATTCTATGATTCTATTCTGAATAAGCTGAAAAATGCATTACTTATGGAATAAGCTAATATTGACAATCATGGTTAGCCTGTTGGGTGTTCAGCTGAGATACTCAAAGACTAATTCACTGATAACGTGAACAGGAGGACCCTCCTGTCTGAAAATGGAGCAGCTCTGAGATGTTCCACGTTAGGCAAGCAGAAATCTAGATGTCCCAGGAAGTTAGATTGCAGTTCTAGTTGTTTTGTTGTTTTTTTTTTTTCAAATGAGGCACAGGGAGAAAGTGATTTGCAAAACAGACCATTGCTCTTTCAGTGGTTCATGAAACAGCCTTCTTGCCTGAACTGTACCTGGGATCACCATACAGAACCACTAAGTGCATGCCCAGAGCGTAATAGCAGAAGGCAGTAATTTCACTCCAAATCCTCAAGAATTTGAAATAAACTACTCTACCTTCTTCTCTGTGCTTTTATCTCCTTAATTGACCTTTATGTTGTTTTTAAATATTTAATACCTATCTAAATTTAATTTAGCCTACAACAAATAAGACTGTAAGAAAAAAGAAACTCATATTTGTACTATTACACTAATAGGCTTAATAACAATAATCCACTAACATCTGCAATCATAAAATAAAAACTTCATTATCATTTCAATACAGTTAATACAAAACCTCAGGTTCGCCAGTACACCAGCTGTGTCCTGGTGCTCAACAACACAAAACAGCAATTCATGCAAAATTACCAGTCTTTGTTACTGACTCTTTTTCCTGGCTCCAGTCCCAAAATATTCCTGCTGTTCAGGTCTTTTGTTTCCTCTCACTGGAAGTCTTTTATTTTCTAGGAGAATATAAAAGATCATCCCCAAGAATGCCTTCAGTAGCCTTCTCACCTCCAGTATCATGCCTCTAGCTCTTTATTCCTCACAGTTAAGAGACTCAAGCGTCTGGTTAAAGGTCTCCACTGATATGGACGATGTGCTTCTTTATGCAGTGCTGCTGGCATTGCTCTAGACATGTCCATAATATTCTCTAGAACCTCTAATCACCTTGGAAGTTTAGAACATTAAGAAAAAAATATTCATTTAACAATGATATTTTCTGACATTCCCTTAAGGATGGCAAAATGCTCAGAAAAGCAAATCAACCAGTATCTAATGCTTGTCTGTGAATTAGTGTTGAGCTCTGTTGAGCTAGAAACTTATGGCCTTAACCACGAGCATGGCCTGAATGTGTTGGGCACTGTGCATGTCTTTCACTTAAAGACATTACAGAGGCAAAAGACTAAGAGGAGATAGGTTCAGGATTAAATACTTTTGTCCTGGATTTGAGCCAGTAATTCCAAACTAGTCCCATTGCACTGGGCCTACCAGTTCAATCACTAGAAGCAGCTTTCCGGCATACACTGTAAACCCGCCTTAGAGAGGTGACAATGATTGGTGAGTTCATGGTACTGAAATATCACTCATGTCCTTCTCAGACAAGTTCTCATCTCCGCCAAGTAGCCAGCCAGAGAAAGGACAGCTTATGGTTCAGACTCGTGGGTTACCCTCGCATTTCCTCTCCATCTCACTCAGTTGACTGAGGCAATTGTGTGTTTGCAAATTGAGATAATGGGTGCCTTCCCAGCAGTTCTTTTGGGAGGGGAGGGAGGGCAAAGGAAGTAAAAATGTTTGTCAGTTGTCTGCATCTGTTATTCCCCAAAGCCTACTGAGAATGTAAAAAGAGAAATGAACTTCTCAGATAATGTCCTATTAGGTAGCAGACCACATATCTCAAGCTGCCATTAAGATGAGATTCAGCACTCGTAGACGACAGAATAGTCTAAAATAATTATCCATTATGAGAGGATTGGCATCTTTCCTGAAAGCATCCTGCACTGTACCTCGGTAGAAAGAGGACACAAACTGTCTTAGATCAATGCTCTGGCTACGCATTCTCTTTTTATTTTGGGAAGCACCAGTGTTTCCATGCCCTATGGTACTCTGACTAATAGTGTCCAAATGAACAGTCTGTTAAGAACACAGGTTTCCCAGGTGACAGGATCTATGTCTCTTTACACTGATCATTTAATCACTCATCAGAAGAGGGAATAAAGACAGTCCACTGGTATCTGGAGCACAAGAACCTGTGAACAGTGTCATTTTCTCACTCGGTACCTGAAACGACTTGAGATGTTTAAAGGTGTTTTAATCTCTTTGGGAAGCGAATAACACTATGTTTTGATATTACTTCTAAAATAAGTATCAGAATTGTGTTTGGACCAGTAACATGCCTGTAAAATGGGCAAAACACTTGTGACTTGAACTTATGAAGGGTGGGGAGCCAGATGCTATACTGCAGTCAGCCATTGTTCTATTAGACAAATCACTTCCTCAGTGTTATCTCCTCCCGTCATTCCCTATCTTGTTTATTTGTATCGCAGACTCCTTACAGCAAGACACATTTCCTAGTAAGTGTCTGTGCAATTCCTAATATTTACTCCTTGTTCTTTGTCATGATGTTTTCAGATCTAAAGTGACTTGTATGGATCAGGTTCAAGGGTAAAATGCACAGTGCTTTTAGTGCTGTGGAACAAACTCAGATGTGTCTGCACTGAAAGTGTACTCCAGTCCATATACCACTAGTACTCTGTAAAAATCTAAAGAGTTATAAGTTTGGCTTTTAAGGTCCCACTTTACAAAAAAACTCTGAGTGGTTTTTTTGTTGCTGTGTATAGAGAATCTTTCATTTTAGTTAAGTTCACATTTTCAAGCCTGTAATCATTTATCACAATGCCCAGGATTATAACTCTTTAATTCCGGGAACTTCTGTTAATTTTTACATTTAAGAAATAAAGTCCAGGAGATGTCCAACCCCAAACCAGCTCTGGACTTGTTATGCGACAAATGTGGGATTTTTCATTTTGTTAGATGCCTAACCAAGACTTGTTCACAAAAGACAATTTGATGCTGAAACAATGCAATGCAGAAATGAAAGATTTAAAAAAGTTTTTTCAGTTTGATTCAAGCTTGTCGGACCAAATCATTTGGTTAACAGCTTTATGACTGTTTCATTCTGCTATCGTTGCTATGTCTAAAGGTCAATCTCTTTACCCCATAATACAGATTTATTTTGTTTGCATAGCTGATTCAGTCTTTCCTTCCTGAGTCAGATGTACCAATCTCCCTTTGACCTTCTCTGTAGGTGTTGTAGACAAAATTCTGCACAAGTTTTTAAGAGGGAACACTCACAGACTTTCCACTTTAACTATGGATTCAATAGAAGTAAGAGAAAAAGAGTCCCGTGGCAGCATAGGGATATGGAAACATCCCACATGAGTGGGATGCTTTCCTGAGCTCTTGGGAAATAAGGACTCCTCTCCCAGGAATACAGTACAGCTGCTAACGCATTACTTAGGCAGAGATTAGCACTTTGAAATACCATGTATTTGATAATCTTTATATAGACCAAAGAGACAGCTTGATGGATGACTATTCTGATGTCAGCCTGTCATAATGACTCTCAACAAACTTGATATTTATCCCCTTTTTTCACAATTTCTGTTATATAATAGTAACAAGACTGTAAGCAGAGTGTTTCCAACCAATGGAAACAGTGGAAATCACTTAGTCTTCATTTGTGTTTCCAGACTGAGGATCAGAACAATTGCTTAGATATACCATGGACATTCACTGTCCTGTCTCTTCAGCAAATCATGGGCAGTCTCCAGTTTTTGACTGAATGAGGTAATTTTCTTTCAAATGGTGCTCACAATTCAGATGATGACCTCAAAGTATGAACCTGAGCCTGCTGTTCAAGAAGGATGTGTAGTGCAGCATAACCATACGAAAACCAAATAGTCTGTCTTTTCTGTGCCACTGAAGTTCTGTCATGAGAAACAGAAATTTTAGGTATTATTAGTTTAACATTTCAGTTTAACATCTGAATTCAATTTCCCGTGATATCTGTCATGTCCACTGCGATACTGGACAAGTGTGGATCCGACAAATGACTTTGTTGCCCTGCAAGGCACCATCCAGGCGTACAGCGTGCAGAGATTTGTTTCTGGTAGTAGTCAGGCTTCCTATGTAGTGACCTGTTATAAATGAGAAATAAAATAGTTTTCCTATTAAGGACAAAGACTTAGATGTCTGACAGCACTTTAGGTCTTTGGTGTCTGAGTCAAGGTGGCAGACAAAAGCCTCCATTCATTCAAGTAGTGCCCAGAGATAGGTGCCTATATTTCTTTGAAAGAACAGGGCAGATTTCTTTTTTTTTCCTTTCTATGTCCTACACAATACAAATGATAAATCAAACCATTAACTCCTCAGTGGCTATCATCTTCAAGTTCAGATTTTAAGACAGCATGACGGTAATTACTTAACTCCTTGAGAAAGTCTACCTTTTAATTGTGAAAACCTACCACAAACCCCAGACACCAAGGTCCTCTCTAGAACACACCCTGTAAACTAAGATAGGCCCATCCAGGGGGGAGACTCCTCAGAATGGGGGATTCATTCAAGTCTCTCATTGGGGAATCTTTGATAGATGTGCTAATTTGCAAGGCCTGTAAGTTATATACACGATCTGTCGGGGGTGTGCATTCCCATGGGGGCATCCTGGGGTGTGCATTCTGCTGTGCACTCCACTCAGACGGTGTGGTGCACCAAGGATCCTAAATGAATACCGAGGTAAAAACCCCTTTTCCCTTTAACTGTGTCTGGCTCTCAATTTTAAGACCAGGAAAAGGCAACAAAAGCACCTATTAAACTCAGATTGTTATTGCAGCAGAGCAGCCCAAAATGTTTTCCAAAGCATTTGTCTGGTGCTGCAACCTTCCCTCTTCTGAGCACCGCTGGAGTTTCTTGTCTTCCCTTCTGCCACTTCTCACCTCCCATTTTTCTACCTGAGGGCAAAAGGTGTGGGGCAGGTAAAGAGAGACAGTTTGTCCTGCACCTGGTTTGAACAACATATACATTGTCTACTTCTCATGGATGTCAACATATTTTTTTTAGCACTTCCCCTTAATAAGGCAGTTTCAGCATTCAGAGGCATGGATGAATCACAGTTCCAGAGTGCATATAAATCCCGGCACAGCTGGACATGCAATCTTTAGCTTCCATATTTCTGTAAGTGGCCAGTTCCTGGAACCACCTCACAGAAGGGATATTCTTGTCACAAGGGCATTCTAGCAAGTAAAACCTGGTTACAGTGGGTTCCTGTTCCTGAGCTAAAAATGCAAAAGCAGTGGGTACTGAATGTAAAAGCTGTCCAGAGATCTGATCCAATAGGTCCACTGAGAGTCAAGCACTTCTGGCCAGTAGTCCTATGCTGTGCATCTTGCATGTTAGTCATAAGGATTCTCTGGAAAAGATATGGATTTTGTAACCAATATGATATGTTGAAAAAAAGCTTGCTAGTGTCAGTATGTGAAGAACCTGACTTAGCCCTCCAGTCCATTCAAAATTCCTAATTTTGAAATTGTCCTACATGAACAAACTAGTGGACTTTAATGCACATTAACACACAATTGCCTGTACTTCAAAAGGTGCATATATTGCATTATTATTTTATGTCACTAGTTATGACTAGGCTTTCATCTTACCTTCAGTCTGCACATTTTTTGTTCAAGTCTTTCTTGCTTAGAGATGGACCCTGATTTTTAATAGGCTGATCTCTTCTGTTTAGAGTACCATCAAACATATATGAATATATACGAAGTGCAAAAAAAGGTTTTTCTGTGTCTGAATAAAGGATTTTTCAAACCGTGGTTCTGTGGAAACAGTGGAAACTGATAGAACAGGGAAAGAAAGGCCTACTTTAAAGCAAGCTTGTAAGACCCTGCATGCCCAACACTGACAAAAGTATGCTTTTGCATACTGCATGCTCTGTAAGCATTAGCTCCCACCCCAGTTCTAAGTGGGCTACAACATTTTCTAGATAGTGACAGTTCTGCAAAAGTAAGTTACCTTTTTCTTTTAAAATCCTGCATGGATATCGGAATTTTCCGCTGCATTTCTGTGACTGAGCTGTACGTGAATGGTGCTGACAAAAAGCAAATGTAAAGCAGGGAGTCCACTGGTATTTATGTTAGAACTTGTTTGTATTACATTGGAGAAGGCATTGGTAGTCATGGAAGAAAGACAGAAGTCCCTTTCAAAAGACCTCTGTCACAGAGCACACATATTAGCCTGCATGTGATGTTGTTATCCCTGTTCTAAGCAACATTAGCAGGTATTTTGTGCACATGTGAATGATAAAAAATAGAAATAAAGAGATTATATTAGACATTCCTTGGAACAGACACTCATTTTTAGTCTCTTTTTGCTACCTCTAAGGAGTCCTTGTTCATGAATGTGATTTGTGGGGAACAGGAAATTTAATTTAAAAATAATTAATTATATTGCATCTTGCTCTTGTTACCTTTTGTTCGGTCAGGTAGGAATTAAAAGACACAGAGAGGAAAGATTCAGATTTTGCCCAGGTATATTAGTCTTCTTTATTGTCACATTCCCACCTGACTTTTCCCTAAGAGTCCAAGGTCTGGTAATTTCTTCAGAACCCTCCCTTTGTGAAAATTCTGTCCACCAAAAGGAGTAGGAAACATATTGCTGTACTTCGTAATTTCTCGCAGTAAATGAGCACAGGTCAATTTTTTGTCAATATTTGTGTTAGTTTTTTGTTACAAACCTTGTCACCTACTGAGCTTATGTAATGAATTAAATAAAGGGGACAAAAGCATTATCGAGAAGTATACCCAACCAGAAAAGAATCCAACCTCATCACTTTAATGCCTCAGCTCTATTCTGCAGTTTTCATGACACAGTATCTACAAATTTGGGTTGCATGCCCTTAGTCTTTCCAGCCACAACACTCAGATTTATGACAGCATAGATTTCCCATTGGAACAGATGGCATACTGCAGCAGAATTTATTAAAGCTTCATTTCCCAGATCCTTTTCTGTAGCCCTTGTGCTCATTCCCCTCCTTTTCCTAACGTGACAGAGCATTGTATGTCTCTGACACTGAAATTAGCACAAAGACGTGTGGTTCTTTGCAAATCTGCTCTGCATAAATAATCATTCAGATTGCTGACCTGCTAAGGCTCCTAGCTGGCAATCACACAGCAAAGCCTGTAATTTCTCCTACTTGGTGCTGCTCCACCGTTTCCATATCCTGACTTCTATGTTGTTATGCATCTCTTATGTCTGACATCAGAGAAAATAATCAGCTGGGGCTTAGGAACATTATCATTCTAGGTCTTATGGGTAAGTATCTTGGCTTAGTAAGAAGAGAGATAGGTATCAAGAAAAGGATGTGACTCGACAAAATTAGGCCAAGTTAAAAGTGTTTAGGTTTTCAGGAAGTATTATAATTTCAGTTTTTCCATAAATCAGATTTGTAACAGATGGGTGAAATGTAGGTCAGATGCAGCAGACATCTTCGTAAGCACTTGCTTTAATGGTTTCCTTGATAATTTCTGTCTGTCTTGTCACACGATAAAAGACGGTTTAAATCAGTCCATGCAGACCCCTTGCAATAAACAAGGGGTACTGACTGAGCGGGCAGTCCTGCAGAACGAAGGGCAGGATTGTGGCACTCGCTTTTGTCTTGGGCCAGTTTCATCCTGGATGCACGCTGGATAAAGCAACAGCATTGCAGGCAGGCAGAATTTGCACCCCTGTTAATAAGTACTGTGACACATTTTATAAACAAGATCACACACACACTGAAGTTCTTATAATCACAGGGCATCAAAAGGCCAACCAAGGACAGAGCAGCAGCCTTGACTTTGAATTTCCTACATCTTGCCAGCTGAGCACCTGAGATTTACGTGTCTGCCTTTGTATTTTGAAAAAAGCTGTATGGGACACAGAGCCACCTCCTCAAAACAATATTTCATTTATTCTCAGTCATTTCCTTGTAATGGCTCGCAGCCCCTTCAGTAAATACATATATATGAGAATTTAAAGGATCGGAGTTTTAAATTAGGTATCCCTTGGAGCTGTGAGGGCCCGCTGTACAAATACATCATTGCTCACAGGCGTGAGGGATGTAGCTGCTCCTTTGGAGCTTTAAGAGGCTCTGATGCTGATGCTGTGCCTGCTGCACACGCTGCTGGCTCTCATCTCATGACGTACGCAGAGCTCCGTGAGCACGGCTCTGCCCCTGCAGCTGCTCAGTGCATTGCTGGGCAGAGAGATAATAGAGATCTCTGCTACTTATGTGATCTAGCTTTAAGTGTAAAAATAAACATGCACGAAAACATTCAGAATAATCTGTTGTGTTACCCTTTCTTCCTGAACACCATTCTCTCCAATTGTTTTCCTCATATCTGATATATTTCCCTAAATTAGACACCATGTTTCTTGTTTTACATCACTAATTGTGTGCCACTAGGATTTTAATCCCCAGTAAAAGGTCAGTCAAACCCAGAAATTATTTTTCTCACATATTTCTAAATTTGCTTGGTTCTGAGCCTGAGACCAAATTATTTTGAATATTGTCACTATTTTTTTAATAGCCTTCATTTGTTTATGTACTCTACAAGAGAAGCCGGCCAGTAAAACTCTTGCATATGTGCTTAATTCAAGAGAATTGCCATTCAGCTTAAAGATATAGTTAGATACTTCACTTTCTGACGTCTCTGGGTAGAGCTGCTGATAGGAAATTACAGTTACTGATACAGAAAGACATACTGATTTCAAAATCCCTGTCTTAGAATACTTTGCAACCTGTATGGAAGATAATTCTTGAACAAGACTCATCTCCATGGGCTGAAGGCAGGTAAGAAATGATATTGTTTCCTTGCTGTACTCTAGGGAGCCACTGCTGTTAAGTGCAAGTCAAACCTGTAGTGGGACAGATGAAGGCCAGGCTGAGCCTTCCTCTGCAAGCCCTGCATTGAGAGGGGTACAATAGGAAGCCTCTGTGTGTGGCCTAAGGACAGCATCCACTGGAACTGAAATCAATTGTAATCTTTCCATGGCACAAAATAGCTTTGGCTAGGATCCAATAGGAAAATAAATTTTAGCTCACTGACGGAGTGAGTGGAACTGATCATCTTTGCTGACAACCTGTTTGTTTAAAAGGAGTATTCAAAGTCCCATTTCCCCTCACACAGCAGAAACTTGTTAAGAAACCACTCTTTTGGTGATACTTCTAAGCTCTCCTGTGGGAACACTCATCCCGTGAAAGTCTTTTCAGGCATTTCTGAAGAATAGCTACCAGTACTTACTCTGGCTCTATTTCTGGTTCTTCCTTGCTCTCTTCTTTCTTATTGCACTAAGTTTGTTTGCTGGTTTTCCTCTAATACATACAATAATAATAAGAGCCAGACATATTTTTCCATGGACAAGTGAGCTGGATAGGGTCATAAAAGCCTTTAATGAAGACACTACTCTGGTTTCACCAAAAGTTACACAGAGATGTTTGTAGCCTTCTTACCTTGCCCTAAAGAAACCTTGCAGCTCTCTCTTCATTGCAGAGATTTAATCCAACTTATCACATCTACATATTATGTAGTCTTCCTTCTAGATCGCACAAAATCAGAGAAGTATGTTTTGTCTCTCTTTGGCTTTTGGCAATTGGTTGTCTTGGAAAATACAGGTGTATTGGTGAACTGTTCTTGACTAAAAGGGCCACCCATGTAAAAGGCTACACACTCCTCTTCACTGCAACTCCAGGCTGAAGATTCGTTTGACACTATAAGCAGATTGGGATATGTACTGATCAAATATGAAAATATCTTTGATATAAAATTGGCTGTATAGAATAAATATATCACAGGTTAGTTACCTCACTTTTATGAGAAGTGGAAGAATATTGTGACTTGTGACTGTACCTAAGCCCTTAATGATGGGCCATTTAAATATGATGTAAAAACTCTTCAATAAACATATCTTCATGTTAATTACTCATATTATATGGATGGAGGGTAATAGCCATTTTGCCTTGCTCCACCTCCAAGAGAGTTAGAAATCAACCCTTTCTCCTTTTCACATTCTCACTGTTGTAGCACACAGCAAAAAAAATTCTCATGCCTCCTTGCTTGATGTCTCCCTGAAAGTATGCATAGTAATGGATTATCAAAGCAAAGCTGCTCTGCTTGGTAAGGACATTTTTTTAAATGGAGCTTTGATATGGCGTAGAAATTGTGCTCTGGCTTCTAAATGGTGCTGATGTGGATTTGATAAGGTGCAGAGTCAGGGCTGGAACCACAGTTGCCAGAGCTGTGTCTCTTCTCCTGGACACTCACACCAGGAAGGGCAGTGATCTGCCCTGTGATACAGCTCCGCAGCCCCATGGCATGTTACCTCAGCTTCCACCTTTTAAAAACAACCCAAATTCAAAAACCGCTTAACTAGAGAATAGAAATTATAGCCTGACAAAGAAGACATTTCTCAGGACTGGCTATCTTCAAAATGCATTCTGTTGATCATAATTGATGAGTCATTAATTTCCTTTCTGGGCGAGCAATTAGCACTCTTTTTCCTGGAGAGAAAATTTCCCTTTGGAAGGCGGTGAGAGAGGCTGGGCAAATGATGACAAGTTTGCAGAAGCTGGTGAGCCACCTAATCCTTAGAAAAATTTCTGGCAAGATGTTTTACAGAGGAACACTTGCATGTCCGTAAACATCCATGAACACGTTCATTTCCATACCACACAGAAACGTCAGCCGCAGTCCAGGCCTCACTGTTCCCTCTGCTGTAAAGATAGAGTTCATGCCTAAAATATAGTAAACTCCACAGCTGATGCCTTCTGAGAGGTGGTAGATCTATATACAGATCGATTATATTCAATTTATACTCAGAAAAACTTAATTTCTCTGCCTTTATTGGAGTATTGCTTGAATAAAGATCATAAACCAATTTTTTAACGGCAATGTATACATAAATACATATGTATAATAAATACATAAATATCTTCTTTGAGCAACGATAGAGAAGGAGAGAAATAAAGAGAAAGACTTTATTTTTCTTCACTCTTTGTTGTACATTTAATCTATTTCTGTTATTGTAAGTGAAAAGTAGCAGACTTTAAGGCATTAATAGACTAAATGTTTCTCATGGTGCATTTTATTTCTTTTGTTACTGAGTGCTACTCACTTCAATTTCAAATCCAGTTCAGACTGCAGAGCATTAATAAAGTTAACTGATTAAACAAATTCCACCTTTTATAATCTTAAGCTGGGAAAGATTTACTAAATTCTCATGTCCTTCGATCTTATGTGACTAACACAGTCAGAGGAAAATATAAAAACTGCAGCTGGGCAGATAGATTTAGATTAAGAGAACCATTACCTCATAACAACACTAGGAAGAGGATACAAATGTTAAATTGAGTTTGGATGTTGCTCAAAGCAGAATGTAAAGTGGTGGGAAGAGCCTGAGAACCCCCTGCTGCTGGGTGAATCGCTTTTCTTAACGCAGCAGCAGTATTTAGATAATCAAAATAATACACTATGCATTTCTATTTCAGTTAAACAGGAATAATTGCAAACAAACTTCCTACAAAATACTTTCCATCACTGAGCATGGCATTTTGTATAGAAAATTGCCACCTCATGGTTTTCAAAGGCCTTCGGCCACATGAACATTTTCGGTAAGGGCTTGGGTTTGAAGGGTAGGTGTGGTTCCTGGACAGATGGCCCAGAGGATGGGTAAGGATGGGAGCCTGACATCATCATCTCATGGCCAAGGGTAGACGAAGCTGAGCCCATGACTGTGGATTACATTGTTATTTGTGGAGCAGTGTGCTGGACCAGGTTCCCATCCCATGCAGGTTCTCAGGGCATCAGCAGAACCTCAGGCTCCACCTGCAAAGCTGGCCATGTGCTTTGACATCTTCAGATATCAGCCTCAGGTTTTGCTTGAGAGGCGATCCAGTGGCCCTAACCTATTGTGGAATTTCTCTGGGTAAGCAACAAATTGCTCTTCGTTTCATACTTCCCTGTCCATCTCCTCCTCCTTCCTCTACTCGTCAAGTGCAGAAGGGAGGTTTGTCGGCTGAAGGCAAGGTAAGGAGGGGAGGAATAACACACGTCTCTGTACTTGTCTGATCCTGGAGCTGCTTATGCAGAAGGCAGAGCCACATTGTCTCTGTTCTCATTAGAATCTGTAGCTAACACTCCCCAGGGGACAAATATTCAGCTGCAGCTTTAGGAAATAGAAACCCCAGGTCTTCCAGGGGTCAGTCACTCAGAGTAGGTAAGAGTGGCAAAAAAAATTGAGACAATGTTCTGGCTCTATTTGCCAAGCTATTTCCTCATGTTGGTTGTTTTTGCCTGTTCCTGGAAATGCAAAGGGCCCAGAAATGGTTGTGGACATGTCTGTACATGCTGGTGTCAGCTCTCCTTTCAAGTTCATCCAAAGCTAGAAAGAAGAGTAATCTGAGAATCGATTTTTGCTTCTGTTGAGCTCTGAAATATGTGTCAGATTTGAGCTTCAAAGAAACTGCTTATTCACCCACACAGGATTCCACTTTTTTATATTCTCCTTTGCATTTTAACTGCACCCAGTGGACTGTTCTTTCAAACAGAGAAATCAGACACTCAGCTGAATACCAGCAGCTTTTGTGAGATGTGTGCTGTGGTAAACAGCCCTTGTTTCTTCTGCTGCTGCTGCATAAAACCTGAACGGAGCACTTTTTGCCAAAAAGAATTAATATTATGCTTTCTCAGATTTTTTTTTTAAATTGATATGTATGATGATGGATAACTCTTTACTGGGCCCTACAAAAATTTTTTGGTCACAGTGAAAAATCTCAGTGATGCAGTTGCTCATGTTACAGAGTACCAAACATTGCAGAGTAATAAATGAGAGCCATTACCTTGGATGTCTTGCAGTTCACATTTCTTGAAGATGAACTGAACACCTACATTCAATGGCCAATATATCTAAAATGAAGCATAATCTTCAAATATTTATTTTATTTTGAATGTTTGAGAAAAACATGTAGGGCCAGGTTCAGGTCAGAGTCCTTTTTGGAGCAGCGCAAAATCAGGGAGTTTGACTGCAGTTAAATTGCTCCTTATTCTGAAGAGGAGAGTTAATTCTCAGGCAGTGAGGCAAGTAACAGAGGTGATTATCCAGTACCTTGCGATTATCACAATACTCATCTATCACTGTGATATTGTCGGCCAGCACAGGATCCACTTACCATGCGACCTTGCAGCCATCAGCAAGGAGCACAGTAGATCCCAGCTAAGGCACATATCAGCATGTATTGTGGCTAAGGAACAAAATGCTTCTCCTATCTGTGGAAATTTATACTTGTAAACCAGAGTGTATCACTTGCCTGGAGTGGTAAATCCTTGCTCAAGTACATTTCTTGCCTGTAGTCAGGCTCTGTAGCAGCACGGCAATGCAGGGGACCATGTGCACAACTTAGACCTGATCTTGTACAAAGCTATCTCATATTAAACTTATAGCCAGGAGCTGTTGAAACAAGCGGGGCTTATATTTGTTTCCTTCAAGTGTTGATGTGGACATACTTCACCCATGAGTCTATTTGCGCAACGTAATTAGGAAGGATGTCAGCTTGCCTGACTGAGTTGAGTTTCACAGCTCTTATGTGCTTAAGACTGCCTGTGCTACTGGGGCAGCAAGAGTAGGCAGCTGAGTGCCCGGGCTCGCCCTCAGGAACAGGCCAGCGGCTGTGGCCATAGATATTCTCCTTTCCACGCCTTTGTTCTCCAGGTACCCTCTTGTCTGTGTTGCCCATCAGGCTGTAAGGAATTCTGGGGCAGGGATTGTTTCTGTTGATATGTAGAGTGACATGGTACACTAGTCTGAAGTCCTCACCAGCTCTGCACATATCCCTAAACCAAAATCGGTATAGTAACACCAGCATGGTGTTTGACCATTAAAACTGTGAAAGTTAATTAATCCAGGCAAACAGCACATTGACAAAGTTGTGTCATCTCCCAGTTCTTCACACTCCACTGTGCTGTGTCGCTACAGAATATTTAATTAAACAGCATTTAGGCTAAAGGGACCTTGATGATGAACAGCACCACTATATACTACTATAATAGAAACTAAGGACATCAATGAGTGGTGCCCAGGTTACTTACAGCAGGGGCAAGGTGAACATCAGTAACTGTTCAGTAGTGCTGTGGATGACAAATGTGATGCCCTCATGGTCCAAGAGGGTTAAAGTTTGGGGAAGTAACAAGAAAGAAAGAAAGAAAGGAAAGGAAGGAAGGAAGGAAGGAAGGAAGGAAGGAAAAGAAAGAAAGAAAGAAAAAGAAAGAAAGAAAGGAAAGAGGTAAAGCAGCAGCAGCTCATATTGAACTGTAAACTTTGAGTGCAATAAATTAGAAATTGGGGGGTGGAGTAGGAAAGAGAGTGACTGTGTCCCTATCAGTTCTCCCCACTGATAACATATGTATAATTGTAAGCCAGTGCAAAAGCCAGAGCTGAGTCCATCTTGGTGGCATAGAAAGGAGCTAACTTTTCCAAGGCTATCTTTTCTTGTTACGTTTCCAGAGAGATAAACGATTCATAACTACTTTTTAGAACTACATTTTATGTGGGTTTTTTTTCATCTAGAAGGTAAAGAACTCAACACAAAAAATTTCCATTTCAATACAGCCATTTCATGAACTATGAACTAGATTAAAGTAGATTTAAACTAGTTCCAGGTTTTAGTCCGTAAAATAAGACCAGGATAGCTGTTGAGCCCCTGTCTTACTGAGGTAATAGGAAAATAACTTGATTTATACTGAGTCCCTTTGGCCTTGTTTATATCTGGACTTGTGGTAAAAACTTCCGGAGGGAGGCATTCCTACTCTCATTTCTGAAACTTACACCACTTTGTTTTGTAATTTTTATTTTTGGTAATCTCTTTTGTAAACAGTGTCCTGCAGAGACCTACAGTAGTGAGTCCAATGCAAACAGGACATCAAAACGCATTACATTTAAAAACACATGCTGGTGTATAGTTAAGATTGCGACACTTAGGACTACGGCTTGTAACATTATATAGGGCTACACTACACAAACACTTGAAATGAAGAATTTCTCACACAGTTACTATTATTTTTGAGGGAGTTTATGTTTGGGTTTCTCAGCATCTTATCACAGACTTTAATAACCTTTCCTTGAAAAATCCTCCCTCTTCCTTTGTGTGTGACAGAAACCAATGTGTAACCAGACCTCGGGGATACCTTTGCTCAGGCAAACAAAACCAGACCTTAAGCTGGGATTTGCAGGTATCTCCAGCTCTGGGCAGCACATGCAGCTGACCTGGGGGAGCAGCCTGGCACGCAGAGCCCACTGAGTGACAGTGAGACCACTCAGGCCATGTCTCACCTGAACCACCCCTCTCTCCTGCTCGTTGCTCAGCTGCTGCCACACAGGTACTGCACTAAGCACCCAGAGACAGTTTTGTGATCCCCAGTGTCTGTCTCACTGCCTGTGTCCCCTTCCTGTCCCTGTTGCTGTCGGGTAGGGGTGGCTGGAGGTAGCAGTGGGAGGACTGGGCAGAGCAGGACAACTGCACATGCTTCAATCTAAATTTAGTGGCTTCTATTGAAAAGGTATAGCAAATGTAGATATAGGTAACATTCCCATATTTCATCCTATATCCTTATATTGAAAGGAAATCCCAGATTAAATTTGAAACCTAGAACCTAGAGGACTCACTCCACCTTTACCGAGAGATTTAAATTGGGGGGTCAGGGCTTAGTTCTGTCTGGTAGAGTAGAAATATGTGAAAAGATTTGGCCCTGTGGAAGATAGTTTCCAGTCTAATTCACTTCAGTGATTTCCGTGTTTGTCTTGCAGCTTGTCCTGCAATGAGATGGAATGCCACACTGTGTGGGAATTCACTGTTTTGTAACTAGCTTTTGCAAAGAAAAAAGGTTGCTTTGATAGAGATATCATTCAGTTTAGGCAACATCCAAATTTTGCCAACATCCAACCCTGGCCTTACAGCCTGCTTAATTTGCTAATATACCACAGGAGTGCATCCCAAGTTTCTCAGATGACTTTGCTTATTTCCTCATGCATAAATAAATTAGTGTGACCCTGAAAACAGTGCAGCTTATTCTCTGTGGAAATCCCTGTGTTTCTGGTTTGACATAGTCCTTCCCAGCTCCTTTTCATCCATCGAGTTTCTTGCAGTGGAAAGAAACAGCAGTGCAGGCGCTGCTGAGGCACAGCGTCCCCACAGCCATGAAGCCGCCACATTAAGACAAGTGACAAGGTAGCTTTTAAAAATCTCCTGACACAGCTGAAAAAGAATCTTTGCTCTAAAAACTTGTCTAACCATATCAGTTAAAAAGAGTGACTCAATGAAGAACAAACTCCAGTCTCTATGACGGTAGCAGAAATCTGGAATTACTTTCTAAGCACTGAAGTGCATTTACTAAAGATTTCCACTTGCAGAGGCAATATCAGCTTTGGGCCCATATCAGAAGCCACATTTTAATGATATTGTGATGACATTTTGCTCTAGGTATGGCTAAAGTGTGTATATAGATTTTAGTCAGAAGAAATGTATATCTGAGGAAATTCTAGACTATTTTTTAGACACTAGTGAGGTAGAAGCAGCACTTGTGAATTAAAAACAGTCCTAGAGACAGCCTTTGGACATTACTTGCAGCAAGATTGATTCCTATCATCTTATCAGCTGAGGCATATGACTGCAGAACACACCAAGAGCTGTCAGGCTGTTTCCACAACTATGACACAGAAATGACCAGCAGATTATCTACTTGAGTACAGAAGGTCAGCACTCTTGCTGGGATCTTGGAATACAGGGAGGACAAATTCCTTTTTGTTACCAGGTACAAGTTAAATGGAAAAAAAAAAAAAAAAAGGAAAAGCAATCGATTTTAATGAGTGACTCTGGATTTACGCTGTTACAGCTGAGACCAGAGTTTGGCTCATTGTGTGTAGATATATCTATGAATAACCTTCTTAACCTGTTGGAAAGCTAATGACGGAAAATGTTCCCCATAAAAGTATATATATTACAGCTGTGTAAATATATTAAAAAACCCTAAACTGTCAGCAGACTTGCTGGCAGATGTATGAATGCTTCAACAAGATCTCTGTGCTCCACATAGCTTCAATTTTATCCTCTACATAGACACACACATGCACACACATGTACAGAGTTAATAACATTTAGAGTACAAAACTCTTTGATCAGTTAGCTCCTCCAAGCAAACAGGATCCGTGGCAGAATACATGCTACCTTGTACTGCTTATGAAACACATTTTCTAAGCTTTACCTGGTTACCAGCTGTAAAATTCAGAAGGCAATCTATATCACAATCCCCAGGCCTAAGAAACGGAGGGTCTTTTTTTCTCCCTTCATATCTTCCAGGGGAGAACAAGTGACAGCTTATGATGGCAGTGAAGTCTCCCCATAAATGCCCCAGCAAGACCAGAGAGATTCCTTGTTTTCTAGCTCCATAAGTTGCTTTTATCATGGGTTAGTGGCAAATTTTTAAGGAGCAAGTAAGAAACATGGAGTAGGTGTCTTTAAGTCCCCCTGCCCCTTGGTATCACTACTGGAGAGATGTGAATGATGAATTCAGGGCTAAATCCTGACCCAAACTTGTACGTCCACTAGTTCAGTGGAAAAAAGGGGGGTAAGGGAGGATTTGACACATACTTCTGGTATTTTTAAAAGCTAATAAAGTGGTTAAATGTCCATAACTGAGAAGCTATAGTGAATAGTTGGTTTTTTTGGCAAGACTGTTAAGACATATTTACAGCATGCAATTGGAAAATAAGCTTGTTATATGTTATAAATAAACTATTCCTAGTGACAGATTAAGAAAATATTGGATATGTACAAAATGACAGCATTAAACAATGAAAGTATTTCCTGAGGAGCTGAGCCTTAGCAAAAGCCACAGACAAAATATTTTTAGTGGCATTCCAACACTCTGTGTTTCAGAGCCATTTATAACAGAGCTCATTATGAGATATTCCTTTCTGCTACAGGCCACAGCTGGATATACCAAAAAATTAAAGAAATATTTACCTATGAGAAAGAGTCACAGTACCTGGCTTTATTTCATACAGATAATTTCTTCTCTTCAATCCACCACGTGGGTTCAAGAGAAGAATTTGCCCTTATGTCTCCAAATCCTTAAGTCCCTGCCTCTCCCGAGAACTGCTATAAATCCAGTCATTCCCATACGCATGAGCAAAAAATCACAGAAAAAGGCTTCTGCAGAAGCCTGTCAGGGTAGGAGGATACCTGTACCTGTGGGCTGTAATTGCCTGCTCCCCTTACATCCTCCCACAGCACAGTAGCTGTGAACCCTCTTACAGCACATGCAAAATGGATCCTGACTTCAGCTATTGTGCTGGGCATGAAAACTAGCTTTCAAGTGAGTCATGCTGCTAAAAGCTCAGGTATACTTTCTTGTCTCTTTAGAGCAGCTAAACCCAACTACTAAACAAATTATAGCCCTTAAGGACTCAGATGGGGTGGTGAGGTGGAAGGTGAAAGGAAGAGAGCACAAGTGTGAAAATGCATTGCCTCTGAGCAGCAGTAGCTTGAATACCTTGAGGGCAGTAGAAGGAAAATGCTCAGACAAGGCACTTTGCGGGTTTTCTGAAAGGTAAAAGCATCATTGCCTGCGAAGCTGGCCTGCAGGTACTGGCCAGCTGCACTATTGTGCAGTGACACCAAAAAGGGAATTTTGGCTGCTTCGCATTGGGCATGCATCCACCTTAATAACGTCTGTTCTGGTCTGCCTTGTCCTTTGGCTCATGACTCAAACCAGAGCTCCAAGCATTTTGCTTTTAGGAACTGTTTTTTAGCAGTGTTTTCCCCCTACCAGGCTATGTCTGTTCTTCTGGGGTTTTCACCATCTTCCTCCCAGCCAGGGCAGATGGCACAGCCTGTTACTGACCTGGAAAAGCTGCTGTAGGGAGAAGAAATAACTTGGGAGGAAGTAGAGAAGTATCATCACTTTGCTCAGGGGACATCTCAATGGAGCTCTAGATTCAGCTTTCCTTCCTTTCCTCCCCTTTCCTGTGTGAATGGTGTTGACTCTGTGTGTGTGTGTGTGTGTGTGTGTGTGTGTGTAAGTCTACCAGGCTTCTGCAGCTGCCTGGCTGGTGATCCTCTCCCAGGGAGCACACATGCAGGTAGAGCTGCCAGTTGGCTTCCCTAGCTGTGCTTGCTGTATAAACACGGACACTCTTCACAAGTTTGTCCTTCTTTTGGTGAATATTGGTTCTTGGGTCTCTGGGTGGCTGCAAACTAGCCCATATCAAGTGCCACCTTGTCTTCTCTCCCTTTGTATGCACCTCTGTAAGCTGACTCTGAGCACACCCAACCACCAGTTGTGTATAGAGCTGTGTGTAAATCCATGGCACTGTATGGCAACAGCCCTGTCCTAGAAGTTAGAGAAGAAGAGGACCTCTTGGATCAGTTAGTTTCTCCCTCTGATGACAAGGGATGAAACACAGTTTGAAACAGCAAGCTATAGCTGTGTAATAAAATGTCGAGGAGACATTCCCTGTTTTGGTTTTGTTGTTATTGTTGCGGTTTTTTTTTTGTTGTTTGTTTTGGGGTTTTTTGTATTTTTTTTTAGACAGCTGTCTCCTTCATCAAGTGTTTATTTAAGATCTTATACTTCTTCCATGAAAGGCCATGGAAGTACATGGATGAGCTTCAATGTCAGATGAATCTCATTTCATATTCTTCATAAATAAGTAAATAAACACCAGTTGTTCTAATCAAGGTGATCCAGCTTTTTCTGACGGCAAATTTTATATCCCAACCTGGAATTGATAGTGGTGAGTCTTGGCTTTAAAAAGTTATGAGAGTATTCATACTTTCAGCCCCTCCTTCTAACAGACAGAACCATAGTGATGGCAGATATTCTGAGCTCATAGAAAGATTTCACAGGCCTGTCCAAACCTGTGATTCTCCTGCTGTTTTGAATGATAGTACTGTGAAAGCTACAGAGTAAGCAAAGCTGTTGCAATGGTCAGAATTTCCTCATGGGATCATTCCAGTAGCTTAAAAAAGTAGCTAGGAAATCAGATGATTCCTTACAGAAATATATTAATTATGACTTTTTTATCCCAGGACTGCTCATGTAGCAGTCTTTTTTATCCCAGGACTGTAGCCAGGTATATTTGCTAATTGTTGCACGCTTTTTCCATGAATCATATCACATTTCGATGCTAATTGCATAACAATTGAGGCATATTTTAGATTAGATAGGAGCAGCCAAATTCTATTTGTACATAGTGTAAAGCCGGACTAGTTTCTCTGGGATTTATTGTCCCAGTACAAAAGATCACCTCCATGGAATAAAATGGAAGAGTGTTTCAACTTAAATAGGGTTAAATGGATCCACTGGGGTAATAGGGTAGGGTAACAGCAGAAGACAAAAGGTTGAGTCCATAAACCATGTCGAAGAAAAATGAAACTTAATAGAAAGATTACTGTGTTATCCAATAATAAAGATATTACATGTTCTAATGTATCTATATTTACTCTGTGTGGCTATATGCAAAAGAAAAAATACTTTTACTGTGAAGGTGGTGCAACAACAGCTGGAAGAGATTGTCCAGAGGAGTTGTGGAGTCTTCGTATTTATAGATACTCAGAACTCTGTTGGTGTTGGTCCTGAGCCAACTGCTTTAGTTGTAGGTTTGGACCAGATGATGTCCAAGAGGTCTCTGTCAAACTCAACCATTTTGTAATTCTGTGAATGTGCAATACCAGGGTCCGAAGGAAAGTCTAGAAAAGATAAAATACACTTTTTTCCTAAAACTTGTTGCTTTAAACGTTTCAGCTTGCTCCAGGAACAAACAAAAGATTTTTTGCCTTATCGATTTTCTGCATGGAAAGTTGTTGTAAATGTGAAATGAAGCAATAACACAACAAAGAAAAATTGTTGGAGGTAAATAATATATTTAGGTACACCTTCTCCTTTCTTCCTGGATCTCATAGCCAAAGTAAATGGCACAGCAGCAGAAGTAAGTGCTGGAGGAAGGGGCTACATTCAGGAAGCACTAATTCTTGCTAGCTGAAAGCATAATCAATAACCATATAGTGGAACGGAGAGTCACCAGTATTGTTCTGCCCTTTGGAATTCTGCTGTTGTGATAATAGGCATGGTGACTCTCATATTCAGGACGACTAGCTAAAGGGCAATTATAGTCAAATTCCTTCAATTTTCCCCGTAATTAGAGTAATTATATATCCTACATGCATATATCCCAAGCTGCGATCATGCTAGAAAAAGTAATTTGTTTTCACGAAAATCTTACTAAACTGCATCATCATTGGTATAATCTTTTCCTGTTAAAAACTTTGTTATTTCCAATAATTGAAGTCAAATGTATTATGCTTTCTGTATTGCAAATTCCATCTGTACTTTGCCTCAAGGCAAAAGGTCTGAAGCAGCTGTTAATGTAGAAAAGCCTAACAGTGTAAATCATTTGAATTTCTCTTCAGTTTGATTCTAAGCAACAGCTGCTTTAATCTACTTCACAGCACATTATGTTTGTAAAACAATGCAAATTGGGCTGCGTTTCGGTGGTTGACCTGTTTGTTTGGCGAGTGTTAATTCAACAATGGTGCAGTTTTATTGTCATATTTATAAAGAACAACTCATTCGTCTCCTGGGAATTCTCTGTCTGGATGTTTTCCACCTTTTGTAGTACAGTAATAGATTGACTTCAGTTGGAGCAGAAGGTGTTTTCTTCCCATGGAAACATACATATCTGACCAAATTTTTAGCTGCTCTATTCCTTGTGTAATCCAGTTAAGGGACAGAGTGATATGCGTTGTGTATGATCTTCCCTTGTGCACAGATATTTACAGGGCAGGCCTGAATGGAATATTCCTGAAAATATTTACTGTACCTAACAGTCATCCAAGTCAGAGTAGCTATTTTTGCACAAACATCCTCTGCATGTTTCACTTACTCCGAAAAGATTAAAAAACACTAAGATTTTTTTCCTGTTGGCTTTAATATTTTATACTCAGAAACCTGAGATGAATAAATGTATGGTTTCACTTTTTTTCTTAGTGTATGCCTAAGAATTGTGCCCTATTTCCACAGTATTCTTTTAATTTGCTATTTTTCCCCCAGCCAGTTTTGAATAGTTTATATTTCAATTAAGCTTGAGAGAGATGTGAGCAAAACCAATTGAGAATAATTTTGCAAATTCTCATTGACTTTTCTCATCTTATGTTCATATGTTCGTACGTCTTGGCTGTCCAATGAATTTTAGGTGCTTGCTTATTTGAAGAGTAGAGAATTTCTGCTTTTTAAGTGAATATGCTCATATATGTAACAACCGTTTGGGTGACAAAAGCTGTCCAATGGTGTGCTGTTACTGTACTGGTGCTATTACATACATCAAAACTTCTTAACTTTGTTTGTAACATTTTTAGACACCTAAAAGCAATGCAGTGCCAATACATGGTCAGGAGAACACTGACAGGCAAGCCCTGGTAGGTCTTGCTCAACTAGTTAAATCAGCACTTCTTTCGAGAAGCTATAGCTCCCAATTAAAGAGCTGGCAGAATAGAGCATTTTACTGCACCTCAGCTGTCCCATTTTACAGCCCTGTACATGAGCTTAAGTGAGCAATAGAAGTTGTTTTGCAGTAAGACACCAGATTATGAGTTGGAGCAGCTGAGGTGCAGCAGGTTTTGCTGTATCTGGAACGGGAGCAAGAATTTCTGGCAGAGGGTCAGTAACAAACAGCTGGGATGGGGGGAGAAGAGGCAGTAAGGTCTTAGCCACCACAGCTGTTTGCTTAGTGAATGTGAGAGAGCCTTGAGAGAAGCATATACTCAAAAACAGTTGAATAGTTCATGAACCACCTGTAGCCTGAAATACATTCACAGGGAGTATTTGTTGGACAGCTGAAAATTATGAATAAAAGTACCCATGTCTGCTCTTGGATCACTTGCACAGAGAACAGAAGGCTGTATCTGTAGTATAAAATTTTCTTTATGAAGTTTAAGGTGTTGTACCTGGACTTTAAAGGTAAAATATTTTGAATGGAAGTTGGTTTTGTAGGGTATGTCCTTGTAACCAGTATGTCCCTGGCACTTTGCAAAATGCGATCCATTCAATGCTCTTCTGAAAATGGCACTTGCCACGCACAGTACTGACAGAGTTTATTAGGAAATACCACAAAAGCATTCAGAGGATATTGAGGAAAAGAAAAGCTGTGACATCAGCCAAAAAGACACTCCGTGTCAAAATATTCACTCTGTTTTTACCTCTTTTCTTCTGATAATTCCTGAACCTTGTCTACAGAGAGCACTCACAGCTATTTATTTATTTATCGATATTCATATCTATAAAACATGTGACCACTGCCCAAGCATCTGGTTGGATTTACATCCAAAAAAATCTAATAAATAATTCACAACATATTACCAACAACTCTAAAGAAAAGAAAATCACGAAGCTAATTAATATCCAAGAGCACAAAAGCCCTCTAGAAGCTTGGTGTAACCAATTTCCCCACTAAGTCTCCCAAGATAAGAAGTGTGTGTATTTTCTTGTGAAGAAACACAAAAAAGCTTTGCTCTGTGCCCTGAAGTCTAGCAGGACTAGCGGTCCAGCTGGAAACAAGTTCTAGAGCTGAGTATTTTTCCTGGCAAATATTTTCCTGTCCATTACTGGAACTAGAACTGACAACAGAAACACTCCAGGTGAACTCAATGGCTTAAAAGATAAAGCAAAGAAAAAAAACATGCCCGAGACCACTTAGGGCTTTGTAACTTATGCCAACATGTTCAGTGTTATTGCTCCACAAACAAAACTTTATAGACTGCTTTCATAAAAAATGCACTCGGAACTAAGAGTAAAATGGCCATGGAGCTCGTTTATGACACAATAAAAGTAAATTAGTGATGGAGCAATAGTACCAGGTAAAATCAAATCAGACTTTCTTATTCAAACACTTTACAACCTGGAAAGTAAAAGACAGTAATTTGTAAAAAGCTTTGTGTCTTGACAATAAAACCTTTAAGCAGTCAGATACATTATCTTGCATTTAATGTAGGGGTAAACAAGTTAAAAGCTGTTTAGAAACCTGCAGAACTCAATGACTTATACAGTAAGAGTCTAGCAGATGAGTAAAATTTATAGAGGTCTGCTGACATAGGCTGGATGATTAAGACCTTGTGACACATACCCTCGTGTTAAAGCTCAAGAAGCTGATACTGGTCAGAGATTTGCAGGGTTGCTTCGTGGATTGCATTCCACAAGTGCAGAATTTCTCTGTGTAGTTCAAACCTGTTGGGTACAATACTATTTCAGCAGCTGCTTTGCTCCTTTGGTCTCATTAGGAAGGGAAATCTTCCTTTGTCCTGTAGGGATACTTTTCCACAATTCCTTTATGACTCTCTGCTCTTTTTCCGCCACCAGACCATTATTGTCTAATGGGAAACAACGGCATTGTTTGATGGGGACTTTACCACTCACTAAAGATGGTGGAAACTCTTGTCCTTAGTTCTACATTAGGACAATTGTGTTGGAGAAACATTTTTCAAAATGTCTTAGGGGAGTTTAGAGGACATTGCTGAATCTTGGGAAGAATTGTGGAGAAACACTGAGTATATAGAGAGGTCATAATGGGAGGTGTGCAGGAAAAATACACTGCTTCTACTCAACCCCGAAACATTCAAAATACATAACTAATCAAAACTCCCATAAAATTCTAATTCATGTAGAACATTTGCTTGCTGTGTAGCTCATTCAATAAAATCTCAGAGCTCCTGATGTCCAGTGGCCTGTAAATCTTAAAATACAGGAAAATCTGAGAATCCCCCTTCCTAGTGACACAAAAGTAATTATTCCCTCTTATCAAACAACAGATAAATTCTATTATTTGTGTTCGCCCATGTCTGCTGACTAAAATCACTGCCATGGGTACAGCCCCCACAGTGCAGACAGGCCAAGTTAAGGAGGACTTGCTGAGAGGGGTTCTGCTCTACTTGCTTCCCAGCTCTGTCATTCATGGTTAGGTTTCTATTCAAACAGCAACTGTCTTTTGGATAAAACCAAAGAGCTTGGAGTTATCTATGCATCTATATTCAGTGTAGGACCATTTCTTAAAAATGACAGAACAAACTTACTCAGAGCATATCCAGAGCATTCTTTGTGTTCGAGCTTGTGCCTTACTTCATAAAGAAGCTGATATGAGGTTGTTTATTGCCTGTTTCCTAGAAATGGAGCTCATTATTCTGAGATCACACCTTCAGAAGCACAGATTTTTTGCCACATATTTTCTGTTGACTCTGACCTGAGTTTTCCTGATAATCAGGCTGATGGTATAAACCCACTGTCTTTTGCACAGACATTTCTGTTTTATTTGCCTCCTTTTTTTACAACCAAGTTATCATTCTTACACAAATAGCAATATGAGTCAATTTGAGATGTGTTCCCTAGCACTGTGAACAGCATGGGTGTCTTTTTTTTTTTCTCTTTCCTGAAGGATGTTTCGAGTTGGTACCAGTGCCACCTGAAGTGTCTGTCACCTTGCAACCACCATCTGTCCTACCTGCAAATTCAGCAAGAACAAAGCACAGATAAACCAGAGAGGAACCTCTCCATGAGGTCCTGCCTACTGTATTGCTTCATCAATGTTTAAGGATAGGGAGGGACCTGCTGTGGGGCCCAGTGGATGGCACTACAAAGCCTGCAGACCTCACAGGTCCAGACTGGCTCCCAGGAGGGCACTGACTACCAGCCCCTCATAACGAGGGCCTGAGACACCAGAAACCCTCTTGTGCTTCCTAGCAAGCTCCTAAAGCAGCCGTGTTGCCTGAGAATTCACAGGGAAAACTCCCCAGGGCTGTGAATACAGCTACAATCTTTAGTCCAGCAGTCTCTGCTGGTGAATAAGAGATGATGTGCTGACTTGAAGCAGTATTTACTCCTGTTATCTCTTGCTTTTATATTTTTCTGTACAGGTTGCAACTCTACAGACAGCATATTAAGAGTCTATGCAGAAAATTTCTGCTACCACAGATATGATCACCAAATCTTTGTTGTGCAACTCCTTTCTGATCCTCCATAAAATCTCTTGCTCTTTGTACTTCAGAATGTGGCACAGACATCCACTGATACCAGTGACCTTTCAAATCCCATCCCAGAGCTTCCCAAAGGACAGATAAATCAGTCTACCAACACTGTGACAGTTAGAAATGTAAGCTTTACATCAGTAAATGACATTCACTGTGTTTCTTCCAGTAGGCTCCTTGTACAGGGCACTGAAGGTCTGCTCCAGTGTGTTATGCATAATCATGACTAAGACCAAACAGAATATTCCACTATGTGAGAGTATCAAGACATCTATCTTTTTAGAATGGCATGGCCAAGTTGAACTGTGATTAAGATCTTTGCTCTTTGTTGAGATATTTCCAAAGCTCTAGCAAAAAAAGCTTGTAAAAATATAGATGAATACTTTTATTCAGCCACCTGGGATAAAATTAGACCTGCATAGATCTGTGCTGCTCTTGAATTTTCCAAATTCAGTCATTTTTTGTGAAAGACAAGGATGGTTCTTAACTAACACCCCAGATAAAGTTAAGTGTGTATAAAGTTAAGTGTAATGCAAAAGAGTGGGCAGATGGGCTCCCTGACAAAAGAATGGAGGCAAGTCCAGTTGGCAATTTACCTTCTTCTAAACCAGATGTTTAAATCATCCCAGCAGAGCACTGCCCTGAAAGTGTCTCTCTCTACTGTGTGACAAGGCCTTCCAGAAAATTAAGACCTCCTGCTATTTGACAGGTCCAATCAGCCCTAGCTCTAAGAAACGCAATCCCTATTTTATATACTTAGAACATCCCAAGTGTTGTTTCTAATATTGTATCTCTGTTTTACTGGACCAGATTTAATAGTGTTGTAATTTAGTGCAAAAATATTAGTCATGAGAAAATATTGACAACAGGCTGTGAGCAGCTGGCAAGAATGACCAATCTTTTTCCTTGCAGTATTTTGTAAGGTTAACAAGAAATTGATAGAGGCAGGAGGCAAGGAAGGAACCTGGTTAAAGCCAATATCACTGAAGGTGTCAAGGCTAGAGTTGTGTGCATGGAAAACAAAACCCTGAGTTCACAAATATTAACAAAACTACCTACAAGCCTTTCCAGGGCACATTCATGAATTTAAGTTTACGTTTATATATCTTATAATTTTCTGCTTCTAACAATTTTTGTGTAAGCATCATGGTCTATGAATTCATCTACCAGCATAAAGATAGAGGAATAAGTTAGTATGAGCTCAGTGCATCGTATGAATCAAGTACTTCACGGAGGAAGCAGACCACATTTCAATTTATTTACTAGTGAGTTAACAAAACATTATAGCAGGGGATATATTATAATGCAGAATGTGAAAATGAGTAAGGATCTGATTCTAAAAATTTCTGAGTGACAAAAAGGCTGTTTGGGAATGATAGGCTCCATGGGAAACATGAAATGCTGGGCAAAAGCTGCGCTTACAACAGTGTCTGTCATGGCACTGCCCATGGGACTAAATAAATGCAACAGCTGCACTCATTTCCATTACCTCTGATTTTCCTTTGGTTTCTGAGACTAAACTGAGTGATGAAATTTTGTGCAACTATAACATTTTCCTTCCTTCAAATGGTTTCTGATATATCTGCTGATGCTTATCATCACAGTAATTTGTCAATAAAGAAAAAAGTCACCTAGTATTTCAGTCCTTGGTGCAATATTTCTTTAATCTGGTTCTTTGCTATAGGAAGCTTAGTCAGATGTTAACTACTATGAGCTACTGAAGTGATAACGAGTAAATATTGCTGAAAAGCTTTCCAGCTCAGGGACCAAGATTATGACGTTACTCTTTTGTGACAAGTCTGGTTCAAAGCTTGTAAACAGCCAACACATTAGTAAAATTAGGTAACAGGTAGAATAAAAGCCTGTCTTGAATGTTTCACACTCGCTTGTGTCATGTCTGCAAGATTTTCTTTTTCTTCCTGCTGTGGATCGGTGTCTGCTTTAGTTACAGATCTGACAGGACATGCTGTAGATATCTAAGCAGAAGAATGTTACTGCAAACCAGTGCTGTGCAATCCTGGATACTGTTGGAGGCAAAAGCAATAGTTCTGGTACCTCAACAATGGCTGTGACAGAGCTGCTTCTGTGCTACACAGCTTGAGTTGTTGGGATGAAGAATACGCTTTTTGACCAGAAGCATTACATTTTGGCGACTTGTCCCTTGATGCACAAAATGAAATTTCCCTGCTTCCAAAGTGCCAAAGGCTACATGTCAGGTGGTAACTGCAGTTCATGGAGAGACTTAGGAAGTTTAGAGTTCACTTCCTCTCCTCTCAGATCAGAAATCTGATATAGGCATGATGAATGAATTTGCTTTTGGCTCTCTATTGACAAGTAAGGATGTAAATGGCCACTTCCCTCAGCTCACATGTGTATGTGTAACTTTAGATGTTATGGCTTCTGTTCATTGAGACTTACTCACCATAGTAATTTATTTTGGTTAGTCACTGATTTTAAAATATTTCCAATGAGGATGACAGTTGCTAATGCGACTGTAAGCCCACAGAGGGTCAGGATGACTGTGTCTGATCTGGACTAGATACTTATTCAGTCTCTCAATTTCTTTAATGTGTTTCATAAGATCAGACTTCACATAGCACCTTCTTTGTCTTGGTCCAGAGCCATGCCTGTTAAAAATTATATCTTACTGGTACAGTAAAAGTTCCATTTACTAGTGAGTTGAACTTCTATTTTGTTCCTCTTGTTATAAAGAGAGATTGCTGGCAAGCCTGAAATTATATCTATCAGTTCTGTATTTTTGTTTGTGAATGTATATGAGCTTGTCATACCAGCCCTCTGTTCTGCCTGTCCACTCAGTTCTCGTAAGTAGAGACGCTGACGCAAATAGCATAATAAGAGTCTGGCTCTCAAGTCTCACATACTTCGCTACCTTGCCTGCACACAAAAGTGAAGCAGAGTAGAGTGGCAGAGTGGTGTGACTTGCACATATCCGCACAAAGATCGCCTTATTGCTCTGGGTTTGCTGAGGCCACGACAGCATGAGGAAAACTGAATTTTAGCAGTACTGCGCATTGTCACTGGGGGGAATCTTGGTTCTGTAGGGCAGTGAAAAAAATAACATCATCAAATGGATGGATGGTTAAAAATGGGACCTGTCATTCTTAATAATGTCAGTCTTAACTTGAACTCAGTCCTTCTTCCTAACATGCAGAGCTATGAATGACATGAAGAATTCACATTTAGCTGGTGGCTAGCAACGACAGTGTACAGAAGCAGAGTGCAGCTATTGTTTTGTAGTGATGTAACTTTATTACAGAGATGCTTAATGTTATGCAGAGAACCCGGAGGGGAAAAAAATCACAGTGGGTGTTAAAATCAAGTCTACCGGGAAACTAATTGTATCTCTTGCCCATAATCTTAAAACCTCTATAAGTCAGCTTCTGTGACCTTGTACCTCTTGCCAGCACAAAATGTTAAGAACTTTATCTCTCTTCCTTTCTCCATTTCATAGTGCTCCATAGGAAGGTGGAGAGTATTATTTACAGAAAGACAGGATATCACAATTTTGTTCTGTGTTGCCTATGATTGTAGCGATTGGACCAATCATGGCCAGTGTTTAGCCTTGTCCATGCATGAGGTTACGTATTAAAGAAAATAGAAATCTGTGAATCATTCCTCAAGCTCCGGCATATTTTCTAAAGCACTCCAAGAAGATATCGTAAGACTTAGGAAAATTGCCAGTACATTCCCAGCACTCTAAAGGCATTCTGAGACATAATATGGAAAAAAACAAAGGTTTGAATTTCAACTGTCAGGCTTGCTGTGGAGTATTGATGCAGATGTTCAACTTATTAATTGAGGATGTGGATGAAGGGACAGAGTGTACCTCCATCAAGTGTTCTGATGATACAGAGCTGTGAGGAGTGGCTGATAGACCAGAAAGTTTTATTGCCATTCGAAGGGACCTTGACAGGCTGGAGAGTTGAGGAGAAAGGAATCTCACGATATTAAACAAAGGCAGATGCAGGGTCCAGCACCTAGGGAGGAATAACCCCATGTACCAGCACAGGCTGGGGGCTGACCTGCTCGAAAGCAGCTCTGTGAAAAAGGACCTGAGGGTCCTGGTGGACAACAAGATGTCTGTGAGCCAGCAGTTTGTCCCTGTGGCCAAGAAGGCCAGTGAGATCCTGGGGAAGAGCATTGCCAGCAGGTTGTGGGGGGTGATCCTGCCCCTCTCCTCAGCCTTAGTGAGGCCACATCTGGAATCCTATGTCCAGTTCTGGGTTCCTCAGGACAAGAAAGACTAGGAAGTCCTAGAAAGAATTCTGCAAAGATGTTTAGGGGACAGGAGCATCTGTCTTATGAGGAAAGGCTGGGGGAGCTGGGCCTGTTTAGCCTGGAGAAAGAGGTCTGAGAAGGGATAGTATCAATGCACATGAATATCTTAAGAGAGGGCGTCAAGAGGATGGGGCCAGACTCTTTTCAGTGGTGTCCAGTAATAGGACAAGGGTCAATGGGCCCAATTCTTAACACAGTAAGTTCCATCTGACTATGAGGAAAAATTCCTTTGCCTAGAAAGTAAAAAACCACAAGAACAGTCTGCCCAGAGAGCTGGTGTCTCGTCTGGAGATGTTTAAACCTGCCGGGACATGATCATGTGCTACCTGCTCCAGGTGAACCTGTCATAGTGTGTGTGGGGATTAGACTGGATAATCTTTAGACATCTCTTCCATTCTATGATTAAGATATATGTAATGAAAGATGAAATAGTAGAGTAAGTAAAGTAAGATATCATGTATGAGCTGCAGATCAGGTAGACCTTAGAAAGCTGTTAAGTCATTATTTTTTTTAAACCTGTTTGTTTTTGTTAAAGATCTGTTAACCCCCCCCCCACACACCCCACACCCCACTTGCTGAAAGATCAAGAGAAAATGGCCGAGATGACAGAGAGGCAAGACAGAGCTTTTTTTCTTTGCTTGTTTTCAGCACTGGACAGCAAAGCAAATGTTTAAAGCTAGATGCATGAAATTAAAATGGTCCAGAACTTAAAATAAGGTAATCCTTTCCTTAAACAGAAATCTTATGATAAAATGAAAATGATTTGCAATTTCTATAAGAGTAGTTTTCTAATAGCCTGTTGGTGACATCGGTAGACAAAGCCAGCCTTGTATCACGGCATAAGTGTAGTGCGTATGTCGAATTTTGTGGGTATAAAATCATGTCTTGTGTATACTCCCATGTGAGGTGCCCACACCGGGGCAAGGATTGAAAAGGCCAAAGACTTGATGAAATGCTGATGTTTTGTTCAAGAGTAAAGAGCAACTTAACTCCAAAGAATAAATTAAGAAACAACTCCATGTTTGAGACTCTAACTGATTCACTGGAGATGGAAAAGTAGAGACAGACAGAAGGATGCACAAAATCTCAAAACATGTGAATCTAAGAGCCTAAAATACTTGTAGAATAAAAAAAAATTCAAGGCAATCTTCTGCAAAATGCTAACAAAACCAATAGAGTTTTTAGAGGTACCTTCTCAGTTAGGTGACCATCAGCATATTTTGGTGCTACTTATGCCAAAGTCTACTGTGCACTGGTGATTCTAGCTGACAGTAGAGTCTAACTGGCAGTAATAGAAGACTGACAGATGCTTTTTTTGCCTGCTGAGAACTACAGTTGTATGGAACTCTCTGGACCATTTGAAATAATGATGTGTTACCCAGAAATGATGCTGTTCTCAGTTAAATGCTCCTCTCTATTTCTTAGGGTAAGGGAGAAAACGTGCTTCATTTTGGAGTAAAAGCAGACTTTGCTGTACCCCACCAGGAAACCAAATTTGTATTCTTTATGAGGAGGACTCTCTGTTGGGCACTTTAACAGCTCAAAGTCAACCATCATCTGCAGGTCTCTGAGGCAGTTTTCTTCCATCAGATGAAGACAAACGGAAATCTTACAATCATTCATCCTCATTCTAAGTGATGTGGCTGCTAATAATCTGGAAGCAATACTAAGAGAAAGAGTCTCCTACCCCACTGATATTAAAGATTGAGTGGAAGATGATACAAAAACAGTGGAGTGTCTACTAAGAACTGCCTGGGAGTATGGGACATCACCCATATACTGTCATTCCACTACTCCTGTGGAAGGAGACGTCTACTGACCTGGTAAACATAGGCAAAACCATGCAGAGTAAGGTTTCTGGCTAGCCTCACAAACTTATCCTGGGGGTCTAGTTGAGATTCCTTTGTCTGCAAGTATCTCTTGATAGGGAATGCAAGACTAAGACATAATTCCTGAAGCCATGACTAGCACGCACTTTGAATGAAAACCTTCCAGAGTGAGAGGCAGACAGTGGTCTTAATGAGAGGAGAAGCCTCACTACGTCTACATTTACTTGTTTGGGCGCCACTTAATGCCTTTCTTTGTCTATTTAAATTTTCTTTCAACATCTTCCACAAGCTTTATCCTGACAAGTGGAAAGACAAGGCCTTGATGCTAGTCACATGGGCTCTTGGGTCATGATACATTTTGTGACAAAGTCTCCAGCTGTGCTTTTCTCTTAACAATGAGGAATGGTTTTCTCAATAATAAGTTATCTAAAATCAAGACTAATCCAGACAAAATTAAAATCAGATTGATGTTTCATTCAGAGATTTCTAGTCTGTTCTCACCTTCCTCCCATCTGTAGGAAAGGAAGGTAAGATAAGGTACAAGCACAACAGAATACATTTCCTTCCTACTGACCTCTGACTCCTACAGGTAGAGTGCAGGTGGGAGAATTCATCACGTCTCTTCTCATTCCTACTTGTGAGTTCAGGGAAGGGAGACTCTGGGCATAACAGAATCCTTTTCCACATCTGTCTTAGATACAAAACGCTGTCAACCTTGATGTGGATGTATTAGTTTAATAGTGACTACAGAAGGTGGTATTTCAGCCCCCTAAGAGACAAATGCTTTTTCAAAGGACCTTGTATGATCCCTCTGTAGTTAGCCAAGAGTTACAAGTGTTGTCAAAGGATGATTCTTTGAAGCGTAGAATGGTTTATATTGGAAGGGACCTTTAGAGGCCATCTAGTGCCAACCCCCCCTGCCATGGGCAGGGACACCTTTCGCTAGACCAGATTTCTCAAAGCCCCATCCAACCTGGCTTTGAACATCAGTAAGGATGGGACATCCATAACTTCTCTGGGAAACTCTTTCTCAGGTTAGCACCACCCTCACAGTAAAGAATTTCTTCCTTTTATCTAATGTAAACCTACACTCTCTCAGTTTAAAGCCATTTCACCTTGTCCCATCACTACATGACACTGTATAAAGTCCTTCTCCAGACCTCTTGTAGGCTTCCTAGTGGAAAGGGCTATAAGCTCTGACTCCTGGAGTCTTCATCTCTCCATGCTGAACAAGTCCAACTCTCTCAGCCTGTCCATAAGAGAGGTGCCCCAGCCCTTTGATTATCTTTGTTGTCCTCCTTTGGACTTGGTCCAACTTGGTCCGTGTCCTTCTTGTGTTGAGGACCCCAGAGCTGGATTCAGCACTGCAGGTGGGGTCTCACCAGAGCAGAGCAGAGAGGCACAATAATCTCCCATGACCTGCTGGCCACGCTGCTTTGGATGCAACCCAAGACATGGCTGGTTTTCTGGGCTGCCAGTGCGCATTACTGGCTTGAGTTGTGCTTTTCGTCAAACAAAACCCCCAAGCTTTTTTCTTCAGGGTTGCTCTCAATCCATAATCAAAAATTAAGTGCGTAGAACAGAGATGGGATGAAGCCTCTAGAGGAACAATGTTCTCTGCACTGTCTGTTCAAATAACACAGATGATGACAGTCTCAGACTAGAGGCTTCAATTTTGCAAAGCTGCAGTTAGGTGAGGTGAACCCTATCTAAACTTAAAATTCCAACCACACAGTATCCAGAGTAGCACTTTAAATGATAAATATGGCTGAGTTAAACCCATCTGCTTATTGAAACAAAGTGGAAGAGATCCATAAAGAAATTTTGTAATTATTAATCTACCTAGTGGAAGCTGACAAAAATCATCATCCAATAGTCAGATGTTTACAGGCTGGTTTGTTTTTTCATTTTTTTTCCCCCGAAGATGAGTCATTTGCATGAATAGTCCAAAAACTACAGTCTTGTTTTTCCTGTTCAAACACAATCTCTTCAATCCTTTAAATTTCTTTTGAGGAAGAACTTCAGCGCTTTCTGATTTTTAATGCAATTGTTGCTTTGACTAATGATTTAATTGTTTAAGCAGTTCAAAAATGTAAAAACTGCCTCTAAGCTAGGCCTTACTTAATGAACAGCAAGAACAAAGCTGTTGCACTATATGTTACAGAATTAGCTTCATTGTGGTGAGATCACCAATTCCCTTGTCCACCTCAGCAGTCTAGCCATTGTTTTCCACGGAACAAATCCTGCCGTCTATGCTCAAAATTTAATCAGGAGAAAAGACACAATAACAGCACTAAGAGCAACTTCTGGCAGAGCCCTTCATAACCTGAAGCTCTTTTGCTTTCCTGGCAGTATCATGCTCCATTTTGCTTGACATGATGATAAAGCTCAGCAAAAGGCAGCGCTGTTGATCCTGCGGAAAGTCGACCCACATCCCTGTCTGCCCACTCTCAGAAGTGTGATGAGAAGGCTTCACTCATTACCTTTACTGCTTTTTAAGGTGGATAGCAGCACAAGAGAGTTTTTTTGAATGAAACGTTATGTGTTATCTCTGTGCTTTTAAATCAGATCTTCTAAAATCCCCTGCCCATTTCTTTTCAGGTGACATTGGCCTCTTCTCTACAAAACCTCACCCCGTTTTGTCTCCCCTCCCTACCCATATTTCTTCTTCTCTGCATCGATCTCTTGCCACAGTGACAGTCCTCTCATTTCCATTAATTGAACTTTGATGGTGTTGAAATAAAGAAAATATCACTGTGTTGGTGTACTGCTGTGCACTGCTTTGGATAAAAATACACTTTTTTTCTTTCTGCTATTCAATGCTTCTCTTATTTTAGTGCTCAGTGCTGTCATCTCCTCACTTGCTTCCTCCAACTTGCGTCTCAGCAGAAAGCAGGAAAGGCAGTCAGCTTTTAGCTCAGGATGACCACTCAAACATATAGCACAAATGAAAACTTAGTTTCATAATATGGGAGCTATTTTGTTCTTTTTCTCAGAATCAGAAGTGCTGAGAATTGCAGAGCAGGCACCGTTGTTCTCCCCGACTTGCTGCAAGCTGCATTTTGTTGGGCTTTTAAGTGACTGTGTGATTCCACATGAGTAGTTCATGATAGAGGAAGTGATTCAGTGCCCAAAAGTCCTATTATCAGGAATGTACAACCTGTTAAGTAAGTGTCTGCTCCCGGATGAAGATAGTGAAGTTGTTAAAAAAACCCAAACAAAATAATCCTGCCTATGTTGTAATTAAAAGCACAGGAGATAATGTGAGTGCCATGCATTGCTTGGGTTGTCAGCTGTAAAACAAACACTATCTTCTGCTTTATTGCATGATTTATTTCATTTTTATCTGCTTAAAAAGTACTCATTAGGGATGAGCTGCAGGAGAATGACTTTTGGACAGCTATGGGGCGAAACGAGCACACAATGAAGGGTGACCTTTCAAAGGGGGATTATCTATAAATAGCAATGGTTATCCCTCACAGCCTTCTGACATAAGCCTGCTGGGAGTATGAAAAAGGAGACCCTTTCCACCAGTTCCTCTAACGTGATTTTAGATTGGCACATGACACGTTTTGGCCATGAATAGCTGATGAGAATTTGCAAAGGGATCAAGCAAAAAGCCTTAGCAGCTGTCTGGCTGTCGATATTCCCTTGGGTTTAAAAATTAGCTCAGAGCTTCCTTCTCTTTGCCCATGAACAATGGCATACACTTTACTATAAAGGTATATTAAGATTTTATGTTTGAAATATGTCACTTTGGGAGCTCATCTATTAAAAAAATTAACTGTAGCAATTTTTAGAATTAGCCAAGCAGTCTCAGCAGAGTTCGTTCAAACACCAAAGGGCTTTAGGATCAGACTGCAGTTCTTAACTACTGTTTTAACTTCTTCTCTGCACCATGGATCCATCAAATCCTTTATTTGGAAGGAGGAAGAATTGGTATTCCTGGCCATTTACTATTTTTAAAGTGAAAGAGGTGAGTGAATTTATCAGGAAAAGATAATGGACTGTTCTGTTTCTAATGCATGTCCTTTGCTTATTTGCCCTGTGATATCGTCATAAAACAGTATTTCAGAGATTCTATTTTTGAAGCTCTCATATGAAGGATAATCTGCAAAGGGACAGAGCATAGAAGATGATAGTTTTAAATAGTCAGATGTGATCAGTGTCTGAACACTCGTGTGTTTGTTGCATGCTTACTTATCTGTATGGTGTTTAAGGCACATCCTGCGTGCAGCCAGTCATTGCCAGCAGCCCTTCCTCAAAAGGGGGAACTGCTCCGTGTTCCCAACTCCTGTGGCCTCAGGTATTTAGGATAACCATTCTGATAGAAACAAAGCCAAAGCAACTTGATTACTGTTAGATTCATATTGAATGAATACTGTGTTTATCATCACTGCTATAATAACGAGCATTAGTGACCAGGATCTACACAAAAGACTGAGCCCATGCACTACATACTGATGGTTAACAAAGTAAGAGACAGTCTTTGTTGGAAGGCATTTACAGCCTAAATAGACGTGCAGGCAAGAGGTGTTATTATCTCCTCTTCACACGTGGTGACCAAGATACACTGATATGATGTGCCAAGGGATATGGGCAAATGTGAGGGGGCAGGGAGGCAGTGAGCCAGTGCCACAGCTGGGTTACCAGTTTGCCCTGACTGTGACCACTCTTCCTCGTTGCAACCACTGCAAACCGAGCAGCTGATGGGCTTCCCTCTGCTTGCAGACAGCCAGTGCATGACAAGCAGCTTCCTCCCCAGCTCCTCCAGGCACGGTTTGGCCCTCATAGTTGACTTCTGCCAAGTGGAGCAAGGTTCCCGTATACCCAGGAAGTATTCGTAAACAGTTGGCTTCACAAAGGAGATTTTTTGATTCTGTCTTGCAGATGTTGTTTTAATGCACATTTGACAGTTGATTCTCTGCTTTAACATCATGATCTGGAAGCTGTTCACTTTGGATGTTTACAGCTGTTCTTGGGTTTAACAGCAGAGCTTCATTCAAACCTTTCCACAGTCCAGGATTCCTCCCTGAATTTATCGCAAGGAAATGTTGCCTATTAAAAAATTAGGATTCTTAGAGATGGGTTAGTGAAAGGCATTATATAATACCATGCTGGCACTAGAAACAGGCTCTGTGACCCAGAAGATAGCTTCAAGTCCTGTGTTACTGCTGCCTATGATACGATGACTTATTTTCAGCGCAACACCACTGAGCATTGCAAGTTCTGTCCTGACATGAAAATCCCCTGAATGGTGACAGGGAGCAGATCGCTCTTCTGCCATTGCTATCATGTATTTCTGCTCAGATGCAACTCCAGTTCAGGATCTGTGTCCTATTGTGACCCCTCCTACAAGGACAGGTATAGAAAATGATCCCTGTCCTGAACTGCCAGGACAATAGGAAATGTTGGCAGATACTAACTGACAATTTACATCTCCTCGTTGTCCTTACAGTATAAAATTGAGGGTGGGTTTATCATGCAGTTGTGTTGCTGCTCCACTCTTAACTGGCAGGTTAGTTTTTAAATGTGATTTATAACGTGGATCCTGTTTCCATGTTGGAGTGCTTTCACATTACTGCATGAAATTTGAATGTGTCTAAATAATGGGAATGCAGTGGTGGTGGTGGCTGGGAGGCAGGGATTATATGAAAGCTTTCAGGATGCTCCGAGCAGTGTGCTGCATTAGCCAAGGGATTTTTATGGGCACAGAGGCACAAAGTAACCCCTCTAATCCCTTTCTCACTGGCTTACAGACTCTGAAGAAGCTTAATAATTACAGAGGAATGCAGTCAAAGTGTTTTTAAGGACATATGTGCAGAGGCTTATTTTAGTCATTTCCTAACAGCAAATGCACTGGCGGATTCTCAAGGAGAAATCTGGGCACAAATTTTCCCTTCTCTCAACCTCCCAACAAAAAGATGATTTACGCTTATACCAAAAAGAGGCTTAACCAGTGTGGAGCTGAAGGAATATTTCCCAGCCTGTAGGATTATGGTTTTTCCACAGCCACACCGCTCACCCTCTCCTTCTGGTGAAATATAAAGCATATCCCTGTTCTGCTGAGCCTCCCAGATGGGCTTTTTTTTCAGTGAAAAGGCCAACAGAAAGCCTGCACGTTCCCTTTAAAATATTATTCTATCCTTCTGGAGAAGTATTTCACCTTCTCTGAAATCACTGGTTCAGCTGATGGTGACTCTGCTGCTTATGTATCGCCATCCGTAAGTATGTCCCTAACTGCTACTAAATATATGCATAAGAAGGAGGTGTCCAGGAGCTGTTTCTGTGCTAAGCTTTTAGTTTCACAGCTATGTCATTTCTGGAGGAATCTGTGCCTGAAAGAGAAAGATACAGTGCATACTCTCTCACCCCAGAGAGTTTTTGTGATTTTTTTTTTCTTTGAGAATCTTTCCTAATTCAAAAATTATGGCAAGGATTATCCCTCACTCTCCTTCAAATATAAGCTCTTAGGAAAACTGGGCACAAAAAGCCAGCAGTAACTTGAAACGTTTTTTGAGTTTTAATGGTAGAGAAAGATAGGAAATATATACTTGTTTTATGGTGCATGCTAATGCAGTGCTTGGTATCCCACTGTTGCTTGGAAAATAAACTGCAATAAAACTGAGTTATATCTTGTTACTGCATTACTAACTAAAAATTGCCTGTTTGATCAGCTTTGTAGCAAAGATGAAAGTAACTTGCCATTTCTGTAAGACAACCCCAAGACCTGTAAATTCATATAAAATACATATGAGGCAAGGATTAGCTTCATCTATCTTGAATTCTTCTTTTAAGATTGCAATATTCTGCCAGCACCCTAACTAAAGTCTTGATCCTTTTCTGCTAGGGATGCTAGGAACAGGTTGCTCATGTTAGAATTGCAAACTAACTGTAGTTTGAACATTTAGCATTCGCTGTACTTGATCCAGTTTACTGTGTGTGAAATTTTGAGGTGAAACAATATAAACTAATCCTCGATGTGCCTTTCCTGACTGGGTATTAAAAACCTGTGGCACTTTCTGAACAGAGGGTCTTTGATGAAGTGACATGAACCTGATTTTTCTTTCCTGTGGTCTCAAACTTTTTTTCCTAGGGAAACTGACCCTCGTTTTACATATAACATGCACAGACCCTTGCTGACTCCTCACGAATGTGGGTGCTACTGACCCGCGTGGCACCCTCTCGTGCTGCTTTCTCTTGCTTTGCACATGCCAGGGACTTCGACAGCAGCAGGAAAGAGAGAGCTTCACCCTGCAAATGGGAAGGTCTACTTCCCTGTGTGATGGCTGCACATCTATCCCTCAAACAGAGCTTTAAGTCTGTCTTAGTCTTCACACACCCACAGCATCGTCAAAAGTTTTTTGTGGATGGCACACAGTAACCTCACAGTATTTGAGATGGGCAGGTCTGTGCCAGTCCAATTAGCACATCCCAGCTCATGATAATGCAGTGTCATCGAGACCCTTACAATGTGCCATCTAAAAATTACTGAGTGAACCTTTGTCTCGTAACTAGTTCTGTACACTTCTATGGAATGACTTTGTGTGAGCACAAGGGGAATAATCCAGCCTTCCACATTTTTAATTGGAGTTACCAGTTAAAAAAAAAAGAAAAAAAAAGTGGAGGATTTGAATGTTAGATGCCATTATCCCAAGGTGCTGGATGTAATCTGGTTTTATTCTCTTTGATTGTTTCTAGGAAAAGCTGCTTCCTGAGTAGAAGAAACATGAAAGATCAGGAAAGTGACTAACAGCATGGGAACCTTAATGACGCCTATCAAGTGCAATAACTGCGAACACCACGGATTGTGGCAGGGATAACAAAATGGGCTGTTTAGCACAATAACTGCCAGCTATTGTTTTTCAGGCAAGTGACTGAGACTTTGGGATGATTACTCTATAACCAGAGGAGAGAAAAAACACTAAACAGGATGAGAAAGAGATTGTAAAAAACAGGAAATAAAACCCTCAGACAAACTTCCTATAGACATGAATTTCACCCCAAAACCAGTCATGTATCAAATTTCCTCCTGATGTATGCCAATAGAGTCAGCACATTTGTACTGGGTTAAATATATTCTTATATATATATGTAATTAAGTTTGATCACAAGTTCGCTCTCTTTGGCAACAAAAAATTACCTTTTGCTGCTTGAATATGAACCTTCAGCCCTACTCTGCACACCTTCATGCTGTCCCATTGGCTTTATTGGTACAAGGGGCTAGAGATGTTATTTCATGATGAAATGTAAGCATTTGCAGCAGAAAATCACCACTGATGACAGCTCCTCATACTGAAATTAATGTCATCCATAAACTCATCCATTTCTATGGTGTCTGTCTGCTCCAGCAGGGACCTCATGTTACAGTAGGCAAACAATCTAAAAGGCAACATGGCATTAAAATATTGATGGAACTGTGTTAATAGGAAGGGAAATGCATATTTAATAAGTGCTTAGATTCCTTTCATGTTCACATGTGACACCAGATAACTCAGGCTAATCAGAGTGAGGTTGGGTCAGTCCTTGTGAGGGGAAGGTTCCAGACAACACATGGGGATATCCTGTTGTAGCTGACTTGAATGTGTTTTTGGTGCCTTGATCAGAGGCAAGGAGCAGGGTAATCCATGTCTTGAATCCCACTTTCTGCTGGGGACACTGCGCAGGTAGTTCCCCTTGTGTGGTGTCTCAAGAGGCCCATTTCCTCTAGGACTAACTCCATCGTAAGGAAGCACAGGCTTTGAGATGCTGCTGTTGCAGCCTCCTGTGGGCCGACAGGAAGGCTGGAAGACACACACCACTCATGCTGGCTGCTCACCTGGAAGCTGGGAGGTGGCAGGACTCCTGATCCACCCACACGAGGAAGTCCCAGTCTGCCCAGAGAAAGCATTTGAAGGGGCAAGACAAAAAGCTCTCTGTGCCTCGAGTACCCCCTCACAGAGAAAGGTCAAGAACAACATAACCCAGGCTATTAATGGCAACGAGCTGTAAAAGCTTTGGCCTCTGTGTCATGAAACTGCGGTTGTTACTACAATGCACTTTATAACCTGCAATTCCACCTCAGGCTGCGCGGCCTAAACACGAGGGACAATATAACTGCGTGTAAATGAGTGTGCGCAGCCCCGTGCTCTGGCTTCTCAAAGGGGGGAACTGTGAGCAGCTGTTTGGTTTTACAGACGTGACACACACCTTTCAAATAGCTGCTCATAGATTCAAAAAGTTTAGCCTTTGAATTGCAAAATTGTTCTTTGTGTTAAAGCACGTAAGGAGCCCCACGTGTGCCAATGTATGTGTGTGTATGTGTGTTTAGGTGCTTGCTCCTTTATTTGTTTAAAAATTATTTATAACACTTACCAACAGTACCCTGTACATTTTTGTTAATTCCAGCTCTTCTTTAGCTCTCATACCCAATGCATTTGCTATAAGTAATAAAATTTACTTAATTGCCACAATGAAGGAAATTTTCTGTGCTTGAACTTTGATACAATAAAGTAATGGCTTAATAGAAAAGTGCTTGGAAACAGTGACAAGCTTATTATGAATGTCATCTATTGGTGACTACAGTGAGTCGTAGATGGCTTTATCGCAGCACTGTGTTTTTCCACTGGAGAGTGTATGTTTCCTTCTAAGCAGTTAGTTAGTGGTGAGAAAATATCCCTGGTAATGAGAAAAAAAAAAAAAATCCCTGGTAACGAGAAAAAATTACCTCCGTTAAAGGAAAAGAGTATTTTAACAGAACTTGCACAAAGCTGAAGCACACTAGGCAATTATTTGTAGTACATTACATCCCAGGCAAGGCATACTTGTGAAGCATTAGTAGTTATACGCACTGAGCCAGAGTGATGCTTTCATTGTAAACGTACTCCATGTTCTGGCACATCGTTGCACCACAAATCTCTGAGGATCATTATGTTATCACAGAGTTCCCTAGAGATGTATTCAGTGATAATGTTGGTTTTAAAGACCTTTAGATAGAAAGATAGAAATATCACAGTCAGGCCAGCATTTACACATGTTGCCAATTTACCATTTATAGACTCACCAAACTTGGGTTTGGTTCGCTATGCAGCTGGTTGTTGGTTTATAAAATATTAATAGGAGCAGAAATATTTATTTGTCATAGAAATGCTGGAAAGTAACATGACATCAAGAAAAAATGGAATCTAATTCTGAAGACTGGGAAACTTCTTTAGCTCCACTTTTTACCAGGATATTCAGGAAGGATTGAGAAAAATCTATTAGAAAGAAGTGAAAGTGCAGGACTTTTGAGGAATCAAGTTACTCAGCCAATAATGCCTGGTTTAGAGCCTTTTCTGAAGTGAAGACAGCACTTTATAGTGATACTTAGCATGTGTATGGAAACAGACAAGCAGCTACTAAAAAGGGTCCCACAGCAGCATCTCAGCTATCTATTTGGCATATTGAGATGCTCAGAGGTAACAGAGCAGACTGTATAAAACACTTCCAAATTAGCTGGAATGGTAAATATACATACAGTTGGGAGTATTCAATGCTAAATACATGCTGAAGTTGGAAGAACTATAGACCAACCACACTGCATTACGTGAAAAATGCCAGTTTGGATATCTTTCTCTCAAATAAACACCCACAATGGAAAAAAAAAAAGCATCTGCATTCCTCTCCTGGACTTCTCCTGTTTTATATCCTGGGCCAGGGTGCCTCCAGTGGAAGGGGCAAGGGTGACAACACCTATGGAGGAGGCCCGATGACTCCATTGGAGAAGATTTGGCCACTCTACACCTGCGGCCTATTGCCACCAGCCTTTTCTTGGGAGGCAAAGATTAACCAGAGCAATGGTTGCAAGGACTATTGACCTGGCAGACGTCCCCACACTGCACTTACGTTGACATTCCCAGAAAGGAGCTGAGATGACTTGTGCATGGATTTCCTTTGCAAGGCAAGGCCAAAGGGGTGGAGACATAGCTTCATATTCTTCCCTCTTCTTCTCTAATCTTATCCCAAAGACCTGGTCCCTCACAAGGTCGCAGGAGCACGAGGACCTGGTCTAGCAGGACAGAGGACCGGGTCTGTACACAGAGGGGCCTGTCTATGTATGATAGATCATGAGAAAGACTGGCTCAAGTGGGGGCTGAGCTGGCTGCATCCGGACAAAGGGCTGCATGCACTAATCTTCCTGAATTGCAAGTATTGGACTGTATTTTACTCACTGGAGCTCCAGATCAGAATAATTAATGAATTAAAATGGATTTTCTGCTAGGCAATATGTTGCTGAGGCTGCTTTTAGAAGTTTGGGGGGTTTTTTTCTCCTTAATAAAAAGAACAGAAACCAAAACCCAAAAAAACCCTCAAAGACAGCTGTCTTGTGAGGGATCTGTATTCAATATTAGAAAGCTACACAGCTGTGGAGTCTGGATGCTATCATAAAAATTGAATGGTAGAGACATGGCATTGCTGGAATACAACCCACTTTGTAAGTGTGCTGGGTGCTTGGAATGTGCATATCACACAATAAATGTGCTGCTCTTGTCTTCAAAGCAAGAGCACCAATAGGCCTGTGGAGCTGATGTAATGAGATTCAGGCTGCCCTCAATAGCTGAAATATTCAGTTCAGCAAATGGATATTTCAAATGTAAATATTTATATGGGCCAAGGGCTCTTTGTTGCTTGCTATTTTGACGTTTTCAAATCCCTCAGCTTTACTTTTGTTACAAAGATGGTGTGTTTGCTGATGGGAAGAACAAAGGTCAGTGGCTAGTTATGCAGAAATGGTGTTATTATCACAGCAAAATACCACTTCTCCCAATCCACAGAGCTTTGATTCCATATGCTTCAACATGATAACCTACACATTAATGGAAATAATGCATCACCCAGGTTGTTATGAGGAAGTACAATGATGAAATAAAGAAACAACTAATTTGAGGTTGTTATTGGATAGAATTAATGGTTCATCAGGAAGAAACGTTGACTGCATTTGACTTTCACTGCAGAAACATTCCCAAGCTGCTCTTAATAGCCACTTGTTGCATTTTGCTGGACTGGTATTTACCTTCAATATCATCGCTATTGCAATTCTTCACTCATTTAACAGTGTGCTAACTTTTTGGTTTTTATCCAATTTAGAGATTTAGGAGATACTCAGGAAAGTTATGTTTTAGCTAAAATTATTGCTATTATTTAATCTCCAAAGCTTTAAATTTAATATTACAGTCATAATATTGCCTATATTAGCAATTATATTCCTTTCTATAGCTAGGTGTGACTGCCACTGTTTTTTCCCCTTTTCTGTCTCCTCATACCTTCCCTGCTCTTTCTCCTTGCTATGCTTTCTGCTCTTCTCTCCTTTTCCTTCCAATTTTTGGATGCCCTGCTGCCCCCAAGCAATGTGTCTCTGCCCCCTTGCAACGAATTTACTCTCTTTTGCCATTTTCCTGGGCTGTTGCTGGCTCTTTCTCAGTCCGGTTCCACCAACTCAGCTCCTCAAGTAAAGTTTCTTAGTTTGGGCTTCTCCCCACTCAGAGCTTAGTCTGTTTATTCTTATTGCCATTTTATTGCAACAGTGGGAACTGTTGAATTATATATAACTGCTTCTTGGAAACTTGAAACAAAGTTTGAATGTTTACCAAAAACCACTCTTTGGCAGATAGCCAAATTTCAATTCATATTGTTGGACTTCTTCCATAAATTGTTTTCTATAAAAATAGAATACCAATCGTTTTTCTGAGGAACATAAACATCTGGAGAAAAAATTCTTCCAAGATGATCACAAAACGTATAGGGTGTTATGGCCTTGCTGCCGCTTGCCCAGATGAGATAGGTCAAGTTCTGAGGATATTTATTGTAGTCCACTTAAATATTTAGGTCTTGAGCACTGTTGACTACTTAGGGCTGCATTCGATGTGGGATGTGTTGAGGAATCATTATTCGTTTTTGGTTGCATTTACTACCCAATTCAGAAATCAGGAGTTAAGCTTTCAGCAGGAGTCTAATTATGATTCAGATCTGGAGCTGTATTTGACTTTCAAACCAAAGTGGGGTGAAACCGTTCCCTGCAGGATTCTTTCCTCCAGTCTCCAACATCCTGTGTGCACAGACCTCTGCTCATTTCCTTTGCTCATCACCAAATTCTCATTCCTGGCAAGCAGTTTAGATTCTCCAGGCTTTATTATTTTTTAAAAACATTGGAACATTCTTTTCTTAAGCAAAAACTGAGCTACATTAATTGCCAGGGAAAGGAGTTTCGACGATATAGCTGTAGAATCACGCGGCTATGAAAGTACGTGTGAGGTCAGGAGCACCTAGATGTCCTAAGAACATCTGACATTTTTTGACTGTGAATACATGTACTGTAGAGCAATGAGTGCAATACAGAACTCTGATGTAATTGCAGAACTGCAGCTAGCCTCTTAAAAGAGAAAGCCGTAGGTAAACAGCATCAGTTCTCCTCTAGTCCCTCCAATTTTCCTCAGTTTTCAGATATGACAATTTATGTCCTAATATTTGGACCATGACTAACAAATGCCTTTTTTTATGGAGGTAATTGATTTTCCACATAGAGCCAATTACATATTTTGTCAACGTCTTACAATCCTCTCAGGTCACAACTTATGTGTATCCTCCAATGGGAATGGATTGGGAGAGATGTGCTGGTGTGTTTGTGAGAGTAGTTCTGTGCATCATGGTTCAGTTTAATGAAAATTTCACTTGCCCTCCCTCCCTTGCCAAAGATAAATAAGCATTGACGGCATTGCTTTCACCAGGCAAAATGTTCCTTAAAAAATATTCTTTCCAGGTCACTGAGACGCTCATGGAGAAGCTTCATTTTTTGGGTGTGCTTTCATATATTTTCCCATGTCTGCAAACACATGTACGTTCTAGCTTGCAAGGTGTCCTGAAAGAGATGTTCAATGACGATTTTGACCCAATTAGAAGTAGCAAAATCTCGACTTTGTAATAACTTCACCATCCTTTGCCACTTTTTTGAGCTAACCACATTCACACGGTTCAGAAGCTGATAATTATTTGTCACGCCCTAAAAGTATAAGCACAAAGATCTTGAGTTCTTCTCTTGGGGTCATTAATGTACCGTTGGAATCCTTTTAGGCACCACCAAGTACAAGTGTCTTTTGGAAAATTTGGTTTAAGTAGCACTCTGCTCTCAGACATTTTGTAGTTTATTCCAAATATCAAATTATCGTATGTTTTACCAGTGATTTCTTCCCTTTGAGTCAGTGCACTAATTATATCCTGAGTCACTCAGCCCTGACGAGGCACAGCTGGAGTGTTGGGTCCCCACATCAACAGGCACATGGAGATACCGGCCTGAGCTCACTGAAGGGTCACAAAGACGGTTGTGGGATTGGAGCATCTTTCATATGAGGAAAGCCGGAGAGGGTCAGGGCAGCTCTGCCTGGAGAAGACAAAGCTCAGGGGGATTTTGTGAATGTGTATTATATACCTGAAGGGTGGGGATAAAGAAGATGGAACGAGGCTCTTCTTAGTGGTGTTCAGTGCATGGAAAAGAGACAGTGGGCACAAAACATTTAAAATAAGAAAATATTTTTTTTACCATGAGGGTGACTGAACAACAGGACCGGTTTGCCCAGACAGCTTGTGGTGGCTCCATCCTTGAGAGTCTTCAAGGCGTAAATGGACACAGACCTGAGCAACCTATGGTGGTTGGCTTTGCTTTGAGCAGAGGCTGGAATTAGATGATCCCCGGATGCCCCTGCCAACCTCAACCGTTCTGCGGTTCTGCGGTTCTCCCTCATACTCCTATAAGAGTCTAACTTTTTTTTTTCTCATTTTGCATGCCTTCGTGGTCTGCTTTTCCATTGCATGCTGGTATGATTTGTTTTGCCATAGGTCACATCTTGAGAACAGTTTGCTGAGGGATTTTATTTCTTTCACATCTGTTTATGCTCTTAAATAAAAGTTAAATTCTTTTTGATAAAGCTTTCTGGTGGTTTTTTTGGACTGAATGTAACTCATTATTCTAGAACTACTTGCTCAGTGCAATTTTCTGACTTTTCGGTGACATTTCCTTTCGCTTGTATGCGTTGCCTGGCTAGGTTTTGTGGTATGCAGTGCCTGGACATTTGTACACATAGAGATATCAAAGCTCTACTCTGTCTTAGGTCCTGTAGTCCCACAAGGGCTTCAAAACAAACTCTTCACAAAGCATATTCTGTACATTTGAATAGGAGAAAATAACCCTGTATTAGTATCACTGCCTAAATAAATCGTACCCCTGTGTCTGTACTAACATTCATTCCCGATGAGGAAGTCAGAGATTTCCCTTGCTCTGCCTCAGTTTACCTCCCCACCAGTTTCATTGTCCTCTAGACTGTCACTGGTCCCTGCCTTTCAGTACCAGGGAAGTCCTTCTCAAAATACTTGAATTTAGTCAATGCTATTGATCACGAGTGAAGTAATTTCCACAATGCAGTCCTTCAGAAAAAGGATTGAAAACTAGGTTTGGCTCATCCTCGCAAAAACATGTTTCACAAAGATGACTAACATAACAATAATTCATCTTCTGACCCCTCTCTCTCCTCCACTCTTTTTTTTTGGGGGGGGGGGGGAGGATTGGAGGGAAGTAGATACATATGTAGAGCATGTCTTTTTTGTGCTACAGATGCTTCTGAAAATGCAGGGTTTTCTTCATTTTCTTCCTTAATATAAGCTGACAACTGAGCAAAATGAAGAGGGGAATGGAGTCCTTCTGAGCCGTGGCAGCTGATAATTACCTTGTTCTGCACAGGGCTCTCCATAACCCCAGCATTGTGAGAAGTGTGCTTGATTACAGTGTGTAAGCCCAGCTTGGTGTGAGAGTTCTGCTTCATTAGGAAAATAGAGCTGCAGTGCTTTTGCTGATCTTATTTCCATCTCCATTTTTGCCCTAGCCTATAACGTTAAACTACCTTTATGCTCAAGTAGCTGCCAATCTTTTCTCCTTGGAGAGCTTTAGAGGTAAGTGCATGGAGGCAAACAATTAGTAAAATACTTGTAAAAGTGGGTAGGGTGAGGAGAGGATAACCTGGAGGACCTGTAGATCCTCCCCAGAAAAGAAAAAAATAATGTGATAGGATTTCTCTGGGGGAATAATAGTGCTTATCATTTGAGTGGGTTTGTTTGTTCAATCCTTGGCGAAAAAACCCCCAACCAAACTAAAACCCAATGTCTATCCCACAGGGAAAGAGGCATGATCTCCTTCTGGAATAGGCAGTGACTGAGTACAATGATGATGACCAGAGGCCTTTTAATTTAGAAAGACGGGTACATTGAGCATTGTGGTTCAACAGCCTGACTCCACTAGGTGCAGAGAGAGCCACGGCACTCCAAAACACTCTCTTGAAATAAGCAGGGATTGGGGGCATGGAGGAGACTTAGCTGAAGGGATTGTTTTCACCACACAGATATTTGCCAGGATACATGTTATCTTCCATCACTGACCAAATATTTAAATTATAATTGTGTGGATTTCTGATTTGTCAGCATTTCAGAGCACGTATAATGACATTTGACAGGTATCTCCTCTCAGCCCTAGCATTGTTCTTCGGTACTCAACAGTGAACATGCAGCCCTGGGAGCAAAGTAGAGACTTCATCTTGGGCAGGAAAATTACTCATTCAGTTTTAGACCTAACTGCAGGTTTGGAATTATTTATTTTTTCATGGACTTAATGTTCAATCCTTGATGAATTTGTGAGTGCAGCTGCACTGGCATCAAAGGGGTAGTGCAAGTTCAGGGATGATTAGGGTGTATGTCTACCTTCTGACAGAGCAAGAAGATCCATGAGCTAGGAGAACCTGGGACTAGTGCACACTTAGTACGGCGCAGTCAGCAGCAACCAGCTTGGGGCGGAAGGCAGATAATATCCTCCTGAGATCATCTCACTCCCAGCAAATTCAAGCACAGATGGCAAGCGAGGGTGGGAAGTAGGAGGAGTGAGTATCTCCCTTCAGGTAATGTTGCTCTCATGCTCAGTTCTAAGACATGTTGCTGCCATTTTTGGTGGCTGTGGAGTCCTCATGGGGTCAGGGCAGGGTACCACCATGGCTGTCGCAGATCCAGCTTGGCTGGCATGCTACTACTAGTGTAGAAATTCCATTAACTTTTCAGATCTCATGCCTATATTACCCAGACTATGGAGCAAACTAGTTGCTCTGGTTTCCTCAGCCACGTGTGTCTTCAGCTGATATTCTAAATGCTGCAGTTCACTTCACAGTGATTTTCTAGATGGTTTTAAAATCTGTAGGTACGAAAACCTGAGGGTTTTTTGAGCCTAATCATTTCCTCATTTATATCACTAACTTTAAAAAAGCTCCTCACAGCTATCTATACAAAAGGAAAAAAAGACTTATCTGACTGTCAGAAAACAGGGACAATTTATATGACCAGTTATTCCACTCTTAAGACTCCTTTGTAGTGGTGGGACTGCTATGAATTTGGCTAGTACTGTGCTGCAGCCTATTAGGCATGATAGAAACAATGAAATGGGGCTGGTTACTCTGCCAGCCATCCATGCTGCCTGCACCTTTATGGAGCCATGCTGGTCCTCCCCAGCCTGGTGCATTTCCCATGCCTGTATACTCAGTAGCTTCCTCTTTTTTAATGTATAGAAGAAGAAGATTCACCACATCAAACCTATTCATAAAGCTACTCTGAACTGCATAATTCTGCTTAAATGAAGAGAAGGAAAGAATGGTCCGTGCTGTTACAACAGTGAGGCAGTATTACTGGAAATTAGGTAAAACAAACAAAAAACTCTCATTACAAACAAACATCTAACCTACTTTTTAACATTGCTCCAAAGACAAATGAGTTTTATTTCCACCAGTGGCTAAGGTTTAAAATAAGATCTTTCCTATTATGCTGCTCATGACCTCCTTAGATCTTGTCTCAGTCATAGTGCATGGAATGGAGTATTACAGTGTTGGCTCCCAAGGGACTCTTGAGTCTTAGTTACCTTTTAAATTAACTAAACCTTTTGGAAAGATTAAACCATTCCTATGCTATTGTGTTTCATCTGGTCATTTTATTGTTTTAGTTAGCATTTTATGTTTCACTACCTTTGATCAATATTTTCCCTGGATCAGAACAATCATGAAGAGAGTTCACCACAACAAATTCTTCTCCCCTTCCTTGCCTTAGTACAGTCACTGGCCATGTTGTGAGCAGCACACATGTGGCTCCCAATGCGATGTCTTCTGCCTTATTGTCAAATGTGCTGTTTTCCTAGTGCTGAAGATATTTATAACGTAAGGGCTGCTAAAAACGTCTCCATCAAATCCTTGACATATTTTAATCTCTTTCTATACAGTAAATGTAGTGCAGCCCTTGATTGTATAATATATTTTATTGGCCCCATGCTCTGGTTCTTAGGCAAGATTCACTGCTTTGAGTCAAGATCAGGTACGGAAGACATAGGCTCAACTGGTTTTGTAAGGCCATTGTGAGGATTTTCTGAAGCTGTGCCAAAGCCTGCCTGCCTCATTTATTCCTATAGCATTCTGAGTTTTTCTGTGCTGAAGCACAGTCTGCTTTCACTGTCCCCTTCCAACCTGTTATGCTATGATTCTATTTCATCTGAGGATCAGCATGTCACCAGCAGAGCAAACTCTTGCTCCGTGCCTGCATTCTCTTTCCCCTTGGACACACCATCCTCTACACGGTGGGCTAAATTTATCTAAGGCTCATTTCTATGAAAGCAGTTTCAACCATTCCAGATCCTATTTGAATCTAGGATGGCTGAAACTGCTTTCATAGAAATCAGATGTTCCCTTTTTTTGCTTTCTTCAAAGGCCCTTTTTGAAGCCAGGGTTCAACAGCAAGACACTTGTGCAACTGCAAATCAGCTTCAGTACATGCTTTTCTATATCCTCTTGGGATGACAGTGCCTTGTGGAAGGAATTATCAAGCTGTGAGAGAAAACTTTTTAAGAGCAGCGTGTTTCTCTGCTTCCAGCTGATAATATTGGGGGATGCTAAACTTGGCACCTTAGGACTATTTTCCTAGTGTAGGAACGAGTTAAAATCTGGTGTGCAATTAAAGCATCTGATAATTCAGCAATTACCTTCATTTAATAGGTAAAGCATTAACAGTGCTTGGGTAGGGAGTTGTGTGGGACCCACGGCCACTGGATAGTATATCTAACAGTGGTTGCGCACAACACTCAGGTATGTCTCCATTGCAAGATACAGAGATCCAGGATATTTGTAACTCTGCTAGTCTGGCTTTGGGAAATGGTCTGGTTGTGGTTAGAGAGGGGAATTTAGCCTGCCAAGAAACAGGGAAAGATTCACAATAAGGTTTAGGAGGTGAAGTTCATATTATGCAGGTAAAAGCCAATGGTATCTCAGTCATGTACAAATGAAATGAGAGAGTGTTGAATCAGACTTTTTTATTTTTAACCATGGGAAACAGACACTGGAATGTGTATGGGAAATGCAGCAGAATGTGCTATAGCCCAGGAATCTGCAGAAAGCCTGCTTTCATGTTCTGGATAGACTGTTAAGGTAGGAGAATTAATAACATTAGCAGCCTCTGACAAGATATGCAGCTTTCAGATTTCTTAAGTGGGTGGGTGTAAAGCAGGGTGGGTGATGGCAGGATGGTTTTCAGTTTTAAAGAGAGCACCCAGAGCTCCAGCAAACAGCTTCAACAGCTTGAAGAGCTTGCTACCAAGATGAACAACAGTGCTAGTGCTGGGGAGAAAGAATGGGGAAGGGAAGGGAAGGGAAGG